>CM046443.1:21748354-21990854 GCA_025506515.1 Flaveria trinervia
CGAGGAATGCGTATTTTAATTACTAACTTTCAGGGGAAAGTGCAGATGTAAGTTTTGATGTGGAAGGTTCCCGTAAGTTCATGTAAGATGACTTTTGTGATCATAGAGGTTATGTTGTGCATGATGATGATGTTGCATGTTTATTCATAATGTATGTTATGTATGTATGATGTTGCCATGTATGATGATGATGAGTGTGTATGTTGATGTTCCTTATTATGTATTTTTATCTTTCGTGTGACTTTATGTTGAATGTTAATGAATGAAATGAAAGTATTATGTAACGTTAAGTGAAAGATAATGAAAAGAGGAAGATCATGTATGCATGCATTAATGAATGATGAAAGTAATAAAAGTCTTGCAAGCCTTGTATGTCGTGACACGCCCCTTTGTAAGGTGTTAGCCCGATGGTGTGCGGGTTCGCTACCCCAAGAGGATGCACATCGAGGTCTTTCTTTCTAATTGATCATTTGTATGGAACCATTGTTGCTTGCCTTTGGTACTGTGGCCATGAGGTGCTGTGCACTGTAATGGAAGGTCTATGATAGGCTTCGGCCCAGTACCAACGGACGGAAAGGCATAGCACATGACAATGGTACGCCTGAACTTTATCTTAGGTACTATTGCCAGGAGGTGCTATGCACCGTAATGGAAGGTCTATAATAGGCTTCGGCCCAGTACTAGGAGAATGAAGGGTAAAGTTCATGGTTGATGGAAAGCGAACAAATGATGAAGAAAATAATAATATTATCTATGTGTACGTATAATGTATGATCACATGAAAGTAAGAACGGTTTTAACAAAAAATAAAGTATGTTTTATTATAAAACTAGAACTCAGTCAGCAACACTGACTTTTATGTGTTTCTAGTTGACAAGTAATGATTGTTGAGGATGGCACGAGGTGGCTATTCAACTCTTTTGGGGATGGAATCCATTCTTATAATGCTTTTGTGATGTAATGCAACATATATTGTGTAACTAGATAATGATGTATTATTTGCAAAATCTGTTATAATGAAATTAAATGTCTATTTTTGATGATTCTGCTGCGAGGTTTTATGAAAGTTAAATGTAAATATATGTTTTATGTGCAATGATGGACCAGCTGTGAGCGTCCCGGGAATGGGGCCTTAGAAGTTGGTATCAGAGCCAAAGTTTAAGTGAAATGGGTAAAATTTTCAAAATAAATCTTAACTTAAACTGAAAATTGTCAGAAAGGGAAGGGATGCCAATCTGAGTAGCTACGTGCCATCAAGTATTTTCGTAATTTTAACTGATATTATATGCACTTGTTATGTGTTTTATGTGCTGCTCGTAGATTTAGATCCTGATGTAGTTAGTATAGTTAATGCTTGGGCTATGATGAGTAAAGTAAGTGGCTAATCACAACTGGCCATTGTAATTAGGGACTTACTATACTTGAGATAAACTGAGCTATTCCCTTGAATGACCATGTTGGTGTTTGAATCTTTCAGTGTGCGTGTGAATGGCTAGTGGTAGATCTTCGAAAGCCTCTCGTGGTGGTGGTCGTGATAGGCTTGGTGCTGAGTCGTGACCCAAGAGAGGAAGACCCAGAATGGAAAACGTGGTTCATGAAGAACCCGAGGGCCCTCATTCGGAGGGTGGCGATGAGAGCGCTAACTTGAGAGCCTCAGTAAAAGAGGCTGTTGTTGAGAGTTCACGAGGTCATGCAGACAATCTTACCGTCTGTAGTGATCGAAGTTATCAAGGCGGTACAGGAAGAGGAAATGAAGGAGAGGAATAGGTCCTTAGGAGGACAGGAGCAACCAGAGCCTGAAATGGTTCTATCTGATGATGAAGAGGAAAAAGAGGAGCATGTACCGGAGGCGGTACGAGGCTGTAACTATGGGGCATTTCAATGATGCAAGCCCCCTACTTTTGATGGAAACGATACTGCTGCTGTTGCTCACCAGTGGGTGAGAGAAATGGAAGCTGTATTGGATATCAGTGAGTGTCGGGAGGACCAAAAAGTAAAGTTTGCTGCCCACTTTTTTATGGACTTGGCTTTGTGTTGGTGGGACAACATAGTCCAAGCCGAGGGTAGTCGGGCAATCGGGAGGATGAGATGGTTTGAACTGAAGAAGTTGGTGATTGAGGAGTTCTATCCTCATAGAGCAATGGATAAACTTGAGAGAGAATTCCTACAGCTGGAGGCGGGAACGAGACACACCAACAGTACAACACCAATTGAATGAGATGGCAAATCTAGTGCCGGACCAAGTGATGCCTTTGTCACAAAATATTAGAAGATACATTCAGGGCTTGCCAGCGGATATCCGCAGGCACATGATTGTTGCTTGACCGAGCACGTTTAGGTCGGCAGTGGATTTGGCGGGGAGACTATACGATGAGAGGGCCGTGGTAGTGGTGGTTGAAAGTGGCAGGAAGGGTGGTGGCGATCGAAGCTAGAATGGGAAGAGGTTTGGTCGGGGTGATGCCACGACGGGTAACAAGAAGGCCCCGGTGGATGATCGCCAGGTGGTCACATCGGGTGCGGTGTTGAAGAAGTGTAGTAGGTGTGGGAGAGAGCACATTGGGGAGTGCAGCCTGGGGTCGAACTTGTGCTTCAAATGTGGGAAGATGGGGCATATAGCAAGGGACTGTTGTATGGTCTGGTGCTTTAACTGTGGTGAAGAGGGTCACATGAGTAGGAACTGTAAGAAGCCGACGGCTGAGGGTTCTGGGGCGAAGAAGATGGGGAGTGAAGGACTGAGTGCGAGTTCTAGGGCATTCACTCTGACATAGGAGGAAGCTAGGACGGACCCTGATGTCGTGTCTGGTATGTTTTTGGTGAACCAAACTTTAGCTTCTGTATTATTTTATTCGGGTGCGAGTAAAAGTTTTATTTCTGCTACTTTATGTGCTAAGCTGCCTATTAGTAGTAGATGTGTTGATGTGCCCTTTGATATAGAAACTGCCATAGGTAAGTCTACCAGGATTTCTGAGATGATAGAGAACTATGATGTGGAACTAGAAGGTCATAAGTTTCCTGTTAGACTGTTGGTGATGACCTTAGGTGGTTTCGATTTGGTTGTTGGGATGGATTGGTAGGCGGACTTCAAGGCGAACATTCTGTGTTGCAAGAAGATGATTCGTTTGGCAGTGCCTGATAGGAGTTCGGTAACTGTTTATGGGAATCGGGTCACGACAATCCCGAAAGTAATCTCAATGGTGGTGGTGGGAAAGTGTATGAGGCGTGGATGTAACGCCTAACTTGGCTTATGTAAAGGATGTGGATACGCCAACACCACAACTATCCGATGTACCGGTTGTGTGTGACTTTCCGGACGTGTTCCCAGAGGACTTACCAGGAGTGCCACCTGACAGAGAGATTGAGTTTCAGGTTGATCTGATACTGGGTGCCCAACCTATTGCCAAAGCATTGTATCGGTTGGCTCCGACAGAGACGAAAGAGTTGATGGAGCAGTTGCAAGAGCTACTTGATAATGGATTTATTAGACCGAGTATCTCTCCTTGGGGTGCTCCGGTCCTGTTTGTGAAGAAGAAAGACGGTAGTATGAGGATGTGCATTGACTACCACGAGCTGAACAAGTTGATGGTGAAGAACCGATACCCCTTACCAAGAATAGATGATTTGTTCGATTAGCTTCAAGGTGCCAGTTGGTTTTCAAGGATAGACATTCGATCTGGTTACCATCAGTTGAAAGTGAAACAGGAGGATGTTCCTAAAATAGCTTTCTGCACGCGTTATGGTCACTACGAGTTTCTTGTTATGTCTTTTGGTTTGATGAATGCGCCAGCTGCTTTTATGGATCTGATGAATCGAGTGTGTGGGCCGATGTTGGATAAATCAGTGATTGTGTTTATTGATGATATCCTTATTTATTCGAAGAGCGAGATTGAGCATGCTAGTCACATTTGAGAGGTTTTGGAGACGTTAGGAGAAGTTAGTTCTCCAAGCGCGCATTTTGGTTGCGTGAGGTTCAGTTCTTAGGTCATGTGGTGAATCCCGACGGGATTATGGTGGACTCGGCAAAGGTGGAGGCGGTGATGCAATGGAAGTCTCCGAAGATGCCATCTAAGATTTGTAGTTTCTTGGGTTTGGCGGGCTACTATAGAAGATTATCCAAGATTTCTCGAAGATTGCTTCTCCACTAACTAAGTTGAGCCGGAAGGATGTGAAGTTTGTATGGGGTCAAGCTCAGAGAAGGTGTTCAAAGAATTGAATGAGAGGTTGACTCAAGCTCCTGTTCCGTCATTACCCGTTGGAGTGAAGATATGGTGGTTTATTTTGATGCTTCCTACTTAGGGTTGGGGTGTGTGTTAATGCAGAAAGGAAAGGTTATAGCCTATGCATCCCGATAGTTGAAGGTTCATGACGTCAACCACCCTACTATGCATCCCGATTAGCAATCGATCTACTACGATCATTGAAGTTGGAACAGGTTATTAGAGGTCTCTGGATAGCTAGGGTACGTCTGGGTATCAAAATATTTGAAGTGTCTAGTTTTTCCACGATTACGTGGTATTTATAGGTTAAGGTTTCTCAATCGTGCGACTGGACCATTGCATGGTCCAGTCATGCGATTGAGTCATGCGTTGATTCATTTGCACGACTGAGTGTTTAGTCATGCAAATGAGTCAATCTCATGTTTCAATCATATGACTGATCCAGTCTCCTGGTTCATTCATACGATTGGTTCATTAGCATGAAGTAGTTCATGCGTATGGTCCATTAGCATGGGCCAATCACATGAGAACTTCACATGATTAAGTTTGAATATGTTTCATAGTCATTAATTGATTTAGATATTATTCAAACAACCACACCTTATATAGTTAAGTCAATAAGCATTATTACATACCAGCCAATGAAATATTCAACATCATAAGCACAACCACATATTGTATTTCATTAGGTACCCATACAATTACATATGTGTAAGAGAATACAAACATATTACAAACTCCCCATGGACTTAGTTTCATCTAATGTCTTACATCCTTCATAAGTTCCTCAAACTTCTTGTACTTGTTTTCTCTAGTGACTCCGGCATGTATCTCAGAAGCAAAACAGAGTCTTATAACGTTCTAAAATTGTAGAGCTTGTACAATATCTTGAGAGTAATAGAACAATGGCCACTTGTATATGTATAAACATCATCTGCTGACAAGTTTGTAAGCCACATAGGGTCAAACACCCTTATGGTTTCCATTACACCATTCTTATTCAAAACTATGACTGCCTCTCCTATCCTCCAATCATAGTACAACCATTTGAAGTGTGGAGTGAAGTCCTGTGGCATTTCCCGTAGAAGGATCTTAGACATTGTGTGCGGAGGACTCCACTTCTGCACTATTTCCAGTTTTCCAGTAATGGGAACAACCTCATACCGTATGATATACCTCATTGGCTGTTGAGGTTTGAAGTTGACCCATCTGGTGTGGTACTCTCTTTTAAGAGCAGTCTCAAACCAGCCTAACATATTCCGTGGGCAGCATATAGCAATTTTAACTTTTCTAACTGGTTTAGCTCAAATCCAAGAAGAGTCTTCAGGTCATGTGGGAACCTGAAGTACTCAGTCCCTTTCTCACGCTTAACTGCATAAACGTTGAGATCTTCAAAATACGCGCATGCTATGATTCTGCCTGACACCTTTTGATGTTTCTTCACTTTGTACAGCTTGGTGTAGGCAGTTGACATTGAAGCACTACGTTAGGCTCTTATTTCTTCAAAGCATGCAGCCCACTCAGCCTTTCTGATATTGATTTTAGCTTCCGAGGCTTGGGCTGTATCTTCTTTCTTGTCCGACTCTTCTTCCATTCTATACCCAGAGTCTCAAAAGGTTCACAAAAAGGTTGTCGCCCAGATTGGGAACGACATTACCTTCAATGTCAGTGTACTCTGGATAGTGTTGGTCCGTGACATCTTCGATCTCGATCTCATCAACATCGTTGAGCTCGTCGTCACTTTCCACTTGGACTGTTGGAGCATTTTTCATGATCTCATCTAGATTGAGTCAGAATATTTCAGCAAGTTGCTCGTCTGTGAGATCATGAATTATCTCTCCTTCTTCAGGAGTGTAATTCACTGGTCTGCTGACAATACCCTGCAGATCAAGTCTTGATCTGTTGGAGGGGAGCAACATCATATTCATCTCTTTGATAGTTTTGATCTGCTTGATTTAAAACATGTAACACATCAACCATTAGTGAATAATCAAAGCAATAAACATCAACAATAAATATAAACATTAATTACATTAATTTGATACAAGATTCAAATACACATGATTTAAATAACATAAATAACTAAGCATTACTCTTGTCTTGTATCATGTCTCCTCTATTAACGGGGCTAAGTGGAGGCACCTTGGTCTTGAGCTATTTTTGTCCTCCTTTCACTCGCAGATGTGGCACCCATAGCAGATGTATCCTCATCATCATCATCAACATCATCAACATCATCATCAGCATCATCACCACCATCAGTATCATCCCTATGGTCATCACCATCATCATCATCATCACCACCATCAGTATCATCCCCATGGTCATCACCATCATCATCATCATCATCATCACTATAATCATCATCACTATCATCTCCATCTCCCTCTTTGATCTTTAGTGGTTCCTCTTTTGATCCTTTGAGCCTCAGCATGATGGTCTTGTTAGTAGTCTCCAACTCCTCTATCCTTTTGGCTGATTGGACATGTTGCTCTTGGAGTTGGGACATCTCTGAGCCCTGTGCAACAATCTGCTATGCCTGCTGCTCAATCAGCTGAGCCTGCTGAGATATCTGCTGAGATTATGCAGCAGTAAGATCTACTAGCTGACGAATCTGGGCAGTCTTCTCGTCATCGGCTACCAACATCTTCAGCACCATACAGTTAAGTGCCTAGAGTTGTTCCTCTACCCCACTAGGAGGTAGAGAGGATCCAGATGGATAGAGGGGTAAGATGACGGTCTTGCATGGTGGGTAGTGGGGTGGTGGTGGCAGTGGTGAAGATTGGGGGTGGTATAGATGAAGGTGGTGGTGGAATGGTGAAGATTGGGGGTGGTATAGATGAAGGTGGTAGTGGAGTGGTGAGGATTGGGGTTGGTATAAATGAAGGTGGGGTGGAGAGTTGGGTAGTGGTGTGTGAGGTGGTAGATAATATGGTGGATGGGATGGTATAGTGGTGGATTGGTGGAAGTGGTGGTAGTAGTGGTGGTGGTGATGAAGGTCATCCTCCTCCTCTTCTTCTTCAACATGTGGGGCTGAGCCATCCTTTTCATCCTCGAGCCCCTCGAGGTGGATGCTCCCCCTGGAACACAGCTAGACTGATCGGGAGCATAAGTAGGATCAGTGTCAGCCTCCCCCGACTCGCCAGGGCATCATCCAACCTCCTGAATACCTCGGTCGGTGGCAACCACCCGGCTCCCCACAGTACGAGTTAGGGGCTCCTCTTCTGTATCCTCCTCCTCATCAAGACGAAAGTCCTGATGGAACCCTGCAGCCTCTGCTCCACCTTGGGTGGATTCTGGAGACGTTATATCAGCAGTGGGGGCCCTCAGTTGAGTGGGCCCTGCATTTCCACCATCCCGCTGTCGTCGTCATCGGAGTCATCTTTAGGAGCTCCAGCTGCTCGACATCCGAATCACTGTCTACCTGACGCCATTTACGCCTCACCGGCGCCACGTAGTCCACCTTGGCCAGATGGCTTATGAGTCTCTTTACCGGGGGCTTGACCTGCTTTCCCCGGTATACCTTCATACGACCTAGTGTCGTATCGACCATAATCTCCAACGACACAAGTCGTGCTCTTCTTAGGCATGTGGGCAGCCTCTCATCAAAGATCATCTGTAGAAACCTAGGGTACATGCAGAAACCCTCTTTTCCCTTCACTTCCAAGTTCTTTATCAGGTAGGAGAAGATCATGCTAGAAAAGTTGAAAGGGTGGCTCAGCACCAGTGCCACGTAGGCATTTTGAATCTGGTCTGATAGGTCATCGAACCCACCCCTTCACGACGCCAAGCACTTGAGGATGATGTGTGCCAAGTACTTGTACTAGGGACAGGTTGCTCTTCTTGAGCACACTTGTGTTTATATCCCCAGCGTACTTCATCCTCATGAAGCACCCTCTCACCATCAGTTGGTGAAGTCTGGTGGGGTGGTCTGCATCCACCGAAACCCAGTACTCTCCTGATATCCCAACTGTAACCTCAATATCCATCCCAAAAATGGAGCTCCTTATGCTATATGGCTCACAAGAGCGGTCAACCAATGCTCCCTCCCAGAGGCCTGCTGTATAGACCTGTAGGGAGTGCATGGTGTACATATCATCTTATGGATCCTGGATCGCTTGAGGAAAGCGATGATCCCTGCAAACTCGGCACCATTCCTAGTTGTGGAATCTAGGTGAGCACAGATGTTGTGCTTGGGGTTGATGGACCACCGATCGGCCATCAATCTAAAACACAAGACCCATAAACATTAGCTACCCACACAACACAATCAGTTCTAATTAACTTGGTTGAATTCATTCTAGTTCATTCATGCGATTGAACCATGCGACTGTGTTCAGTCGGTTGTCTTGGCATGCGACTGGATTCAGTCGGGTGACTGAGTAGGTGACTGAGTTCAATCGGTTGACTGAGCCTGTGATTGGTTCAGTCGGCTGACTGAGCTTATTTGTATGATCCATCCGTCCGATTAGCCATTCGACTAGCTCAATCGTGAGATTGTAGTTCATCCTGGTGTCCAGTCGCATGACCCACTGTTCGGTCGATTGAGATTCGATTTTTAACGAATTCTTGAAATTAAACTTCGTGTAATGGTTCTTTAGACTCGCATTGAATATACTAATAACCTAATAACCTTTATTTTAACATTTTACTTGGTTAGTTAGGTTATTAGTCCATTTAGAGTGTCGGGTCTTGTTAGGGCCAAATTCTTGATTTCAGTCTAATCGAGGAATTTTGGCATCATCACACCACATTTTACCTGTATAATCAACAACGAAGGTCAGAATAGCAAATAAGCAGGAAATTTGGGTCATATGAAAATTTGGCAGAGTAACGATAGGTTGTGCGATATAAGGGCGATTAGGTGTGATGAGTTGAATGCGATCGACTGTGGCCTTATTTATACTGAATCTGATTTCAATCGGCCGACTGGACCCATTCGATCGGTTCATTCGGGCGAATGGACCTCAGTCGTGCGATTGGCTCAGTCGATCACATTCAGTCGCCCGACTAGATTTCAGTCGGGCGACTGACTCATTCGTACATTTCCATTCGGTCGAATGGCTAATTCTGATAAGCCATTCGGGTGAATGGTTCATACTCATATGTCATTCGGCTGTTTAGTGCATGAGTATGGTCCTTCGCATCATTGGTCCATACTCATGTCCAGTCGTGCGATTAAATCATACTCATGATTTTGATTTTAAGACCATTTCTCACTTAACCCTTTTTAACTTTTGATTAACTTTATGCGCATTTGATCATCTCAGACATGATCATTTAACTGAAAATCTTTTTACCACCTCAGACGTGATCCTTTTAAACAAATTTGTCACTTCAGACGTGACTAATTTTACCTTTGAAAACACATGTGGTCACCTTAGACGTGACCCTTTTAGATGATTAAATCCCTTATTGAATTCCATGATGTAGTCTGATAAAAAACAAACTGAATTTGACTAAATTTTAAACAATGTAAAAGACTTAAACTTAAATACAAAACTAAACTTGTTTTTGATATTTTTTTTGTGTGAGGTATAAATCCTAAGATAGAAATCTAATGGATTTCGTTCCGGAATAGGCAGCTTCAATTTATTTTGACCATAAATGGACCATTTCAATTTGGAATCATACAGGCAAGTCAAATCATTTGGACATGTTTATCAACCCTTATGATGCTCAATTCTTGTTTTTCATCTAGAGTCGTTAGCAAGTTTAGGAAATCATACTAGTACTATTAGATCCCACCTTGATTTGGACTTTTAAGAAATGCAGCATGATGATTGTCAGTATACTGGTCCTCTTAAATCCATACATAGACTTTTTACATAGATTGGTAATAGTTTTAAGGTTTGATTATTTCAACAAGTATTTGTGGATCCCACACTTATATGATAATCAATATTCCTCAGGAGATTTTTGAGCGGTCTCAGGGTAGTTTTCAAGAAGAAACTATTCTTAGAACTTTCAGAGAGAAGCCAAGCCTCAGGTGAGTGCTACCGCACAGCAGCGAGGCGGCAAACAACAATGAAGTCTAGAATATATAGGTTATGCTTATCCTCAAGTCAGTGCCACCGCACAACAGAGAGGCACATAACCTATCTTCTTGTTTGAGCAATTTTAATCTTTTGTGATCCTTTTCTCACCAACAACATAAGTTATTAGTTTGATTGCTTTTGCTCATATTTTGGTCTCTCGCACACATTTGTGGTGTTTATTCTGCTGGTCACCCTTATTGGAATTTATTGATTGTGTTAACCAGGGATAAGATGTTAACCCACAGCTTGTTGAACAACTTAGTTTGTTCTTGAGATCACCATAAGGTCTAATCGTCTATTGTGTTGAATCTACCGACATATCATCTGTGGTCTAACAACCTCTAGGTCTACTTTCTTTGTGTTACTTTACTAGTAGCTAGTTTTACTATCATTTTTCCTTTTATATTGCTCAGACTACACAGACTTACGCTTTGAACTTCGCATCTTATTTTAGTTAGTCTTTTAGAGTCCCAAATGATTTGTACATGTGTACTATCATTTTCCAAAGTCATTGAATCGGTATCACAGATACGATCTACTTTCTATTAGCTAGCCTCTCCTCCTCCCTCGTTTTTTTTGTTAATGTTACTGACAGATCTATTCTCCCCCTAAAATTCTAAAACCATAACCGATTTACGCTTTTTTGGATTTTAATAGGCGACCGAATAACATTAATTTAATTAAACTACTTAAAGTTAAACAAATAAATAAAGAAAATAAAAATTAAAAGAAAAATGGACATACGCATCGGACTATACATGGTCATCATCAGGAATGACATCACTTTTCTTTTTAACGCCGTTGACCTCTAACAAATATAAAAAACGTGGTTTGTCAAAAGCCTTTGTATAGAGATCAGCGCGTTGAAAATCAGTATTTATTTTAATCACATCGATTAAGTTCTTTTCAAAGCAATCACGTATAAAGTGACATTTTATTCTGATGTGTTTGGTCTTAGGATGTTGGACAAGATTTTTTGTTACTGCAATTGCAGCAGAGTTATCAACAAAATAGGAGTAGAAGAGAATTTCAAACCATAGTCCCGCATTTGCTGTTGAATCCATTGATTTGTGAACAGCAACTTGCAGCAACAACGTATTCGGCTTCACAGGTTGAGAAAGCAACCGAGGTCTGCTTCTTACACTGCCAGGACACTAATCACCTCCCAAAGAATTGAGATCCCGCTAATGTAGACTTGTAGTTCATCTTACAGCCACCGTAATCCGAGTCATTATACGTTGTTAGCTTGAAGCCATCGTCATGAGGATACCACAACCCAAGTGTTGGAGTACCCTTTAGATAACGAAAGATCCTTTTGACCCCTATGAGATGGTTAACATTTGGCTTTTCCTGATATCTTGAGCATAGACATGTCGCATACATGATATCAGGTCTTGAGGCAGTGAGGTACGTGAGAGATCCAATCATTCCACGGTACATTGTGGCATCGACCAGATCACCATTCTCGTCGGGTACTACATCATGGTTTGTAGCAAGTAAACTCCCAGCTGCAGAAGCATTCTCCATGTCAAACCGACTGAGGATATCTCCTACATACTTGGTCTGATGTAGGAAAATCCCTTTTGGTGTCTAGTCCATTTTTAACCCAAGAAAGAATTTCATCTCTCCCATGGCACTAATCTCAAACTCAGCCTTCATTACTACTTCAAACTCTTTACATAGATCTTCGCTCTTTGAACCGAAGTTTATGTCATCGACAAAGATTTGGACAAGCAGTAAATCTCCATCCTTTTTCTTTTATGAACAGTGTACAATCAATGACACCTCTGCAAAAACCATGTTTAACAAGGTGAGTCGAGAGTTTGTCATACCAAGCTCTAGGAGCTTGATGAAGCCCATATAGAGCCTTCTTGATTTTGTAAACTTTGTCCCAATGATATGGATCCTCAAATCCCTCAGGTTGACTGACATACATTGTCTCTCTTATTTCACCATGAAGAAATGCACTCTTCACATCAAATTGACAAACTTTAATCTTCGTATACGATGCGTAGGCTAGGAAGATACGGATTGCCATGGGTTCAAACACTTCATTGTAGTAAATTCCCTTGACTTGTCGAAATCCTTAGACAAAAAGTCGAGCCTTGTTCTTCATGATCACGCCTTGATCATCTTTCTTGCATTTCAAGACCCATTTTGTGTCAATGACCTCAGCACGTTTAGGTCTATCCACCAGAGTCCATACACCTAACTTCTTGAACTGAAGATGTTCTTCTTACATGGCACTCAACCATGCCTTATCATTCAGGGCTTCACTATCATACTTTGGTTCGAATTGAGACACAAAGCAATGATATGCACCATCATGAAGATAGCCCTTTTCCATCACCGACACATAATCAGCTGAATACAATTAATTTCTGGTTTGAACTCCTGATCTCACATCTCCAATGACATATCCAAAGGATGATACACATTTAGTCGTGATCCAAGAGTGGTTGGAGCAACTACCTCAAAATCAAGATTACGAACATTCGGTTCAGTATCAGAGGCAGTAGAGTCTAAGGTTCCAAAGACGCAGAGGCATCAATGTCAGATGCATGTGGACTTTCTGAAGGAGGAACCTGTTGCTCCTGGTTGTTCTGATCAGTCTCCATAGCTTCTTCATCCAAAGAAGAGTCACTATCTTCAAGTGCTCCCCCTCAGTTGTTAGATGAATCGCCTTGTCTTTTAGATGATGTAGATTCCTGAGTTGGTGTGTTTAGAACATCATGCATCATCTTTGTAGCTAACTCATCATCAGAAGTGGAGAGTGGTATGTTGAAGGACTTGAAGAATCCATCATGGTCGAAAAAGAAGACGGGTCCTTTTCCAGTAGGTGGTGTGGTGTATCTCTGAACATCAACATTACACCACACTTCTACCTGACCCGTAGAGTTGTTGTAAACCCTCTTGTTCGGTATGTTGTATCCTAGAATGATACGTTCATCAACCTTCTCGCTGAATTTTCCCTCCTGAGTCTTCTTCAGTAGGGTGCACGGAGCGCCAAACGGCTCGAGATACTCTAGATTAGGTTTACGTCATTGTAGTAGCTCATAACACATCTTTCAGGACCCGATTTAGCGTATAACACGCATTTGCAACTGCTTCATTCCAGAATTGGATAGGCAGTTTTGAGTCTGCTAGCATCATCCGTGCCATCTCTATAGAGTTGCGATTCTTCCATTCAGCAACGCCATTCATCTGAGAAGTGTAGGCAGAAGTGAACTGATGCACAATTCCATTTTCCTTGCAATAAGCCTCCATCCACTGATTCTTGAACTCGGTTTTGTTGTCTGAGCACACTTGACATACCTTCAACTTGTATACGGACTCCAGAGTACTTACTAACTCCTTGAATGACTCAAATGTTTTTGATTTGGATTTCAGAAACATCACCCAAGTGAATCTTGAGTGGTCATCGGTAACTACATAGTAGTACAAGTCGCCTGCGATGCTTCTTGTACTGACTGGACCAAACAGATCCATGTGAAAAAGTTCAAGAGGAAGTTCGATAGAGTGAATTTTCTTTTCCTTATGAGACTTCTTCGTCTGTTTTCCCTTCTTGCACGTAACACAGAAATCTGGAAGTTGGAAGTTTTTGACGTTAACTCCTCTCATTATATCATTCTGGATCAAGTGATTCATCTTCCGTGGATTAAGGTGTCCCATTCTCCTATGCCAGGAGATGGATTCCTTCTTAGTAGCTTTTGACAAGAAGAACTGAACTTCGTGATCTGTTGTGGAGGCCTTTGATAGATCCAAGACATAAAGGTCCTTATGTCTTGATGCAGGCATTAATACTTGATCCTCCAGGATGACATAGTTCTTTTTCAGGACATAGCACTTCTTGTTGTCAAACACTACCCTAAAGTCTTTCTCACAAATTTGAGAAACAGGAAGCAAGTTATTCTGAAGTTGTTGAACGTAGTTTACCTTGTCAAACTTCACTTCTGATTACCTACTTCCCCTTGAGTTGTGATGTACCCACCTTTGTTTCCAGCAAACAAAATGTGACTTCCTTTTATCTGTTTGATGTTTGATAGGAGATCGTTGTTCCCTATCATGTGCCTGGATGCTCCGCTGTCTATAATCCACATGTTGGTTTCAGCACTATATCGAACACCCTGCACATTCAATTTGAAAACATTAGTTCAGGTTAGGAACCCAAGCCTTCACTGGCTTGGGTTTCCCAGAGGCATCACACATCATAAAGGTAACCCATTGACCATTCGAGTATAAGGGAAGTTCAGATATCTTCTTGTTCTCATTATCAGACAATAAGGTTGATTTCTCCTTCCATAAGCCAGCTTTGTGTAAGGTCTGTTTGTGATAAACAGACGACTGGCTAATGTGTTGAACTTTAGGTTCACTATCTCTTTTAGGTGGCATCACTGAGTTCCTCTTAAAAGAGCTAGGTTTTTCTTCAGGGAGTTCAACTTTCCTCCTCGGTGTCTGATAGTAAGGACAATGAGACGCAATGTGTCCATACTCTCCATAACTGTAGCAAGCTCTACTTTCAACTTTACGATTTAATTGTTTTTGTGGAGATGTATGTGACACCGAGTGACCTTACTTTGTTTTGGTTTTGACTCTGATTGTTTAGACGTTTTGTCTGGTTTAACAAGGTTAATTGCTTTAATATTTTTAACATCTTTTTCTTTTCTATTTACTGGACCTTGACATGATGCACATGATTTGTTAACATTACTGGTCGTTTTAGGATCAGATTTGACAGTTGTTGAACCAACTTTATACTAACCTTTTCAAACTCTTTGTCCAGATTAATGCAAGGTGTTTTACCTTTTGCCTTTAAAGTGGCCTCCTTTTGTTTAGTACCATATTCATTTGATGAACTTGTGGAATCTGGATCACTTACAAGAGGTGTGGACACCATATGATCCTTGATTGGATTATCATTAATTGGTTTACACTTTGTATTCATCAAGATCTCATGTGATGGTGGAAACACTTTATAACCCAATCCCTCCCTATTGTTTCTCTCTCTCACTAAGTTTTGGACTATGTGTGAAGAACTAGTCCAACTATGCAGTTTTTGTTTTAGGAATTAACTTCTACTTTTAAAACTGCTTTTTGTTTCTTAGTGTCCTCTAGGGAATTAAGATAGTACCTAATGTCATTAGCTTGGTTAAAGGCTACAACTTCTGTTTCTCCAAGCTGTTTGTTCAAAAGGTCTATCTTTTCTTTGTAACTATGCTCTTTTTGTTTTAAAACTCTATTAGCTTCAATGCATAGTTCGTGGTCCTTTACTAAGTTATCATTATGATCTAATAACCTAGAAAATTTTAAATCAATGCTTTTCCTAAATTTATTACCATCAGAACAAGCATGATCATTAAAGAGTTGGTCAGTAGTACATACCTAAGCGGTTTCTGAAGAATCAGCCATCAATGCAGAGTCTGATGTTTCTAGAGCTGGTGATTCTGACGTTGTTGCAGTTTTCCCTTCTTCAGATAGGTAGGTGACCACTGGTGCAGTTTCTTCTCATGTTGACATCGCAAGTTCGACTGCAATATCTCCTTCACTAGCTGAGTCATCATCGATATCCTCCACACTAGCGATATTGAATTCTCCCGGTGAGACAAACCGAAAGCTCCAGTCCGTCCTTCATCATCATGAGCAGTCAAGGCTTTGGGATCCTTGCTTGATGAAGTAGGACTACTAGTGGATTTCTCCTGACGATTGAAGGTGGAGAAAGGATTCCCATTCCCAGTCTTCTTTGGCTTCACGCACTCCCTTCGAAGTGCCTTTTCTCACCGCAGTGGAAGCAGGTTACCTTGGATTTGTCAAAGCCAAAGGTAGTGTCCTTAGTCGCAATCAAATTTTGTCCGGTCTTTTTAACAAACTTCTTAGCTCTCCGAAGTGCACTGGCTAAGACCCACATTATGTCCATCCACTCCAGCTCTGTCTCATCCACATGCTCATAATCCTCATCTTCCAGATGGCAGTTCCCACTCTTACCAGTAATTAGTCCATCATAGGAGTGGACTACCCCAGCTAAGAGATCCACATGCTCCTTAGCTACCTCAACTGTTACATTGCCAAAGTTCTCGGTCTTCAGCTTTGCTGCATTTGCTTCAGGTGCAATGTATTGGGTACCAGACGACCCTGACGTTTTAGACCCTGAAGTAGAGGTTGGTGAAGGACCAGACAAGCTTGATACAAAAGCTGTCTGTAGAGGTGCTCCAGATGTTTTGGCTTGAGGAATCGCGTTGTACAGTGCCGGATTCTGATCATACGAAGCCTTTTGAGCTCTGTACTTCATTCTTAGTTCTTCCTCTCTCAGCTTCAGAATGAAGTTATTGATATCTAACTTCATTAGCATACCATTCTGTTTGAAATTAGAGACAAATGAAACCCATTTCTCCGGCAGCCCGTCTGTAAAGTTGGATACTTTGTCCTCCATTGATGTCGATACTCCATGAGTGTGCATCTCACTCATCAAGTGGTAGAATCTATCGATCACATCATCTAGGCTTTCTTTCCCCATCGAGGAGAAGTTGTCAAACTCCTTCTTTAAATCCTTAGCCTTTATGGCCTTCAATGATGCATTTCTGTCATACCTTTTCTCCAATGCACCCAATAGTTTCTTTGTTTGTGTATATTCTGAGAATTTATGGAAAATATCCTTTGGAATTGACTACGTAAACAAAGCATAAACCTTCTTCTCTGCATTGCATTTCACCTTTTGTCCGTCAGTCATGCCACCAAGTGTGAGTTTGACACCATCAGCTCCTACAGGCATGTTATACCCTGACTCTATAGACTCCCACAGATTTGGATCTACTCCATTTAAGTAGATCTCAAAACGTTGTTTCCATTGTGGATATTCGTCTAACGTGATCAGCTTTGGGGGTTTGTTGTGATTCCCCACTTCATTCTTCAGTGGCAGTAAGTTTTGTATACGTGAGTCTCTCCCTGCTGTGAAAGCTGAATACTGGTCTTCCATTGCTATTAACTTTAACTTTAAACCAAACTTTTGTATTAGTGCAAATGAAGGTGTGCGATTGGGCTATTCGGGCGATTAAACTTTGCGGATGGTTCAATTGTGCGACTGAACAAATGCGGATGAGTCAGTCGGCCGAATGACCTAATGTGGATGTTTAATGCCAATAGGCTTCTCAGTCGGACGATTGGAAGTGCGACTGAGTCCAATCGTGTGTATGGGGAATGCGTATGACGTCAGTCATGCGATTGAGTCAATCGTGCGACTGAACGTGCTGGATTTCGAAAATTCATAGGTTTAAGGTGTTTGAACGCAAAAACACGAATTTCTAGCTAACCCTAATTGTTGTGTGCCAGAAAAAACTTAACCTTACGATCAGGAGACGTCTAAAACCCGATTTGACATAATATATTGTGTTTTCGAGTGCAAAAACACAATTTTTATATAAAAACGATTGAATAACATGTAAATCTAGAGCCAAAGCTCTGATACCACTTGTTAGGGATCGTGTACTGGACGAATACTAACAGATTTACACGTATACTAAATCAATTTGAATCCTATTTGATTGGCGATTCAATCAGTGAGAACGCACGTAGAATCAATTAAAGATTGAATCTAAATGTTAAGAACGATTAGCAATCAATCAACTACGATCTTTGAAGTTGGAATAGGTTATTAGAGGTCTCTGTACAGCTAGGGTATGTCTGGGTATCAAAATATTCGAAGTGTCTAGTTTTCCACGATTTACGTGGTATTTATAGGTTAAGGTTTCTCAATCGTGCGACTGGACCATTTCCATGGTTCGGTAGTGCGATTGAGTCATGCGGTTGATCCATTCGCACGAGTGAGTGTTCTGTCGTGCGACTGAGTCAATCTCATGTTTCAATCATGCGACTGATCCAGTCTCCTGGTTCGTTCGTACGATTGGTTCATTAGCATGTAATAGTTCATGCGTATGGTCCATTAGCATGGGCCAATCGCATGAGAACTTCACATGATTAAGTTTGAATATGTTTCATAGTCATTAATTGATTTGATATTATTCAAACAACCACACCCTATATAGTTAAGTCCATTAGCATTATTACATACCAACTAATGAAATATTCAACATTATAAGCACAACCACATATTGTATTTCATTAGGTGCCCGTACAATTACATATGTGTAAGACAATACAAAAATTTTACATTAAGATCAGAAACTAGGGACACATGTATCTATAGGTGAAAACACACTTGGTGTTAAAACCCGATTTGGATGGGTGTGGATTCCTCGTTTTGGGAGTCTACGGGTGAAGATTTTGGATGAATCTCATAAGACTCAATACTCCATTCATCTAGGTGCCACAAAGATGTAGCAAGACATGAAGAAGAATTATTGGTGGCCGGGTATGAAACTTGACATGGTGGAGTATGTGAGTAAATGCCTTACTTGTCTATAGGTGAAGGCTGAGCGTCAGAAGTCATATGGGAAGATCCAACCTTTGGATATACCAGAATGGAAGTGGGAGCACATCACCATGGATTTTATTACGAAGCTGCCGCGTACTTCGAAAGGGTATGATGCTATATGGGTTATTGTTGACCGCTTGACGAAGAGTGCTCACTTCCTACTGATCCGCGAGACATATTCATCTGAGATGTTGGCTGATCTGTTTATCAAAGAAATTATAACTCATCATGGTATGCTGGTGTCTATTGTGTCTGATCGTGACACCCGGTTTACATCTAAATTCTGGAAGAAATTCCACGACGCCATGGGGATGAGGTTACATATTGGCACGGGTTATAATCCCCAGACAGATGGTCACTCCGAAAGGACCATCCAGACATTGGTGGACATGCTTCGAGCATGTGCTATTGATTTTAGGGGAAGTTGGGATGACCACTTACCGTTAGCTGAATTCTCATACAACAACAGTTATCATGCCAGCATTGGTATGCCACCTTATGAGATGCTATAAGATTGGGGTGATATTCATCAAAAGAGTTAGAGAGTGTCGAGGTGATCGAGGCTACGACTGAAGAGCTTGAAAGGATCGAAGCCTTCATGAAGGTAGCCAAAGATAGACAAAAGTCGTACGCCGATAAACGACGCAGACCAATTGAGTTCCAGGTGGATGACCAGGTTATGTTGAAGGTCTCGCCTTGGAAGGGTATCATTCGGTTCAGAAAGCGGGGCAAGTTGAGCCCGAGGTACATAGGCCCTTTCCGAATCAATGACCGAGTAGCAGTGGTGGCCTATAGATTGGAGTTACCAGATGATTTGAGTGGAATTCACCCGACATTCCACGTATCTCATCTAAGGAAGTGCTTGGCGGATGAAGATATGATTGTTCAACTGGAGGATATCAAAGTAGACGAACGACTCAATTATCTGGAGCAACCAGTGGCAATCATCGATCGAAAAGAGAAGAGGCTGAGAAATAAAGTGGTTCCTCTAGTGCGTGTACAGTGGAAGCACAGGAAAGGATCGGAGTCAACATGGGAAACTGAGGAAGAAATGAGGCAGCATTACCCATATTTGTTGGAGGAATAATAGGTTTCGGGGACGGAACCTATATAAGGGGGGTGGACTTGTAGCAACCGGATATTTTCTTTGAAACCGACGAAAGAAGAGAAGAAATAAAGTCCAAAGTCGAGGGACCAAACTCGCCAACGAGAGAAAGTTGGGTGAATTGAAGTATTTGAAGGGAGAGGGTAGCCCTTACCCTCTCCTCACACCCAAAATATCAGCAAATAAAAGAGAGGAGAAAAAGAAAGGGAGAAAAAGAGAAAAAGGTTGGTTCGGGTGGATTCAAGAGTACAAAATCGTCGTGTAGTGGGTCTAAACAAAGGTCTACTTCTTGGTGTGGTTTTTGTGAGTTCTAGGCCCCCTCGTTTACCTATTTTAAACTGATTTAGGGCTGGAACACACAGTGCAAACCCGTTTTTGAAATGTGTGTGTTTGACCCATTTATTTGGGCTTAGAATGGGTTTGGATGAGCTTGGAGGTCGAAAATGGCATATTGGGTTCGGGATGAACTGCATTCTGCATCAGCTAGGGCTAAGCGATCAAATGGAGGCCATACGACCGACTTGGTGCGATTGAGGGTTCATTCGCATGACTGAGGGTTCATTCGCACGATTGAGGGTTCATTCGCACGATTGAGGGTTCATTCGCACGATTGAGGGTTCATTCTCACGATTGAGGGTTCATTCGCATGACTGAGGATTTATTCGTAAGATTGGGTGCCAGTCGCCTGGGGAGTCATGAGACTAAGGGCCCATCCGCATAGGTGTTCATCCACATGAGGTCCATTCGCATGATTGGTTGTTCATCCGCATTAGTCCAATCGCATAATGTTCAGTCACCTAGAGGCCATGTGACTGATGGGTGCCCATACATCCAAATAGGGCTGGTGTACCCGAGGCAAATGCAGTTTAATTACTGACTTTCGGGGAAAGTGCAGATGTAAGTTTTGACGTAGGAGGTTCCCGTAAGTTCATGTAAGATGAATTTTGAGATTATAGAGGGTATGTTGGGCATGATGATGACGTTGCATGTTTATGCATGATGTATGTTATGTATGTATGATGTTGCCCTGTATGATGATGATAACTATGTATGTTGATGTTCCTTATTATGTATATTTATCTTTCTCGTGACTTTACATTAAATGTTAATAAATGAAATGAAAGTATTATGTTACGTAAAGTGAAAGATAATTAAAAGAGGAACTTGAAGAATGCCTGCATTAATGAATGATGAAGTAATGAAAGTCATGCAAGCCTTGTATGTTGGGACACACCCCTTTGTAAGGTGTCAGCCCAACGGTGTGCGGGTTCGCTACCCCAGGAGGATGCACATTGGGGTCTTTCTTTGTGATTAACCATTGGTATGGAACCATTGTTGCTTCCCTTCGGTACTATTGCCATGAGGTGTTGTGCACCGTAATGGAAGGTCTATGATAGGCTTCGCCCCAGTACCAACGGACGGAAGGGCATAGCACATGAAATGGTATGCCTGAACTTTATCTTAGGTACCATGGCCAGGAGGTGTTGTGCATCATAATGGAAGGTCTATGATAGGCTTCGGCCCCGTACTAGGAGAATGAAGGGTAAAGTTCATGGTTGATGGAAGGAAAAGATGTAATGATGAACGAGTGAATGAAAGTAAGAATGTATGAATGAATGAAAGATAACGAACAAATGATAAAGATAATAATAATATTATCTATGTGTACGTATGATGTATCATCGCATGAAAGTAAGAACGTTTTAACGAAAGATAAAGTATGTTTTATTATAAAACTAGAACTAACACAGCAATGCTGACTTTTATGTTTTTCCAGTTGGCAGGTAATGATTGCTAGGGACGGCACGAGGTGGCTACTCAGCTCTTTTAGGGATGGCATCCATTTTTATAATGCTTTTGTGATGTAATGCAACATATATATTGTAACTTGTGACACCCTACACATATCCCACATCGGGCGTGGACAGGAGAGATTCCTGGTTCATATGGAATGTCTGGCCTTTAACATCAACAACGTGTTTTGGGAGTATTGGCTGTGGATGAGTGGAGAACTCCACAGTTAAGCGTGCTCAGCTGGGAGCAATCCAGGGATGGCAGACTTCCCTGGGAAGTTTTCACACTGGCAACCAAAAACAAATCCATGACCTCCTTGTGGGCAAAGCAGACAATATTGTTGATGCGAGAGGCCGGGTGTTATAGAATGGTATCAAAGCCACTCCTATGTCATTCGGGGTGTGGGACATACCTCACCAAGGATGGTAACTTCTCAGGCTCATCGAGGACAATGAGTCCAAACAGGAGGTGCTTGTGACACCCTACAGATATCGCGCATCAGCCTTGCAGGAGAGACTCCTGGTTCATAAGGAATGTCTCATCTCTAATATCAACAACGTGTTTTGGGCGTATTGACTATGGATGAGAGGAGAACTCCACAATTAAGCGTGCTCAGGTGGGAGCAATCCAGGGATGGGTGACCTTCCTGGGAAGTTTTCACCCGGGCAACCAAAAGGAAACCCATGAGCTTCTCGTGGGCAAAGCGGACAATATTGTTGATGCGAGGAGTCGGCTGTTACAGAATAGTATCAGAGCCACTCATGTGCCACACGTGATGTGGGACACACCTCACCAAGAATGGTAACTTCTCTGGCTCATCAAGGATGATGAGTGCAAACACGAGGTGCTTGTGTCACCCTACAAACATCACACGTCGGCCGTGGATAGGAGAGATTCCTGGTTCATAAGGAATGTCTGGCCTTTAATATCAATAACGCCTTTTGGGCGTATTGGCTGTAGATGAGAGGAGAACTCTACAGTTAAGCATGCTCAGCTAGGAGTAATCCAGGGATGGGTGACTTCCCTGGGAAGTTTTCACACTGAAAACCATAAGCAAATCCGTGAGCTCCATGTGAGCAAAGCGGACAATATTGTTGATGCGAGAGGCCGGGTGTTACAGAATGGTATCAGAGCCACTTCTGTGTCATTCGGGGTGTGGACATACCTCACCAAGGATGGTAACTTCTCAGGCTCATCAAGGACGATGAGTCCAAACAGGCCCATCCGCATAAGTGTTCATCCATATCCCACATCGGCCGTGGACAGGAGAGATTCCTGGTTCATAAGGAATGTCTCGTCTCTAATATCAACAACGTGTTTTGGGCGTATTGGCTATGGATGAGAGGAGAACTCCACAGTTAAGCGTGCTCAGGTGGGAGCAATCCAGGGATGGGTGACCTTCTTAGGAAGTTTTCACCCAGGCAACCAAAAGGAAACCCATGAGCTCCTCGAAGGCAAAGCGGACAATATTGTTGATGCGAGGGGTCGGGTGTTACACAATGGTATCAGAGCCACTCATGTGCCATTCGCGATATGGGACACACCTCATCAAGAATGGTGACGTCTCGGGCTCATCGAGGATGACCAGTCCAAACACGGGGTGCTTGTGACACCCTACACACATCACACATCGGCCGTCGATAGGAGAGATTCCTAGTTCATACGGAATGTCTTGCCTTTAATTTCAACAATGCGTTTTGGGCATATTGGCTGTAGATGAGAGGAGAACTCTACAGTTAAGCGTGCTCAAGTAGGAGCAATCCAGGGATGGGTGACTTCACTGGGAAGTTTGCACACTGACAACCAAAAGCAAATCCGTGAGCTCCTTGTGGTAAATCGGACAATATTGTTGATGCGAGAGGTCGGGTGTTACAGGATGGTATCAGAGCCACTCCTGTGTCGTTCGGGGTGTGGGACATACCTCACCAAGGATGGTAACTCCTTAGGCTCATCAAGGACGATGAGTCCAAATAGTGGCTACTTGTGACACCCCAGAAATATCCCATATTGGCCGTGGACAGGAGAGATTCCTCGTTCATAAAGAATGTCTCGCCTCTAATATCAACAACGTGTTTTGGGCGTATTGGCATGGATGAGAGGAGAACTCCACAGTTAAGAGTGCTCAGGTGGGAGCAATCTAGGGATGGGTGACCTTCTTAGGAAGTTTTCACCCAGGCAACCAAAAGGAAACCCATGAGCTCCTCGGGGGTAAAGCAGACAATATTGTTGATGCGAGGGGTCGGGTGTTACAGAATGGTATCAGGGCCACTAATGTGCCATTCGCGATATGGGACACACCTCACCAAGAATGGTGACTTCACGGGCTCATCGATAATGATTAGTCCAAACACAGGGTGCTTGTGAAACCCTACACACATCAGACATCGGCTGTGGACAGGAGAGATTCCTGGTTCATAAGGAATGTCTGGCCTTTAATATCAACAACGCATTTTGGGCGTGTTGGCTGTAGACGAGAAGAGAACTCTACAGTTAAGCGTGCTCAGGTAGGAGCAATCTAGGGATGGGTGACGTCCCTGGGAAGTTTTCACACTGACAACCAAAAGGAAATCCGTGAGCTCCTTGTGGGCAAAGCGGACAATATTGTTGATGCGAGAGGCCGGGTGTTACAAAATGGTATCAGAGCCACTCCTGTGTCGTTCGGGGTGTGGGACATACCTCACCAAGGATGTTAACTTCTCAGGCTCATCGAGGATGATGAGTCCAAATAGGGGGTGCTTATAACACCCTACAAATATCCTATATCGGCTGTGGAAAGGAGAGATTCCTGGTTCATAAGAATGTCTCGCCTCTAATATCAACAACGTGTTTTGGGCGTATTAGCTATGGATGAGAGGAGAACTCCACAGTTAAGCATGCTCAGGTGGGAGCAATCCAAGGATGGTTGACCTTCCTGGGAAGTTTTCACCCGGACAACCAAAAGGAAACCCATGAACTCCTCGGGGGCAAAGCGGACAATATTGTTGATGCGAGGGGTCGGGTGTTACAGAATGGTATCAGAGCCACTCATGTGCCATTCGCGATATGGGACACACCTCACCAAGAATGGTGACTTCTCGGGCTCATCGAGGATGATGAGTCCAAACACAGGGTGCTTGTGACACCCTACACACATCACACATCGGCCGTGGACAGGAGAGATTCCTCGTTCATAAGGAATGTCTGGCCTTAATATCAACAATACGTTTTGGGCATTTTGGCTGTAGATGAGAGGTGAATTCTACAGCTAAGCGTGCTCAGGTAGGAGCAATCTAGGGATGGGTGACGTCCCTGGGAAGTTTTCACACTGACAACCAAGAGGAAATCCATGAGCTCCTTGTGGGCAAACCGGACAATTTGTTGATGCGAGGGGCCGGGTGTTACAAAATGGTATCAGAGCCACTCCTGTGTCGTTCAGGGTGTGGGACATACCTTAGAAAGGATGGTAACTTCTCAGGCTCATCGAGGATGATAAGTCCAAATAGGGGGTGCTTATGACACCCTACAAATATCCCATATCGACTGTGGACAGGAGAGATTCTGGTTCATAAGGAATGTCTTGCCTCTAATATCAACAACGTGTTTTGGGCGTATTGGCTATGGATGAGAGGAGAACTCCACAGTTAAGCGTGCTCAGGTGGGAGCAATCCAGGGATGGTAGACCTTCCTAGGAAGTTTTCACCTAGGTAACCAAAAGGAAACCCATGAGCTCCTCGTGGGCAAAGCGGACAATATTGTCGATGCGAGGGGTTGGGTGTTATAGAATGGTATCAGAGCCACTCATGTGCCATTCACGATGTGGGACACACCTCACCAAGAATGGGTGCCTTCCCTCGGAAGTTTTCACACTGACAACCAAAAGCAAATCCTTGAGCTCCTTGTTGGCAAAGCGGACAATATTATTTATGCGAGAGGCCGGGTGTTACAGAATGGTATCAGAGCCACTCCAGTGTCGTTCAGGGTGTGGGACATACCTTACCAAGGATGGTAACTTCTCAGGCTCATCGAGGATGATGAGTCCAAATAGGGGGTGCTTGTGACACCCCACAAATATCCCATATCCATCGTGGACAAGAGAGATTCCTAGTTGTTAGGACCTGGTATTTGACCGAAATACCTAGAGATTAACGTGTAAACCAGATCAAATAGTGCGGAATCCTATTTGATTGGCGATCCAATCAGTGAGAACACACGAAGAATCAATCAAGAATTGAAACTAACGTTAGAAATCGATTGGGAATCGATCTAATGTGTTCTGTGAACTTGGAGAACGAATAGGAAGGTTTCTGGACGGCTAGGGTACATCTGGAATCATAATTGATCGATAGTTTTTGTTTTTCACGAATTGAGTTGTATTTATAGGTTGGCACTATCCAATCGTCTTGTGTGACTCCCCCTTGGACCTAGATCTCTCTATTGTCTTGTTTTCTTCATTACCTCCTCATATTTCTTGTACTTGTCCTCTTGTGTGACTCCTGCGTGAATATCAAACGCGAAGCAAAGTCGTATAACATTTTGGAACTGGAGGGCTTGTACAATGTCTTGTGTGTCATAGAACAGTGGTCACTTGTATATTGTATAGACATCATTAGGAGACAAGTTGGTTAGCCACATTGGGTCGAATACCCTAATGGTATCCGTTTGACCCTTTTTATCTAGGACTATGACCGCTTCTGCTGTTCTCCAATCGTAGTACCACCACTTAAAGTGTGGTGTGAAATCCTTTGTCATTTCCCGAAGTGGGATTCTTGACATTGTGCGCGGAGGATTCCACTTCAACACAATCTTTGGTTTTCCAGTAATGGCATCCATCTCAGACCTTCTAATATTCCTTGTAGGTTGTTGAGGTCTGAAGTTAATCCACCTGGTGTGGTACTCTTTCTTTAGGGCAACCTCAAACCAGCCTGACATCTTTCTCGGGTCAGCATACAACAGCTTCAATTTGGCCAGCTGTTGAGTTCAAAACCTGGTAGAGTCTTTAGATCATGTGGAAATCTAAAGTACTCTATGCCCTTCTCCCTCTTAATGGCATAAACATTAAGTTCATCAAAATATGCCCATGCTATAATCCTGCCTGACACCGTAAGATGTTTCTTGACGTTGTAGAACTTGGTGTAGGCATCCCTCTTCGGTGCAGCACGTTGGGCTCTAACTTCTTTAAAACATTCAGCCCACTCAGCCTTTCGAATGTCTATGTCATCATTTGAGGCTTGGGCTGTTCCTTCGGTCTTTCCTGTTTCCTGCTCCATCTTGTCTAGTACCTC
This sequence comes from Flaveria trinervia, assembly GCA_025506515.1. NCBI lineage: Eukaryota > Viridiplantae > Streptophyta > Magnoliopsida > Asterales > Asteraceae > Flaveria > Flaveria trinervia. The sequence goes on from CM046443.1 coordinate 21,775,192, forward strand.
AAACATATCACTGACTAGGGACTCACCCAGATTGGGGACCACATTACCCTCGTTGTCAGCGTACTGAGGGTACTCTTCTGCAGTAATATCTTCAACCTCAACTTCATCAACGTCATTTAGTTCTTCGTCACTGGTTGAATCAACTCTTGGAGCATCCTTGACAATTTCATCAGGATTGAGTCTGAACATCTCTGCCAGTTGCTCGTTAGATAGGTTATGAATTATTTCACCTTCTTCAGGGGTATAACTCACTGACCTTCTGACAATCCCTTGCAGATCAAGAATCATTGTGAGTTGAGACTTGACCTGTTGAAGGGGAGCAATATCAAACTCATCTCTGTTGTACTTTGGATCTGTTTGATTTACACATTTCACACTCAAATCATTAGTAATTTATCAAACAAAATGCATTAACTTAATATAAACATTTAGTACATGGTTTTTCAATACAGAATACAAAAGTAAATAAATACATAAACATCTACTATTTACTTTTATCCTGAATACTCGGCTCTTCACGTGAAGGTGCAGAAGCAGAAGCTGACTGATCTTGTCTGTTCTTTGATCTTTTCTCTTGCCCTGGAGCTGAGACAGATTCAGCTGCTTCTCCTCCGTCAGTGTCTTCATCTTCACACCATTATTCGGTTTTCTCTTCATCAGTTTCACTCTCATTATCATCATCTTCATTATCATCATCATTTCTGTCCCCATCCCTTATCTTTAACGGTTCCTCCTTTGATCCTTTCAGTTTTAGCAAACTGGTCTTTTTAGCCTTTTCCAATTCCTCTATTTTCTTCCCTGAGGTGACGATTTGAGCTTGGAGAATGGCTATCTCGTTGCTCTGGGCAGTCATCTGTCGGGCCTGCTCCTCAATTACTCGATCCTGCTCTGCAATTTTATGCGATTATGCAGCAGTCAGGTCAGTAAGCTGGCGGATCTGAGTTGTCTTTTCCTCATCAGCCGCCAGCAATCGCAACACCATTTTGTTTAACGCCGACAACTGTTCCTCTACCCCGATTGGAGGTAGAGGATATCTATAGGTGTGTGAGGGATGGGCTGAGGGCATTGATTGGGGTGACGTGGTGGTGGAAGTGGCGGTAGTGAAGATAGGTCTGTATAGTGGTGGAGGTGATGAGGGAGTAAAGAATGTGGTGGTGGAGGGAAACGGTGCTGTGGTGGAAGGTATGGTGGGGGCTGTGATAGATGTGGTGGATGTGGTGGATGTTGTGGAAGGTATGGTGGGGGCTGTGATAGATGTGGTGGATGTGGTGGATGTGGTAGTGATAAAGGTCACCCTACGCTTCTTCTTTTTCTGGCCATGGGGTTTGGCCATTCTCTTCCTCCTTGATCCAGTTGAGGAGGAGGCTCCCCCTACAATCCCGCCTGAGGACCCCGGAGCATAAGTTGGGTCAGTTTCTGTATCTCCGGAGCCTCTCGGTTGTTCACTAACAACCCTTAACCCATGTTCTGTGGGAACAACTTTCCTTCCCACAGTTCGGGTAAGTGGCTCCTCATCCGATTCAGCCTCATCCTCCTCATTAAGAACAAAATCTTGATGAAATCCCGCTGACTCAGTTACCTCTGCAGATGTGACGGACACAGGAGGTACAGAATCAGACACAGTGCCTATGAGTGGAATAGCATCATCCCCACTGTCATCCTCATCTGAGTCATGAGTGGGTAGGGCTATCTGTTCCACCTCAGAGTCACTGTCCTCGTGACGCCACTTTCTCTTTTCCGGTGCAACATAGTCCTCTCTGGCAAGATGACCAAACAACCTCCTGACCAGAGGCTTCACTTGCTTTCCCCAGTATACTTTCATCCTTCCCAGGGTGGTGTCATCCATTACCTCCAAGACTACCGAATCCTGCTGTTCTTTTGGCAGAGAAGGAAGCTTCTGGTCTATTATCATTTGCATAAACCGTGGGTACATACAGAAGGCTTCCTTTCCTTTCCCCTCGATGTTCTCCACCAGATAGGTGAAGATCATCTTAGAGAAGCTGAACGGATGGTTCAGCACCAACGCAACGTATGCGTTTTGCATCTGATCCGACAGCTCATCAAACCCACCTTTTCTTGAAGCCATGCACTTGAGCAGCACGTGTGCAAGGTATTTAAGCTGGGGACAGAGGTTACTCTTGTTGAGTACCCCTGAATTGATGTCCCAAGAGTATTTGGCTCTGAGAAAACATCCTCTGACAGTGAGGGGGTGTAGACGGGTTGGGCAGTCACCGTCATCCCCCAATTGAAGTACAATCCTTAGATCCTCCTCAGAAACGGTAATATCCTCACCAAATATGGTACTTCTTATGCAGTGAGGTTCAGATGATCTATCAACTGTAGCGCCTTCCCAGAAGGCTTGTTGAATGGATCGATATGGGGTGCAAGGGGTAGAGATGGCATGCGCAATCCGTGATCTCAATAGAAACGTGATAATGCCAGAGAATTCTGCAGCATTTCTGGATGTTAAGTCCAGATGGGCACATATATTATGCTTTGTGCTCATAGTCCATCTACTCGCCATCTGTTACACAAAGATAGTAAACATTAGTACCATTTACTAAGAAATTCATGAACTCATTAAGCTTGAAGAACATCTTTCTGTCATGCGATTGAAATTGTGCGACTGAGTTCAAATGTGCGATTGAACCATGCGAAAGGGGTTCAGTCGTATGATTGAATGGTACGGATGGGGTTCAGTCGTCCGATTGACCCCATACGTATCTCGAAGTGTGCGATTGGGCTCCTACGCATATACCTTCATGCGGTTACATCAGTCATGCGACTGAACTTCAAACGCATGGTTCAGCCATGCGTATGGGCAGATTGAGCCCTTCGGTCGTGCGACTGAAGTTCATCATGCTGTCCATTCGCATGAAGACCAACTGTTCGATCCACATTTTCTGTTTCACCAATTTTTTGTTTTAAACCTTATTACTAGTTCATTGGACTCGTCATCTCGTCACTAATGACCTATTAAACTTAATTTTAACATTTAGCTTAGTTTATGTAGGTTATTAGGGCATTTTTCAATCCGATCAATGTTTCATTCGAATAACCCAAATTGGACTCAAAATCTTCTGATTTCTATAAGGTTGAACTGCAATGTACCTGTATTCTTGTCAATCGAAAGTCAGAAGATGAATTGCAATGTGAACAACTATCTCTAGAGATTTTGGCAGAGTAACGGGAAAGAAAGCGATTTGGGGTGCGATTGGGAGTGATGAGTGAGATGCGATCGACTGAGGCCCTTTAAATACTAACCCTAATTTCAATCGGCCGACTGGCCTCATTCGCTCAGTTCATTCGGGCGACTGAGGTTCAGTCGTGCGATTGGTCCAGTCGGTCGCTTTCAGTCGGCCGACTGAGTCTCAGTCGGTCGACTAACTCATTCGGTCTCCTTTATACGCATCTCAATTAACCGACTAAGTCTCAGTCTGTTGACTGACTCATTCGCACCCTGTCATTCGGTCGAAAGGATCATTCTTAAACGCCATTCGGTTGAATGACTCAATTTCATGTCCAGTCGTGCGAATGGGATCCATTCGCATGGTTGGTCCATATTCATGGTCCAATCGTGCGAATGGGATCCATTCGCATGGTTGGTCCATATTCATGGTCCAATCGTGCGAATGGGTCACAGTAGGTAGATTTTCTGCCATTTTGAACATTTTAACCTTTTGAAATAGACATTATAAGCTTTTAACCAATTCAGTCACTTCAGCTGTGACCTTTTAAAATTTGAAAACCATGTGGCCATCTCAGACATGACCCTATTAGGTAAGTTAATTCCCTTCTGATTTCCCTGATGTAGTCCGACAGACACACAAATTAAAAGATTAACATAGAAACTTAAACTAACTACACAAATAAAGTTTATTTTTGGACTTTTTGTGAGAGATAAAACCCTAAGATGGAAATCTAAGGGATTTGGTTTGGGAGTAGATAGCCTCAACTTAGATTGATCATGTCTGGACCAATTCAATTTTGGAATCATACAGGAACATCAAATCATTTGGGACTTCTTCTTAAAACTTTTTGATGCTTAAATTCTCGGTGTTCATTCAGAGTCGTTAGCAACTTAAGGAAATCATACTGAAACTCTTAGATTTTCACACTGATTTGAACTCTTGAGAATGTAGCCACTAAGATTGTCAGTATGTTCGTCCACTTAAATCCATACACAGACTTTTGACGCAGACTGGTGACTGTCTTAGGTTTAATTATTTCAGCTAACATTTGTGGATCCCACACTTATATGGTTATCAACATTCCTCAGAGGTTTTTGAGCGGTCTACGGGTATTATTACAAGAAGAGACTATTCTTAGAGCTTTCAAAGAGAAGCCTGTCCTTAGGTCAGTGCCATCGCACAGCAGAGAGGCAGCAAACAACAATGAATTCTAGAATATCTAGGTTATGCTTATCCTCAGGTCAGTGCCATCGCACAGCAGAGAGGCACACAGCCTATCTCCTTGTTAGAGCACCTTATTTTATTTTACACAATATGCACCAACACATTAGTCATTAGCTTTATTGCATTTGTCTTTCATTTTTTTCTTGCTTTGCTCTAATTATGGTCATCCGCACAGGTTTGTGGCATTTAAATGCTCATTACCCCTTATTGGAATATATTTGATTGTGTTAACCAGTGATACGATGGAAGCCCACAGTCAGTTGAACAACTTAGTTTGATCTTGAGATCACCAATCAGGTCTAATTGTCTATTGTGTTGAATCTACCAACATATCAGTTGTGGTCTAGCAGCCTCTAAGTCTAGTTTCTTTGTGTCACCTTAGGAGTTGCCAGTTTTCTATCATCTTCCATTTTTATATTGCTTAGACCACACAGACTTATACTTTGAACTTTTGCATCTTTTCAAAACTTAGATTTTTAAATCCCTCTTGATTTGTTCCTGTGTACTATCATGTTCCAAAGGTAGTGAATCGGTATCACAGACACAAGCTACCTTATTTCAGCTAGTTACCCCTTTTCCCTCATTTTTTTTATAATGTTAACTTGCTGACATATTCTCCCCCTAAAATACTAAAATCATTGCGGATTTAATTATTTTTGGATTTTAATAAACAACAAACTAACATGAGTGTAAATATAGCAGACAAAAAGAAAAAAACAGATAGCATAAAATAAAATAAACTTTAACGAAACTACATCGGACTACACATTATTCTCATCAGGAATTACCTCATTTTTCTTTTTAACGCCGTTGACCTCTAGCAAATATTGAAAACGTGGTTTATCAAAGGCTTTAGTATAGAGGTTAGCACGTTGAAAATCAGTATTAATTTTAACCACATCAATTAAGTTCTTTTCAAAACAGTCTCTGATGAAGTGGTATTTAATACCGATGTGTTTGGTCTTAGGATGTTGAACCGGATTTTTAGTTACTGCAATTGCAGCAGAGTTATCAACAAAAATAGGAGTAGATGAGAAGTTTAAACCGTAATCCCGCATTTGCTGTTGAATCCAAATGATTTGTGAACAGCAACTTGCAGCAGCAACATATTCGGCTTCACAGGTTGACAATGCAACCGATGTCTGCTTCTTACACTGCCATGTAACTGGAACATAAACATGTAGCATAAACATGTAGCATACATGATATCAGGTCTTGAGGCAGTGAGATACATGAGGGATCCAATCATTCCTCGGTACATAATGTCATCTACAAGATCTCCATTCTCATCAGGTGCTATATCATGATTCGTGGCAAGTGGAGTCCCAGCAGCAGAAGCATTCTCCATGTCAAAGCGACTGAGAATGTCTCCTACATACTTGGTCTGATGTAGAAAGATCCCATTAGGTGTTTGATCCACCTGTAACCCGAGAAAGAACTTCATCTCCCCCATAGCACTCATCTCAAACTCTTTCTTCATCACTACTTCAAACTCTTTGCATAACTCTTCGTTCTTTGACCCAAGATTATGTCATCAACATATATCTGTACAAGCAGTAGGTCGCCATCCTTTTCTTTAATAAACAGTGTACAGTCAATGACTCCCCTGCGAAAGCCGTGTTTCACAAGATGAGTCGAGAGTTTCTCATACCAAGCTCGAGGAGCTTGATGAAGCCCATATAAAGCTTTGTCGAGCTTGTAAACTCTATCCCGATGATAAGGGTCTTCAAATCCCTCGGGTTAACTTACATAGACTGTTTCCCTGATTTCCCCATGAAGGAATGCACTCTTCACATCTAATTGGTAGACTTTAATCTTCATGTACGATGAATAGGCAAGGAAGATACGAATAGCTTCCATTCTTGCCACGGGTGCAAACAACTCATTATAGTCAATTCCCTCGACTTGACGAAAACCTTGAACCACCAGTCGAGCTTTGTTCCTGATAATGACTCCTTGGTCATCCTTCTTGCATTTTAGTACCCATTTGGTGCCAATGACTTTAGCACCTTAGGTCTATCAACCAGAGTCCATACACCTAACTTCTTAAACTGCAGAAGTTCTTCTTGCATGGCACTCACCCACGCCTCGTCATTTAGTGCTTCAATGACATATTTTGGCTCAACCTGTGAAACAAAACATCGATAAGCACCATCATGAATGTAACCTTTCTCCATAACTGAGGTGTAATCAGCTGAGTATAGCTGATTTCGGGTTTGTACTCCTGATCGGACATCTCCAATAACATTGTCAAGGGGATGATAGACGTTTAGTCGTGATCCTGGAGTAGTCGGCACAGTCACCTCCGAACCAAGATTGTGAACATTTTGTTCTGCATCTGAGGAAGGTGGAGTTTGAGGTTCCGAAGTCGAGGGTGCATCACTTATGGATGCTTGTGGACTTTCAGGAACTGGAACCTATTCCTCCTGACTGTTCTAGTCATCTGCTTCAGTTTCATCTTCAGAGGAGGAGTCACTGTCATCGACTACCCATTCTGATTGAGTAGATGATTCTTCCTGTGTGCTAGATGGTATATTTAGAATATCATACATCATCCTAGTAGCTAACTCATCATCCAAGGAAGAGAGAGGGATGTTGAAGGATTTGAAGAATCCATCATAATCAAAGAAGTATGCAGGTCCTTTGCCTGTAGGTGGTGTGGTATATCTCTGAACGTCGACATTACACCACACTTCTACAAGACCCGTTGAGTTATTGTAAACTTGCTTGTTCGGTATGTTGTATCCTAGAAAAATTCCTTCAACTGCCTTCTCGCTGAATTTTCCTTCTAGTGTCTTCTTCAAAAGTGTACACGGTGCGCCAAAAGGTTCAAGATACTCCAAATTCGGTTTGCGTCTTTGTAGTAGCTCATAACATGTCTTTCCGTGGCGCTTGACTATTAGGACTCGATTCAGTGTATAACACGCATTTGCCACTGCCTCATTCCAGAATTGGATAGGCAGTTTCGAGTCTGCCAGCATAGTCCGTGCTGTCTCTATCAAACTCCTGTTCTTTCTCTCAGCAACGCCATTCATCTGAGGTGTGTAAGCAGAAGTGAATTGATGCACAATTCCCTTTTCCATCCCTTGATTCTTGAATTCTCCCGTTGTCTGAGCGTATTTGTCTAACTTTTAGCTTGTAGAGGGATTCCAGTGTGGTTACTAATTCCTTGAATGTCTCCAAAGTTTCTGATTTGGATTTCAGAAACATTACCCAAGTGAACCTTGAGTAGTCATCAGTGACCACAAAGCAGTACACGTCACCTGCAATGCTCCTTGTACTAACTGGACCAAACAGATCCATGTGAAGAAGCTCAAGAGGAAGTTCTATTGAATGAACTTTCTTTTCCTTATGAGACTTCTTTGTCTGTTTGCCTTTCTTGCAAGCTACACAAAAGTCAGGAAGTTGGAAGTTCTTGACATTTACTCCTCTCACTAAATCCTTCTGAATCAAATGATTCATCTGCCTTTGACTAATGTGCCCCATTCTCCTATTCCAGGAGATTGAATCCTTCTCAGTAGCTTTAGATAAAAAAACACTGAACCTCAATGATGCATTCCCATCATATCTCTTCTCTAGCTCATCCCATAGTTTCTTGGACTGCTTGTTCTCTGAATACTGGTGGAATATGTCTTTGGGGATAGACTGGGTGATCAATGCATAAACTCTTTTCTCTGCATTGTACTTAACTTTCTGTGCGTCTGTCATCCCGCTTAATGTTAGCTTAACTCCATGAGCTCCCACCGGTGTACTATAACCAATCTCAATGGCTTCCCACACATTAGGATCTACTCCATTAAGGTAGATCTCAAAATGTTGTTTCCAGTGGGGAAACTCATCTAAAGTCAAAAGCTTTGGTGGTTTATTGTGATTCCCCACCTCACTCTCAAGCAACAGCAAGTTCTGTATCCTTGAGTCCTTCCCAGCAGTAAAGGCTGACATTTGATCTTCCATGACTAATAAACTTATAATCTAATCAAACAAACTTTCACTGATGCGACTAAAGCATGCGAATGAGCTAATCGTGCGTATAAACTATGAGATTGGTTCAATCGTGCGGCTGAACTGGGCGATTGGTTCAGTCGTGCGAATGAATCTGGTGCGAATGAGCTATGCGAACGAACAGTTCAGTCGGCCGAATGAGGGTGCGACTATGTCCAATCGTGCGAATCAGTCACTCGTGTGACTGAAGCTGCTGTTTTGCAAAAATTTCTAGGTTTGACGGGTTTCAGCCGTAAAGATTCGAAATTTCACAAGTTCTAATCGCCTAAGTCCGTAGAAACCAAACTTCGATGAGCAGGGAACTTCCAAGATCACTTTTGATGCCAAAGATTGCGTTTTTAGTGCAAAAACACAAACTTTTATGCAATCTTGATTGAATCAACACGTAATCAAGAGCCAATAGCTCTGATACCACTTGTTAGGACCTGGTATTTGACCGAAATACCTGGAGATTAACGTGTAAACCAGATCAAATAGTGCGGAATCCTATTTGATTGGCGATCCAATCAGTGAGAACACACGAAGAATCAATCAAGAATTGAAACTAACGTTAGAATCGATTGGGAATCGATCTAATGTGTTCTGTGAACTTGGAGAACGAATATGAAGGTTTCTGGACGGCTAGGGTACGTCTGGAATCGTAATTGATCGAGAGTTTTTGTTTTTCACAAATTGAGTTGTATTTATAGGTTGGCACTATCCAATCGTGCGACTGAACCATTAGTTTGGTTCAGTCGTGCGATTGAACCATGCGGTTGATTCATTCGTACGACTGAGTGTTCAGTCGTGCGACTGAGCCAATCTTATGTCACAATCGTACGACTGATCCAGTCTCCTGGTTCAGTCGTGTGACTGAGTCAATCGTGTGAAGTTATTCATGCGTATGATTCATTCGCATGAGCCATTCGCATGAGAACTTCATTAAGTTAAGTTTGAATGTTTTAATTAATATAACATAATGTGCAACCATTCAAATAATCATAAACCCAATCAATTCAGTCACGACTCATTAATGAACTATTAAACATTATAACTAACAGAATATCAATATCATTTCATTAATCATACCAAACAAGATCTATTACATCACATATTATGATCTAGGGACAAACATGTATCAACACTAGTTCATACGGAATATCTCGCCTCTAATATCAACAACGTATTTCGGGCGTATTGGCTATGGATGAGAGGAGAACTCCACAGTTAACCGCGCTCAGGTGGGAGCAATCCAGGGATGGGTGAGCTTCGTGGGAAGTTTTCACCCGGGCAACCAAATGGAAACCCATGAGCTCCTCGTGGGTAAAGCGGACAATATTGTTGATGCGAGGGGTCGGGTGTTACAGAATGGTATGAGAGCCACTCATGTGCCATTCGCGATGTGGGACACACCTCACCAAGAATGGTGACTTCTCGGGCTCATTGAGGATGATGAGTCCAAATACGGGGTGCTTGTGACACCCTACACACATCACACATTAGCCATGGACTGGAGAGATTCATGGTTCATAAGGAATGTCTGGCCTTTAATATCAACAACGTGTTTTGGGCGTATTGGCTGTAGATGAAAGGAGAACTCTACAGTTAAGCGTGCTGAGGTAGGAGCAATTCAGGGATGGGTGACTTCCCTGGGAAGTTTTCACACTGACAACCAAAAGCAAATCCCTGAGCTTCTTGTGGGCAAAGCGGACAATATTGTTGATGCGAGAGGTCGGGTGTTACATAATGGTATCAGAGCCACTCCTGTGTCGTTCGGGGTGTAGGACAAACCTCACCAAGGATGGTAACTTCTCAGGCTCATCAAGGACGATGAGACCAAACAGGTCCATCCGTATAAGTGTTCATCCATATCCCACATCGGCCGTGGACAGGAGAGATTCCTGGTTCATAAGGAATGTCTTGTCTCTAATATCAACAATGTGTTTTGGGTGTATTGGCTATGGATGAGAGGGAAACTCTACAATTAAGCGTGCTCAGGTGGGAGCAATCTAGGGATGGGTGACCTTCCTGGGAAGTTTTCACCCGGGCAACCAAAAGAAAACCCATGAGCTCCTAGTGGGCAAAGCGGACAATATTGTCGATGCGAGGGGTCGGGTGTTATAGAATGGTTTCAGAGCCACTCCTGTGTCGTTCGGGGTGTGGGACATACCTCACCAAGGATGGTAACTTCTCAGGCTCATCGAGGATGATGAGACCAAACAGGTCCATCTGCATAAGTGTTCATCCATATCCCACATCGGCCCTGGACAGGAGAGATTCCTGGTTCATAAGGAATGTCTCGCCTCTAGTATCACAAGGTGTTATAGAATGGTTTCAGAGCCAGTCATGTGCCATTCAAGATGTGGGACACACCTCACCAAGAATGGTGACTTCTCGGGCTCATTGTGGATGATGAGTGCTGTGACATCCGGTAATTTTACGTTACCAAACTCCGTTAGTTCCGTTAAGTCTTGCATACACGTGTCGTGAGCACACACTAGTTGTCGTTTAACGTTGGTGACTTAATAATAATTAATAATGTTAACTAATGATAATTAAATTGATTATGTGAGTATTGTGTAAAATTATGTGTTTACGCGATTGATTGTTGATTGTGGAAATTAATCGCGTAACGCAGAAACGTGCCTATTTGTTCGTATGTCTTGTATTTTTGCAAAGATAAATTATGTAATAAATATTATGAGTTCATATATTTCTATTTTTAAGTTAAAGACATTTTAAAAAGAGTTTAAAGCCTAGTTTAGAAAATACCAAAACACAAGGGTTTAAAGGGTAAATATGTAAATTAAATTAAGTAAAACAATTCCAACCCCCCCCCCCAAACCCTAAATCGGCCACAACTTCACCTCCTCACCTCTCAAAGCTGCGATTTGATCAAGAACATTGTCACGACCTGATAAATTAAGTAAAACAATTCCAACCTGTGTGACTCGAGGTCAACCGGGTGCAAGTTGTCCTAATGAACATTGTCACGACCTGTAAAGTCGTGGCAGGAGGCAACAACGCAACACAGTCAGCTTCAATTGCGAAATCACTATGAAATAATATTTACTGTTAACGGACTAGCTATCTGTTGCAATGCACTACTTTTATATCGTTGTTATTAAATGTTTATGTTTGAATATCTCTTGAACTCACTAACCGTTGTGTTGACATTTTTAGTATGTTATTCTCAGGTCATTAGCTTGTTTGCCATAGGAGCACTGCATGGTTCACTGCATTCTAAGACACGAACTTGAAGACAATTTTAGTATTTTAATAATTATGGTTTACTCTTTTGGGTTGGCACCTGTTTTGCCATAGTTATACTTTCATTGCCTTGGGTTGTTTTCAAAACGCTTCCGCTTTGTTTAAAGTTTGTATTTTGGTTGATTTTGTTTAAATTATGGCATATAGAGTCGTTCTGAGTAACTATTGACTGTGATCCTGGTTTTTTCACACGCCCCGCGGTAAAACTCCGCAAGTGGATTCTGAGGGTGGACAGATTGGTATCAGAGCCATTGGTTATAGGGAACTAGGTTGCATACACACTAGACTATAACCGCACACAGTTAATTAGTTACCTGTGCCTTATTCTCATCTACTGTATACTCATTGGCATACATGTCACACTCTCTGCAGCATGGCATCGTCTTCGAGAGCTCCGGGCAAACGACCCGAATCACCTACACGATCTGAATACCCACCTCCCGCACCTGTACCTGATGATGGATTCGATTGGCCCCGACTGGCTTATCCCCGAGAGGAGATTGACTGGGATCAACCATTCGCATTGATGAAGCGTGACCCTCCGCGAGACTGGTGTTCTTATCCTAGGTTGTTGACCATATTATGTTTAGGGAGGCGTACCTGTCCTAAAGCCAAGGACTAGGAACAATTCCAATCAACCTATGTTTTCACTCCCACGAACAGCGCAGTCCAACGAGCAACTGATTGCTGCACTAATGGTTGCACTGGATACTGAACAGCATCACGTAAGGCGACTCACGGGTGATGTCTGTACTCTACAACAAGAGGTGTACAATGTGAGACATCAATTGGATGAACTCGAGGAAGAACACGGGAAGACCTTGAACGGTTGTCACCATATGCAAGATGGTCTTATGGCACTCCAAGGATGCGTGACTGCTCGTGAACAGCGGGATGCCGTAGCCGATAATAGGATTGCCATTTTAGAAGCCCAGCTAGAGGCACTTCAGATTGCTATAGCTCCTGCTCCTACAGGCAGACCTTGAGGATGAGGAGGATCCCGAGGAAGGACCTGAGGAAGAGGAACCGGAGGAGATGGAGGACGATAGTGATGGGTCAGATATTGTCGATTGACTTCTTTATATGACTTAGACTATGTAGTGTTTTATTTTTGAAACCTATGTGGAAGGGTTGTTTTCTCCACACGAACGACAAACTTCAATTTTGACATTGCTAAATACATTGTGACTCATTGCAATTTATTTACCTTGGTTATTATTTTGTTATGAATGTTGTGGTTGTGATGATTATTATTTCGTTTGTTTACTGTTTACTATGCTTCAATGAGTTAAATATGTTTGATGTTACTCATTATTGTATTTGAATGTAAAGTGAAAAGAATGGACGCCCGTGGACGTGGTCGTGGACGCGGACGTGGACGAGGCACCGGAGAACAGGGTGGTGGTGCTATTAACATGACTCCCGCAGAATTGGCTGCTCTAATTAATGAGCATGTTCAGGCGGCAGTGGCTGCTGCCCACGCGGGTCAGCCAGCAGGTAAACAATGATAGAAAGACAAATCTGATATCCTTTATAACTGTAGGGGATGTCTGATTAATGTGTGTTGTGTTAAATACAGGACCACCAGTGTGTACATACAAGTCCTTCATGGACTGTAACCACACACCTACAGCGGTACAGAGGTTGTGTAGGGCTTGTACGCTGGTTCGAGAAGACTGAGTCCGTTTTCTCCAAATGTAACTGTCCACCAGCGGATCAAGTAAAGTATGCCACCGGGACTTTGGAGGGTGCTGCTCTGTCTTGGTGGAACGCGCAAGTCCGGATGCTTGGACAAGCGATGGCGAATGGACTTCCATGGGATGAGTGCAAAGCAATGATGACCGAGGAGTACTGTCCTTGCAGCGAAGTACAGAAGTTAGAAATGGAGTTCTGGCAACTGAAAATGCAGGGCTCGGAAATTGAGGCTTACACCACCAGAACCCATGAATTAGCAACTTTGTACCCGGGAATGGTGAACGAGGTGCATAAAAGGATAAAGCATTATATACAGGGATTGGTACCTGAAATCCAAAGTATGGTAACTGCTTCCAACCTAGCCACAATTCAGCAAGCCATCCAGCTAGCACAAAGCTAACTGACCAAGCCGTGGAGCAAGGACGTCTACCTAAACGGGGCGCTGTGGCAAGCGTGCCCGACAACAAAAGAAAGTGGGACAATGCCAACAACACCAAAACATCATCATCTTCCAGTGGTCAACCTCAATCTCAGCAGCAGCAACAGCCGGTTCAGCAGCAACGGAGGTTTGACAATAATCGTAACTCCACCAGACTCCTGCAAATAATCAAGGACCCAGTGGTTATGGTGGGAGACATCCGAAGTGTACTCGGTGTAATTACCATCATAGGGAAGGTGTGATAGCTTCAAGTGTCAACGTTGTGGAAAAATTGGACACGCTGCAAAGGATTGTCGTGGTGAACTGATGAGGAGGCCACAACAACCTCAAGAAACTCCCAAGGGTTGTTTTGAATGTGGGAAAGAAGGGCATTACAAGCGAAACTGCCCACAACTAAGGAGGAACGGAAATGGCAACAACAACAACAACAACACCAACAACCATGGTAACAACAACAACAATGGTAATAATAACAACAATGTTGGAAATGGCGGCAATAAAGATGGAGCCAAAGGGAGAGCCTTCGTCATTGGCTCAGGTGAGGCTCTAAATGATCCCACAACTGTTAACGGTAGATTCCCTGTTAATGGTTGTTTTGCTACGGTACTCTTTGATACTGGAGCCGATAGGAGTTTTGTGTCCTTAAAATTCTGTAGTCTTTTAAGTGATATACCCTCTGCTTTAGAATCTAAATACACTGTGAATTAGCCGACGGTAAACAAATCCATGTAACACATATCCTTAATATTGTAAGATAGAACTTGCTAGCCATACTTTCGCTATAGATCTCATGCCTGTTACACAGGGGAGTTTTGATGTTGTGATAGGCATGGATTGGCTCTCTAGCAAGCAAGCGGAAGTCATATGTCACGAGAAGATCATACGGATCCCGGTTGGTGATCAAATTCTTACCGTCAAAGGTGATAGGAGTGGTGCTATGATAGGCATCATCTCATATATGAAAGCTCAAAAGTTGTTACGAAAGGGCCGTGTGGCTATCCTAGCACTTGTAACCGACAAGCAGGTAGGAGAAAAGAGAATGGAGGATATTCCCGTAGTACGCGACTTTCCAGAGGTGTTCCCAGAGGATCTACCTGGATTACCACCTCACCGCCAAGTGCAATTCCAGATTGAGTTGACTTCCGGCGCAGCTCCGATTGCTAGGGCACCTTATCGATTAGCACCAAACGAACTACAGGAGTTGTCGTCACAACTTCAGGAGCTTTTGGATAAAGGCTTTATTCGACCTAGTACATCACCTGGGGAGCTCCTGTTCTCTTTGTTAAGAAGAAGGAGGCATATTTCGAATGTGCATCGATTATCGAGAGTTAAACAAAGTAACAGTCAAGAACCGATACCCTTTGCCTCGTATTGACGACTTGTTCGATCAGCTTCAAGGATCAAGCTATTACTCGAAGATTGACTTGAGATCTGGTTATCATCAACTCATAATTCGAGAAGAAGTCATTCCAAGACTGCATTTCGTACTCGTTATGGTCATTATGAGTTCTGGGTCATGCCTTTTGGGTTGACTAATGCACCTGCTGTGTTCATGGACCTCATGAATCGCGTGTGCAAACTTATCTGGATCAGTTTTTCATTGTGTTCATCGATGATATACTGATATACTCTAGGACCAAGGAGGAGCATGAAGAGCACTTACGAATGATCTTAGAACTGTTGAAAAATGAGCAGTTGTACACTAATTCTCAAAGTGTGACTTTTGGATAAGAGAAGTACAATTCCTAGGTCATATTGTTAATGAGAAAGGAATACACGTTGATCCTGCCAAAATTGAGGCGATAAAGAATTGGACTACACCCAAAACGCCAAGCGAGATAAGACAATTTCTAGGATTAGCAGGATATTACCGCCGATTCATAGAAGGATTTTCTAAGATCGCACAACCTCTCACAGCCTTGACTCACAAAGGAACGACATACAAATGGACTGAGAGTCAAGAATCAGCTTTCGAATTACTAAAATAAAAACTCTGTACTGCCCCGATATTAGCATTACCAGAGGGAACAGATGACTTTGTGGTGTATTGCGATGCATCCATTCAAGGATTGGGTTGTGTCTTGATGCAACGAGACAAGGTGATAGCCTACGCCTCGAGACAACTGAAGGTTCATGAAAAGAACTATACCACCCATGACTTAGAATTGGGTGTAGTAGTTTTTGCCTTAACGATCTAGAGACATTACTTGTACGGTACCAAGTGCACTATCTACACCGATCACAAGAGTCTTCAACATATCTTTGAGCAAAAGGAGTTGAATATGAGGCAGCGACGTTGGGTGGAACTACTAAATGATTATGATTGCGCAATTAAGTATCATCCGGGAAAGGCGAACGTAGTTGCCGATGCTTTAAGCAGAAAGCAAACAGCTAAACCCCGACGGGTGCGAGCTTTACAGCTTACTATCAGTACCCAACTGCCTGAACAAGTTAAGGAGGCACAGATAGAAGCTTAAAAGCAGAAAATATTGATTCTGAGTCGTTAAGGGAATGGATAAACAGCTAGTGGTGAAAGAGGATGGAATTCGGCCTGTTCATGGAAATCTAAGAGATTTAGTTATGAGCGAGGCACACAAATCTAAGTATTCTATACATCCTGGATCTAACAAGATCTATCATGACCTAAAGGCTCACTATTGGTGGCCCAACATGAAAGCGGATGTAGCTACGTATGTGAGCAAGTGTTTGACCTGCTCGAAGGTAAAAGTAGAATATCAAAAACCATCCGGACTATTACAACAACCCGAGATTCCAATATGGAAATGGGAACAAATCTCCATGGATTTTATTACTAAACTACCCCGGACTAGTACTGGTTGTGACACGATATGGGTTATTGTGGATCGGTTGACAAAGTCTGCTCATTTCCTTGCAATAAAAGAAACCGACAAGATGGAGAAATTAACTCGCCTGTACTCAAGGAGATCGTTCGAGACACGGTGTACCGATCTCAATTATCTCTGACCGTGACGCTCGTTTCACGTCACATTTGTGGCAATCTTTGCAGAAATCTTTGGGTACACGATTGGATATGAGTACTGCATATCACCCACAGACGGATGGCCAGAGTGAGCGTACCATACAGACGTTAGAAGATATGCTACGTGCCTGTGTGATTGACTTCGGGAGTAACTGGGAAATTCACCTGCCATTGGTGGAGTTTTCTTATAACAACAGTTATCACACTAGTATACAGGCAGCACCTTTCGAGGCGCTGTATGGGAGAAAGTGTAGATCACCGGTTTGCTAGGCAGAAATTGGTGATAGTCAGATAACAGATCCTGAGTTGATTCATGAGACAACGGAGAAGATTGTGCAGATACGGAACCGTATGGCTGCAGCGCGAGATAGACAAAAGAGTTATGCTGACAAGAGATGGAAACCTTTAGAGTTTCAGGTTAGCGACAAGGTTTTGTTGAAAGTCTCACCATGGAAAGGCGTAGTTCGGTTTGGTAAGCGAGGGAAACTAAATCCGAGGTATGTTGGACCATTTGAAATAGTGGAAAGAATAGGTCCAGTAGCCTATCGACTAGCCCTACCTGATTCGCTAAGTGGAATCCATGATGTATTTCACGTGTCAAACCTGAAGAAGTGCATAATTGATGAAACAATGGTCGTACCACTAGAAGAAATTCAAGTGGATGAACAATTGCGTTTTATTGAAGAACCAGTTGAGGTGATGGACCGTGAGGTGAAAACACTTAAGCAAAGTAAAATACCCATTGTCAAGATCTGTTGGAATTCGCGACATGGACCGGAATTCACATGGGAACGGGAAGATCAAATGAAGCTTAAGTACCCTCAACTATTCGAGAAGACGATGTCTGCAAACGAAGGTATTGATTTAAATTCCGGGACGAAATTTCTTTCAACATGGGGATGATGTGACAACTCATCCAAAACTCACTCGATTTCGATTTCTGTGTGCCAATGCAGTAGACCAGTGATAGAACACTTTCACCATGTAACACAATTTTCGGGACGAAAATTCTTTCAACATGGGGATAATGTGACATCCGGTAATTTTACGTTACCAAACTCCATTAGTTCCATTAAGTCTTGCATACACGTGTGGTGAGCACACACTAGTTGTCGTTTAACGTTGGTGACTTAATAATAATTAATAATGTTAAACTAATGATAATTAAATTGATTATGTGAGTATTGTGTAAATTATGTGTTTACGCGATTTGATTGTGATTGTGGAAATTAATCGCGTAACGCGGAAACGTGCCTATTTGTTCGTATGTCTTTTGTTTTTGCAAAGATAAATTATGTAATAAATATTATTAGTTCATATCTTTATATTTTTAAGTTAAAGACATTTTAAAAAGAGTTTAAAGCCTAGTTTTTATAAAATACCAAAACACAAGGGTTTAAAGGGTAAATATGTAAATTAAATTAAGTAAAACAATTCCAACCCCCCCCCCCCCAAACCCTAAATCGGCCGCAACTTCACCTCCTCACCTCTCAAACCTGCGATTTTGATCAAGATTAAGCAAGAACACATTGGATTTGATCGATCTCAAGGAATACAACACATTACAAGTCTCAATTTTGTTACATTACACGTTTAAAGGTTAGATTTTTCATGCTTTTGTGACTTTCTTGCATATGGCCGAACCTAATTTCGAAATTGGGTCTTCATGAGGTCGAAATTGATGTTGTATGATGATGTTTATATGTTAGTTATGTTGAATACATGTAGTTAACGTCGATCATGGATGAATTACATGTTTTTAGTGGTTAATCATGGGTTTTGATTCTAGTCAAACCCTAATTCGATTTTGGGCATGATTATGGATGAATGATGATTGTTTGATGAATGTGTGATGATTAATAAGTTGTATGAATGTTAGGAATCATGGATCTTGCAAGAAATTGATGATTTGGTGTTGATGTTCATAGCTTACTAAGAATAGTAACTTTATCTTGCATGTAACGTTGAATTATTGATGAATTGATGTTATGGATGTGTTCATGGTGATGATTAGATGTTAGATTGATGTTGTGATCATTGGGAATTCAAGAACACATGTTATAGTTCATACATTACTAAAGATAGTAACTTTTGGATATGAATTGATGAGTTATGATGTTTGGATGTGGTTAATCATGTATGTTGTATGTGCTCATTGGCTTTATTTGAATTATAACTCATAATGTCACCAACGGGTCAAACGGGTCAACTAGGTCAAACGTGTCTATTTTTCTGAAAGCTTGAGTCTTTGGTTTTGGTATGCTTATGGTTTCACATGTTTTTCATTTACACGTACTTATGTACTCACATGCTCTAGGTAACCTTTGAAGGTTGGCTATCCTCTCGTTTCTCAAATAAACCCTAAGTACTCTTTGCATACATCAGGTGAGTTCATGCCCCACTTTTTTATTTACTCTCTTTGGGGGAGATAGCATACTGGTAAATCACGAACGCTTTATGTATTTAAGTTGTGTACAATATTATATAGTGTTGATATCATGGAAAGTCCTCACACTTTCGAATTGTTAATATTGATTAGCGGGGAAATTTGGTTAGTACTACTGGGTCTGACGAGCCCCACCTGTGTGACTCGAGGTCAACCGGGTGCAAGTTGTCCTAATGAACATTGTCACGACCTATTAAGTCGTGGCAGGAGGCAACAACGCAACACAGTCAGCTTCAATTGCGAAATCACTATGAAATAATATTTACTGTTAACGGACTAGCTATCTGTTGCAATGCACTAATTTTATATCGCTGTTATTAAACTGTTTATGTTTTAATATCTCTTGAACTCACCAACCGTTGTGTTGACATTTTTAGTATGCTATTCTCAGGTCATTAGCTTGCTTGCCATAGGAGCACTGCATGGTTCACTGCATTCTAAGACACGAAGTTCAAGACAATTTTAGTATTTTAATAATTATGGTTTACTCTTTTGGGTTGGCACCTGTTTTGCCATAGTTATACTTTCATTGCCATGGGTTGTTTTCTAAACGCTTTCGCTTTGTTTAAAGTTTGTATTTTGGTTGATTTTGTTTAAATATGGCATATAGAGTTGTTCTGAGTAACTATTGACTGTGATCCTGGTTTGTTCACACGCCCCACGGTAAAACTCCGCAAGTGGATTCTGAGGGTGTGACAAGTGCAAACACGGGGTGCTTGTGACACCCTACACACATCACACATCGGCCGTGGACAGGAGAGATTCCTGGTTCATAAGGAATGTCTGGCCTTTAAAATCAACAACGCCTTTTGGGCGTATTGGCTGTAGATGAGAGGTGAACTCTACAGTTAAGCGTGCTCAGGTAGGAGCACTCTAGGGATGGGTGACGTCCCTGGGAAGTTTTCACACAGACAACCAAAAGGAAATCCGTGTGCTCCTTGTGGGCAAACCGGACAATTTGTTGATGCGAGGGGCCGGGTGTTACAAAATGGTATCAGAGCCACTCCTGTGTCGTTCGGGGTGTGGGACATACCTCACCAAGGATGGTAACTTCTCAGGCTCATCGAGAACGATGAGACCAAACAGGTCCATCCGCATAAGTGTTCATCCATATCCCACATCGGCCGAGGACAGGAGAGATTCCTAGTTTATAAGGAATGTCTCGCCTCTAATATCAACAACGTGTTTTGAGCGTATTGGCTATGGATGAGAGGAGAACTCCATAGTTAAGTGTGCTCAGGTGGGAGCAATCTAGGGATGGGCGACCTTCCTGGGAAGTTTTCACCTGGGCAACCAAAAGGAAACCCATGAGCTCCTCGTGGGTAAAGCGGACAATATTGTCGATGCAAGGGGTCGGGTGTTATAGAATGGTTTCAGAGCCACTCCTGTGTCGTTCGGGGTGTGGGACATACCTCACCAAGGATGGTAACTTCTCAGGCTCATCGAGGATGATGAGACCAAACAGGTCCATCTGCATAAGTGTTCATCCATATCCCACATCGGCCATGGACATGAGAGATTCCTGGTTCATAAGGAATGTCTCGCCTCTAGTATCAACAATGTGTTTTGGGCGTATTGGCTATGGATGAGAGGAGAACTCTACAGTTAAGCGTGCTCAGGTGGGAGCAATCTAGGGATGGGTGACCTTCCTGGGAAGTTTTCACCCGGGCAACCAAAAGGAAACCCATGAGCTCCTAGTGGGCAGGGTGGACAATATTGTCGATGCGAGGGGTCAGGTGTTATAGAATGGTTTCAGAGTCAGTCATGTGCCATTCAAGATGTGGGACACACCTCACCAATAATTGTGACTTCTCGGGCTCATCGAGGATGATGATTGCAAACACGGGGTGCTTGTGACACCCTACACACATCACACATCGGCAATGGACAGGAGAGATTCCTAGTTCATAAGGAATGTCTGGCCTTTAATATCAACATCGCCTTTTGGGCGTATTGGTTGTAGATGAGAGGAGAACTCTACAGTTAAGCGTGCTCAGCTAGGAGCAATCCAGGGATGGGTGACTTCCCTGGGAAGTTTTCACACTGACAACCAAAAGCAAATCCGTGAGCTCCTTGTGGGCAAAGCAGACAATATTGTTGATGCGAGAGGCCGGGTGTTACAGAATGGTATCAGAGCCACTCCTGGTCGTTCGGGGTGTGGGACATACCTCACCAAGGATGGTAACTTCTCAGGATTATCGAGGAAGATGAGTCCAAACAGGGGGTGCTAGTGACACCTTACACATATCCCACATCGGTCGTGGACAGGAGCGATTCCTGGTTCATAAGGAATGGGTCGCCTCTAATATCAACAACGTGTTTTAGGCGTATTGGCTATGGATGAGAGGAGAACTCCACAGTTAAGCGTGCTCAGGTGGGAGAAATCCAGGGATGGGTGTCCTTCCTGGGAAGTTTTCACCGGGCAACCAAAAGAAAACCCATGAGCTCCTCATGGGCAAAGCGGACAATATTGTTGATGCGAGGGGCTGGGTGTTACAGAATAGTATCAGAGCCACTCATGTGCCATTCGGGATGTGGGACACACCTCAATAAGAATGGTGACTTCTTGGGCTCATTGAGGAAGTTGAGTCCGAACACGGGGTGCTTGTGATACCCAACACGCATCCCACATCGGCCGTGGACAGGAGAAATCCTGGTTGATAAGGAATGTATGGCGTCTAATATCAACAACGCATTTTGGGCGTATTGGTTATGGATGAGAGGAGAACTCCACAGTTAGCGTGCTCAGGTGGGAGTAGTCCAGGGATGGGTACCTCCCTCGAAAGTTTTCACCCGGGCAACCAAAAGCAAACCCATGAGCTTCTCATGGGCAAAGCTAACTATATTTTTGATGCGAGGGGTCGGGTGTTACAAGGGCAATGCGACCAAATGGCATGTGCACATATCCCACATCGGCCATGGACAGGAGAGATTCCTGGTTCATAAGGAATGCCCCGCCTCTAATATCAACAACGTGTTCTGGGCATATTGGCTGTGGATTAGAGGAGAACTCCACAGTTAAGCGTGCTAAGGTGGGAGTAGTCCAAGGATGGGTGACCACCCTAGGAGGTTTTCACCTGGGCAAACAAAAGCAAATTTGTGAGCTCTCATGGGAAAGCGGACAATATTATTGATGCGAGGGGTTGGGTGTTACAGAATGGTATCAGAGCCACTCCTGTGCCATTCGGGATTTAGGACACACCTCACCAAGAATGGTGACTTCTCGAGCTTATCGAGGACGATGAGTCCAAACAGGGGGTGCTTGTGACGCCTTACACACATCTTACATCGGTCGTGGACAGGAGAGATTCCTGGTTCGTACGGAATGTCTGGCCTCTAATATCAACAATGCGTTTTGGGCGTATTGGATGTGGATGAGGGGAGAACTCCACAGTTAAGCGTGCTCACCTGGAAGCAATCCAGGGATGTTTGACCTTCATGGAAAGTTTTCACCCGGGCAACCAAAAGGAAATCCATGAGCTCCTCATGGCCAAAGCGGACAATATTGTTGATGCGAATGGTCCGGTGTTACAGAATGGGATCAGAGCCACTCATGTGCCATTCGCGATGTGGGACACACCTCACCAAGAATGGTGACTTCTCAGGCTCATTGAGGATGATGAGTCCAAAAACGGGGTGCTTGTGACACCCTACACACATCACCCATTGGTCGTGGATAGGAGAGATTCCTGGTTCATAAGGAATGCCTGGCCTTTAATATCAACAACGTGTATTGGGCGTATTGGCCGTGGACAGGAGAGATTCCTGGTTCATAAGGAATGTCTGGCCTTTAATATCAACAACGTGTTTTAGGCGTATTGGCTGTAGATGAAAGGAGAACATTACAGTTAAGCGTGCTGAGGTAGGAGCAATCCAGGGATGGGTGACTTCCCTGGGAAGTTTTCAAACTGACAACCAAAAGCAAATCCGTGAGCTCCTTGTGGGCAAAGCGGACAATATTGTTGATGCGAGAGTCTGGGTGTTACAGAATGGTATCAGAGCCACTCCTGTGTCATTCCGGGTGTGGGACATACCTCACCAAGGATGGTAACTTCTTAGGCTCATCAAGGACGATGAGTCCAAATAGGCCCATCCGCATAAGTGTTCATCCAAATTCCACATCGGTCGTGGACAGGAAAGATTCCTAGTTCATAAGGAATGTCTCGCCTCTAAGATCAACAACGTGTTTTGGGGGTATTGGCTATGGATGAGAGGAGAACTCCACAGTTAAGCGTGATCAGGTGGGAGCAATCTAGGGATGGGTGACCTTCCTGGGAAGTTTTCACCCGGGCAACCAAAAGGAAACCCATGAGCTCGTCGTGGGCAAAGCGGACAATATTGTCGATGCAAGGGGTTGGGTGTTATAGAACGGTATCAGAGCCACTCATGTGCCATTCACGATGTGGGATACACCTCACCAAGAATGGTGACTTCTCGGGCTCATCGAGGATGATGAGTGCAAACACGGGGTGCTTGTGACACCCTACACACATCCCACATCGGCTATGGACAAGAGAGATTCCTGGTTCATAAGGAATGTCTGGCCTTTAATATCAACAATGTCTTTTGGGCGTATTGGCTGTAGATCAAAGGAGAACTGTACAGGTAAGCGTGCTAAGGTAGGAGAAATACAGGGATGGGTGACTTCCCTCGGAAGTTTTCACGCTGACAACCAAAAGCAAATCCGTGAGCTCCTTGTGGGCAAAGCAGACAATATTGTTGATGCGAGATTCCGGGTGTTACAGAATGGTATCAGAGCCACTCCTGTGTCGTTCAGGGTGTGAGACATACCTCACCAAGGATGGTAACTTCTTAGGCTCATCGAGGATGATGAGTCCAAACAGGCCCATCCGCATAAGTGTTCATCCATATTCCACATCGGCCGTGGACAGGAGAGATTCCTAGTTCATAAGGAATGTCTCACCTCTAATATCAACAACATGTTTTGGGCGTATTGGCTATGGATGAGAGGATAACTCCACAGTTAAACGTGCTCAGGTGGGAGCAATCTAAGGATGGGTGACCTCCTGGGAAGTTTTCACCGGGCAACCAAAAGGAAACTCATGAGCTCCTCCTGGGCAAAGCGGACAATATTGTCGATGCGAGGGGTCGGGTGTTATAGAATGGTATCAGAGCCACTCATGTGCAATTCACGATATGGGACACGCCTCACCAAGAATGGTGACTTCTCGGGCTCATCGAGGATGATGAGTGCAAACACGGGGTGCTTGTGACACCCTACACACATCACACATCGGTCGTGGACAGGAGAGATTCCTGGTTCATAAGGAATGTCTGGCCTTTAATTTCAACAATGCCTTTTGGGTGTATTAGGTGTATATGAGAGGAGAAATCTACAGTTAAGCATGCTTAGCTAGGAGCAATCCAGGGATGGGTGACTTCCCTGGAAAGTTTTCACACTGACAACCAAAAGCAAATCCGTGAGCTCCTTGTGGGCAAAGCAGACAATATTGTTGATGCGAGATTCCGGGTGTTACAGAATGGTATCAGAGCCACTCCTGTGTCGTTCGGGGTGTGGAACATACCTCACCAAGGATGGTAACTTTTCAGGATCATTGAGTAAGATGAGTCCAAACAAGGGGTGCTAGTGACACCCTACACATATCTCACATCGGCCATGGACAGGAGAGATTCCTGGTTCATAGGGAATGTCTCGCCTCTAATATCACCAAAGTGTTTTGGGCGTATTAGCTATGGATGAGAGGAGAACTCCATAGTTAAGCGTGCTCAGGTGGGAGCAATCCAGGGATGGGTGCCCTTCCTGGGAAGTTTTCACCCGGGCAATCAAAAAGAAACCCATGAGCTCCTCGTGGGCAAAGCGGATAATATTGTTGATGTGAGGGGCTGGGTGTTACAGAATAGTATCAGAGCCACTCATGTGCCATTCAGGATGTGGGACACACCTCACCAAGAATGGTGACTTCTTGGGCTCATTGAGGACGTTGAGTCCGAACACGGGGTGTTTGTGACACCCTACACACATCCCACATCGGCCGTGGACAGGAGAGATTCCTGGTTCGTAAGGAATGTCTGGCCTCTAATATCAACAACGCATTTTGGGCGTATTGGTTGTGGATGAGAGGAGAACTCCATAGTTAAGCGTGCTCAGGTGGGAGTAATCTAGGGATGGGTGACCTCCCTGGGAAGTTTTCACCCGGGCAACCAAAAGCAAACCCGTGAGCTTCTCATGGGCAAAGTGAACTATATTGTTGATGCGAGGGGCCGGGTGTTACAAGGGCTATTCGACCGATTGGCATGTACACATATCCCACATCGGCCGTGGACAGGAGAGATTCCTGGTTCATAAAGAATGTCCCGCCTCTAACATCAACAACACGTTCTGGGCATATTGGCTGTGGATGAGAGGAGAACTCCACAGTGAAGCATGCTAAGGTGGGAACAGTCCAAGGATGGGTGACCTCCCTGGGAGGTTTTCACTCGGGCAAGCAAAAGCAAATTTGTGAGCTCCTCATGGGGAAATCGGACAATATTATTGATGTGAGGGGTCGGGCGTTACAGAATGGTATCAGAGCCACTCCTGTGCCATTCGGGATGTGGGACACACCTCACCAAGAATGGTGACTTTTCGGGCTTTTTGAGGACGATGAGTCCAAACAGGGGGTGCTTATGACGCCTTACACACATCTTACATCGTTCGTAGACAGGAGAGATTCCTGGTTCGTAAGGAATGTCTGGCCTCTAAAATCAACAACGCGTTTTGGGCGTATTGGATGTGGGTGAGGGGAGAACTCCATAGTTAAGCGTGCTCAGCTGGGAGTTGTCAAGCGATGGGTGACCTCCCTAGGCGGTTTTCACCCGGGCAACCAAAAGCAAACCCGTGAGCTCCTCGTGGGTAAAGTGGACAATATTGTTGATGCGAGGGGTCGGCTGTTACAAAATGGTATCAGAGCCACTCATGTGCCATTCGGGATGTGGGACACACCTCACCAAGAATGGTGCCTTCTCAGGCTCATCGAGGACGATGAGTCCAAACAGGGGGTGCTTGTGACACCCTACACATATTCCACATCAGCCATGGACAGGAGAGATTCTTGGTTCATAAGGTATGTCCGGCCTCTAACATCAACAACATGTTTTGGGTGTATTGGCTGTGGATGAGAGGAGAACTCCACAGTTAAGCGTGCTAAGGTGGGAGCAGTCCAGGATGGGTGACCTTCCTAGGAAGTTTTCACCCGGGCAACTAAAAGCAAATCTGTGAGCTCCTCGTAGGTAAAACGGACAATATTGTTGATGCGAAGGGTCGGGTGTTACATAACCGGATAACGATGTATTGTTTTGCAAAAGTTGTTATAATGAAATGAAATGTCTATTTTTGATGCCTCCGCTGTGAGGTTTTATGAAAGTTAAATGTAAATATATGTTTTATGAAAGTTAAATGTAAATATATGTTTTATGAAAGTTAAATGTACATATATGTTTTATGTCCAAAGTCGGGGGCCTTACAATAAATTAATCAAATTGATGTTAAAAAACAAAGACACTAAAGTTTATATTGAAATCAAAATCAAACCCTTAAATCAAACAAACCACTATTACTATTTCAATCGAGATTTGTATATGTGAGTATTGAATTGAGACTTTGCAGAAGAGCTTTTGTGATTTAAAACTTGAGGTGTGAATAATGTTAAATAGATCAATAAATACGTAAAAGGATTTATGAGTTGAACTTGAAACATAACGTGATTTGAGGTAAATCGAAACCATGATATGCTTTAAATTGAAAACAATATGAAATGGTTCATCTTTCCGTTTGAAAATCAATATGAAATGGTTCATCTTTTCGTTTAAAAATCGATATCATGATTTGGGAAAATCAAAAACTTGAATTGATTATTTGAGACCTTTGGTTTGACAAAATATAAAATCGTTTCGGAATAGAAGATTTGTATGGGGTTTCTTCTCGTTTGCATAGGACGAGTGAATTATTCGACCATTTGATTACTTGTTTGAATAAGCAAGAATACAACATATTTCAATTCACAATTGTTCGGATAGAGTCAACTTGTTTTTGGATAAAAAAAACAGTTAACTATAAGTCTAGAACTTGTAAGAAGAAGGTCCATACAACACAAAGTAGATGATAATTTGACAGCCTCATCTTTTGAATATAAGAAGAAGGTCCATACAAATCTGGAATAATCATCCACAATTAGCAGACAATATTTTTTCTTTGCCATGCTCATCACTCTTACTGGACCAAAAAGATTCATATGCAGTAATTGCAAGCAGGCAGTGGACTTTGGTTCGTCTATTGGAGGGAATGATACTTTATGTTGCTTCCTTTTAAACAAGCAGAGCAGTTATCATCACATTTGAACTCCTTTAATGGCAGACCTCTCACTAAGCCATAAAGGATCAGCTGGTTCATGTTTCTAAGGTTCACATGACCAAGCCTTTTGTGCTAAAGCTCAGATTCCTGAGGAGAGGCCTTGGAGAACATACATGGATGGCCTTTTAGATCAATTTTCTTTGATAAGTCTAAGGCATATACTCTTCCAATCTTGTTGGCTTTCAGGAGAGTATGTTCATCCAATATCTTGTCAATCATATTCAAAACATTGAAAGACAGAATTCAACAGTTCTGACTGGTGAAAGTGCAACATGCCCTTATCACACATTGACTGACACTCAACAAATTATACTTGAGATTCTCCACATGGTTGACATCATCAAACCTTATTTCACCATTTGAAACAAATCCTTTGCTGATTATGTAACCCTTAGCATCATTACCAAAAGATACAAATCCCTTCTTCCTTGAGAGTAGTCATGAAGAAGAGATTGCTCCCAGTCATATGCATAGATCCTCCACTGTCCACATACCAGATGCTTCTATGGCATGTTGAAGAACCCTGCATATATCACAACAACTAGTTAGCTTTTGAGACCCAAACCATTTTGGTTTTGGGTCTGTTCTCATCAACAGATTTTATACTAACTGATTTGTCATGATTAACAGCCTTTGAAGATGGAGATGGTGCTGAAAAGGATTCTTTTGATTTTGGCTTAGTTTTCCTTTTCAGTGGTTTAATCATAGGTACATCTATTTGGTTAACTCTCCCCAACAGATGTTGAACCATCATAACAAGTTGTGTCTGATTGGTTGTTAAAGCCTTCAGTTCAGCAGACACATAAGTACTTGTTTTTGAATGGTTCCTGTGATACACCATGTCCTCCTTTTTGAAAGACACAGACTTAGTCTGTTGTTTTGATACTCCTTGAGGAATATTTTCAGCTGTTTTATGATAAACCGTTTTCTTCTGTTTAGATTTTTGTGAAGACTTTGGATTATCAGGTTGAGATGTTTGTGGCACAAACTTGGTTTCAAATTCATCATTCATTTTATTAATATTCTTTTTAATGATTTTATCCTTGTTAAATTTGGAACCCTTTCTGTACCAACATTCATCAGTGAGATGATTGAATAGACCACATATTTCACATGGCTTTTTCTTCATCTTCTGTTGATCAGCTGCTGAAGAAGATGAAATTACTGAAAGTGTGTTCTTCAGTACTTTCTTCATCTCAGTACTTATGTGAAGTACCGAAGGATTTGTAACAACTGAAGACTTGCTCTTCAGAAGTTTTCTATCAGTACATTGGATTTACTGATAGACTCTTCATTAGTTGTCAAACCATGTTTGGTTCCATTTGGTTTGAAATGTTCTTCAGGTGTTGTTACTTGCTCTTCAGTACTTTGAATACCTTTTGAGACAACACCTGAAGTACTCAGCTTTTCTTTGATCATGTGTTCATCAGCAGTAGGACCATCAGCAGATTGATTAGCTGAGGTACTATTACTGACTTCATCCTCTGATTGTACATTATCACTTGAGGATGAGACACATGATGATGTGGTTTGGGAATTGATTTCACCTTCAGATTTTACTTATGTCTTGGGAGTAAAATCTGTAGGAGGTTCAGTGTGATTATATACAATCCCAAACTTCACATTTGAAGCAGTTTGCTTACTGAGAAGCATTTCAAACCCCTTGCAAGATGTTACCTAGCGTTCACACTCCACTTGAGTAGCTGTAAGTGTTTCTTTGAGACTCTTGTGTTTTTCTAAAATGACCTCTACCTTAGCCTTTCATCAGTGATTTGGCATTTTAATTTGTAAATCTCATCATCTTTTTCTTTTAAAACAGACTCAAACTCAGCTTTTCTTTTGGAAATCACTTTCTCTAGGTCAAGATTTTGATTAATTAAAGCTACATTTGCTTCTCTAATTGAGGCAAAAGAAGCTATACATGACTCAGAACACAACTTGGCCTTAGCCTCAGAAGATACTTATGGTACCTGTGATGATGAAGCATTTGAGCTTGAACCACCAGTAGACTCCAGGGCCATAAGAGCAAGATTTCGAAAAGGATTTTCACCACCATGTTGACCAGCACAAGAAAACATTTGTTCAGAGTAACTAGAAAGATCATCTGGTCAACTGCTCCAGTCAACAACACCAGGAGTGAAAAAGCTTTGATGTGATTGAGATTGAGATTGAGATTGTTGACTTGATTGAGATGGTGGAGGCTCAGGTAGGGCATGTGATTGTTGAGCTATGGGTACAGGAACCTGATTGGACTGTGGCTGTAAAAAAGGGATAAGGATATGGCATTTGACCTTGAGGAACAAAATATGCAGGAGATGATTGATTTTGTGAATGATGACCAGAACTGGTAGAATGTTGCCTTTGTTTTGTGAATTATTGCTTGGAAAGGTCACAAAGGGTGCAGAAGAGTTAGATCCAGATGATCTACACTCTCTTGCAAAATGTCCAAGTCTATGGCACTTGTGACACCTCAACTTGCTCTTGTCAAAAACAACTTTGGTTTTTCTAGAGAGACCAGGGAATTTTTTACCTGTCCTTTTGTAAAATTTTGAGATATGATATTAACTAATGCCATTTGGCTCAAAATATCCATCTCTTCCAAATCATCATCAGCAATTCCTTTCAAATCATCCATCAAAAAACACAGATTGTCACTGTTACATCTTGAATTACAATCAATACCAGCAAAAGCATGATACACTGTTTGAAGAGAAATCAATATGCTCATCATAGGAATTTTCTGATGTAGCATATTCTGACTCATGACCAACCAGAGCAGTATTCCTGGTACAAAATCATCAGTGAGCTTCCCAGATGAAGTTAGTTTTTTTCTGTTCTATCTCTCTTTCAAATGTTAGCAGTTCCCATGAAGTTGGGTGAGAGATAGATTATCTTGATTTGCACTGGAGCGTAGGACAATGGTATATGTGTCCCATCTCTCATGCAGGGATCTGAGAAATCTATTGTTCATCTGACTATTTGTATATTCATGTTTAACCATTTTCAACTCAGATATCAAATCGGAAAATCGCTCAAACTGTTGAGTCAGTGACTCACCCTTTCTATGAGAGAATGTCTCATATTGCTGGGCAAAGATTTCTCTATTGTTTGCTAAGACCTCATCAGTTCCTCCAAATTATTCTTTCAGAGCACCCAGAGGTCATGAGCAGATTCATGATGTATAAGCGAGAATAGATTTCATTAGGCAGTGCCATGGCCAGAATTCCATGGGCTTTAGCATCAATTTCAAACAGTTTCAGATCTTCATCTGAATATTGCGCTTTCTTCTTCGGAATCATTTCATTGGTTTACTGATTACTCACCATAGGCTTATATGGTCCATGAATCACAGATTTCCAACAACCTGAACTATTAACAGACAGGTGATGGAGCATTCGTCATTGCCATATGTTGTACTCACACCTAACAAGCATCGGAGGCTTTGTTGAGGAGCCAGTATTGTGAGGATCATTGATTGATGCAGCCATTTTTACCAATTCAAATAGGTTCAATAAGAGTTTAACAAATCTAACTCAAAAACTCAACAACACAATTTGAAACAAGAAGAATCTCAAATTGATTCACAGTAAGCAATAGAAAAAACAAACTCTATAACCAATTCTTTCAAATTTGCTAATTCGATCAAACTAAGATATCAAAAGAACGTTTCAATGATTAATTGTTAAATCGATCAATGATTAACCTGCTCTGATACCATTTGAAGGGATCGAGATATAGTTTGATCAATTAGATTAGGATTTGCAGCGGAATAGCACACGAATTAAACGAAATTCTAGCAAGAATAATATAAATATTCAATTAATAGTAACAGTCATAGAGAGAGATTTTTCTGCAAAAAGAATGTTTTCAGTCATGCACAAACTTCCCGTAGGGGGAAATTAGGTCAACATTCCTTATATAAGGAATGTGATATCAGCTGACATCACTTGATAGTGACATCTAACTGATTTATACAAACAACTGAATGTAAACAAAACTACTGAAGATGTCCACAACAACTAAGGACACCTTCATTAAAAGCTAAGTATAAACTAACATTACAACTACTGAAGTCATAACATAAAACTACTGATTACAAACTGCTGAAATATAAACCATCACAACTACTGAAGAGAACTACTTCAGCTGTTGTGACAACTTCTGAGAACTTGATCTTCAGACTTTGTCTTCGGACGTTGTCTTCAGACTTTGTCTTCAGCAGTTGTCTTCAGACTTTGTCTTTAGACTTTGTCTTCGGCAGTTGTCTTCAGACTTTGTCTTCAGACTTTGTCTTTAGTAGTTGTCTTCAGACTTGTCTTCAGACTTTGTCTTCAAACTTTGTCTTCAGCAGTTGTCTTCAGACTTTGTCTTTAGCAGTTGTCTTCAGACTTTGTCTTCAGCAGTTGTCTTCAAACTTTATCTTCAGACTTTGTCTTCAGCTGTTGTAGATCACTTCAGTTGTTTTGATGTCTGTGGACTTAAAGGTTTTTCTGATCTGGCTCATTGGTTCTTTTGGTCCGACAATCAACATGGCTGATAGATGGACGATGAGCACCAAGCACAGTATTTGTGCTCACTTAGATGCTACTCTCGGAATGCATTAGAGTTTGCTCGGATTATAGCCTTTCTACATAGATCGAGGATCTACAAGGCTATCTCTATTCCCTGCACACCCTACCGATCTATACAGTAGGCCTTTTGGGAAGGTTCTTCGGTTGATAGGTCCACTGAGCCCCACAGTATTCGGAGCTCCATCTTTGGATAGGAGATTAGGATTACTGCAGCAGATCTAAGGAGAGTCTTGGATCTGGGTGAGGATAGTGCCCACCCAATCTAGCTACATCCTCAGAATGTTCGAGGATCCTTTCTAAGGATGAAGTACACTAGGACATCAATGCAGGTGGCTCAACAAGAGCACTTGTGCCCCCAGTTCAAGTATTTGGCTCATGTGATCCTAACGGCATAGCGTCAAGGAGAGGAGGATTCGATGCGATGTCAGATCCAATCCAGAACACATATGTGCTCTGGTATTGAACCACCCATTCAGTTTCTCTAGCAGGTTATTCTCCTACATGATATAGAACATCGAGCCAAGGGTAAGGAAGGCTTCATATGTACCCGAGGTTCTTATATATGATCATAGACGAGAAGCTTCCTATGCTACCAAAGGAGAGGGATGATGTTGTTGTCTAAAGGTGATGGACGACACTACCTGGGTAGGATGATGATCTACCGAGGGAAGCAGGTGAAGCCCCGGTCAGGAGAGCTATTTGG
The DNA here is from genome assembly GCA_025506515.1 of Flaveria trinervia. Taxonomy (NCBI): domain Eukaryota; kingdom Viridiplantae; phylum Streptophyta; class Magnoliopsida; order Asterales; family Asteraceae; genus Flaveria; species Flaveria trinervia. The sequence continues at coordinate 21,808,084 of CM046443.1, forward strand.
TCATCTGGCCAACGAGGAGTATGTGGTGCCCTCTCACAAGAAGTGGCGTCACGACAACACTAACTCTAATGTAGAGCCCATAGTGGTTCGCACTGACCAAGAAAACGACGATGATGTTGACCTTGATGTTGGTCAACGCGGTGGAGTTGCATGCCCCAGTCATTCAAGGGCCGCTGACATGTCTAAATTCTCAACCACCTACTCATAGTACTACTGCTTCTCTTAGTGGATCTAACATGCTACTACTTTCCACTAGGACTTCTTGATAGATGAAAACAAAAGCCAGATGATGAGCCAGATGATGGTCCAAATATTGAGCCACTCACGAGGACAGTTGGGAGCCGGGTTATGGCCACTGAGAAGGGGATAGATGCCCAGCTGGTACTGCAGGTGATGATACCGATGACATTGATCGTACTTACATACTTGACCACGCCCATCAACGTAGGAGCTTCTACTGCAAAGAGCTCCAGGAAGAGAGGATGGCTTAACCTTATGGCAAAAAGGGTAATAGGCCAAGATTCATATTGATCACATCCTCTACTACCACTGCCACAGCTACTACCACCACTACCACAGCCACCACCACTACAACACCCCTACCACAACCACTACTCCAACCACCTCATACACCTACCTCCACCTCACACACAATACCCAACACAATCTCATCACAATCCATTCCCATTCCTCCTCCCATCTTCACCTCATCCACCACCACAACCACCACCCACCAAGCAGGTCCCTCTACCCAATCCACAGTTACACTTGGATCTACTCTACCAATGGTCGGGATAGAGGAGCAGCTGGCTAGCCTGAACCGGATGGTGTTAAAGCTTATTGCTACTGATGATCTGATCAATCAACTGATGGCGGTGAATGCAGCTCAAGTAAAGCAAATTGCTCAGCTAAGTGAGAAGAACGCACAGTACGAGACAACTTTAGGCCGAGCCCACCACGCACTTAAGAGTCAAAAAGAGCTGGTGATGGCTTCGTATAGAGAATGAAGGTCTTGAGAAGAAGAAAAAAATGACTTTGCTAAAGCTACAGGGATCCAAGAGTGAGCCGTTAAAGATTAAAGATGGTGAAGATAAGGATGACGATGATGATGAGGATGAAGATGAATCTGAGGAAGATGATGGTAATGACGAGGAACTGGACGAAGTGGAAGGGAAAAGAAGGAGATGATGATGATGAGGATGATCAAGAAGGTGATGCTGCTGCGTCAGCCTCAAATGCATTAGTTAAGGAGCGGCGCACAAAGAGAAATCAAGATCAAAGAGCTTCGTCCTTTGCACATCAAGCTAAAGAGACACCAGATCAAGACAAAAGTAATGATTAGATGTTTATGTACTTGAAACTTTTGTACTTGAATTGTGTATTACACTAATAAGGATTATTTATGTCTAAATGTCTTGATTAATGATTTATGTATGATGTGTGGAATGCTCAATCAAACAGATGAGGCTCAACAACAAGATGAATATGATGTCGCCCCTCTTCAGCAAGTTAAGACTCAACTTACTATTATTCTTGACTTGCAAGGGATTGTTAGAAGATCTATGAGCTACACTCCTGAGGAAGGAGAGATCATCCATGATCTGACAGACGAGCAGCTCACTCAAATGTTCAGACTGAATCCTGATGAACTTGTCAAAGATACTCCAGAGGTGATGTTTTGAGTGACGAAGAGCTGAAAGATGTGGATGAGATAGAGATAGAGGATGTCACTATAGATTACTATCCATAGTACATTGACCCTGAGGGCAACGCTATCCCTAATTTGGGTGAAATGTTTGGCAGTGATACTTTTGATAAGCTAGAGATGGAGAAAGAGAAAGAGAAAGATGAAAGTACAGCCTAAGCTTCGGATGTTAATGTTGATATTAAGAAAGAAAATGGGCAGCTTGTTTTGTTGTGATGAAAGCCCAACACACACCCCCAAAGCAAAATGCCTACACCAAATTTTACAAAGTCAAAAGACATCAGAAAGTGTTAGGCAAGATTATCGCATGGGCATATTTTGAAGACTTGGAAGTCTATGTTGTTAAAAGAGAGAGAAAAGGATTAAGTACTTCATATATCCACATGATCTAAAGACTCTTCCTAGTTTTGAGCTCAACCGACTGGCATGCTTAGATCTGTTAAAAGGGAGAAAGGATTGAGTACTTAGATCTGCATTAAAGAAAGAATACCACACTAGATAGGTAAAATTAAGACCTCAACAACCTAAGAGGTTCATTCATAAGTCTGAAGTTGATCCTATATCTGGAAAGCCTAAAATAGTGTTGAAGTGGAGTCCCCCATGCACAATGTCCAATATTCCCTTACGGGAAATGCCTCGGACTTCACTCTACACTTCAAATGGTGGTATTATGATTGGAGGATAGGGGAAGCGGTCATAGTTCTGAATAGATGGAAGATAGAGAACATCCGGGTATTTGACCCAATGTGGATACTAACTTGTCTCTTGAGGATGTTTATACTTTATACAAGTAGCCACAATTCTATGACACACAAGACATTGTACAAGCTCTTTAATTTTAACACGTTATATGGCTCTGCTTTGCATTCGAGATACATGTAGGAGTCACAAGAGAAGAGATACAAGAAGTTCCAAGAACATGTGAAGAATGTTAGACAATAAGGTAAACTAGGTTTAAGGGGGAGTTTGTAGATACATGATGTTCCTAGTTTATATGCTTAAATTAAAAGTCTTTTATATCTTACATATATGTAATATGACGAGGTAGTGGAATATGATATATGCTTTGATGTATATTTATCTTTCGTTCATATGTATGAACTTCTTATATAGGTTTCAGGTTGTTGTACACAATTCTAAGTCACTAATGATTAAGTAATGTGTTCAACCTAGTCAGATGATTATTCATGCTAATGGCCAATACTTATAAACATACGCATGGATATATCATACTTATGGACCAGTCGCACGACTGAACTAGGAGACTGGATCAGTCTTATGATTGGGACATAAGATTGACTCAGTCGCACGACTGAACCTTTCAGTTATGCGTATGACTCAATCGCATGATTCAGTCGCACGACTAAACATGCTATTAGTTCAGTCGTACGAATGGAAACCACAAACTATAAATACCACCTAATTCGTGGAAAAAATGGAACACTATGAGAAAGATACTTCGAATACACATAAACCCTAGCCGTCCACAGCATCCCAACCAGCCTGTCCAAGTTCATAGTTCGATCTTGATCGATTCCTACTCGTGCTTAACGTTTAGTTCCTCTTATATCGATCGGGTTATCGTTCTCACTAATTGGATCACCAATCAAATAGGATTCCGCACTATTTGATCTGGTTCAAACGCAGAATCCGTTAGTACTCTATACGTACATGGTCCTCTAATAAAAAAATAACAAAAAATAAAACAAAAAAAATGTTCCCCTACTTTCCATCTTTCATAAAAAAATAATTTTTTTTATAACAACTAAAAAATTCCCATTTTTTAACGAAATTCGTTTTACATATGTGTAATATCAGATTTACACATGTGTAAATCTAGTACTACCATGTGTAAATCCAGTACTACACATGTGTATAACTAGATGTACACATATGTAAACAATGGCTGTATGATTTTTTTGAGAAAGTATATCAATATGGTAGACGTTGGAAAGATAAAAAATACTGAATTTTATGGTGAATTTTTTTAAAAATGATGTCATGAAAAAAAGTTATGAGCGTTTTAAAAAAATGGGGGAAATGACATGTGATTTGTATGTGATAAAAAATGTGTGGCTGAGATTGGTTTATATAATTCACAAAAAAGTGGTTATCATTTAAACCCTCCCCTATATATATATGTCTATGTATATATATGTACATATATATGTGTATATATACACACACACACAGACATACATATGTTATATGCGTCGAGTCACGAGCGGAGCCAACGAACCGAGGCACGAGCCGATCTCGAACCGAGCTAACCCTGGCTCGAGTTTGGCTTGTTTAGAATTCGAGCCGAGCTAAGTTGGCTTGTTTAGCTACGAGCTTTTTTCATGCAGAGTTATTTTTGATCTTTCATCGAGCGAACTTCGAGGCACGAACTTGTTATATAGCCCTAAGGTCACAAGGGGCAATGCCCCCTTGATAGGGGTCTAGGGTAGTGCCCCTCTTAGCAGGTTCCAAGGGGTGACAACCCCTGACAGGGTCCAAGGGGCAGAACCCTTACTGAGTTATAACTGATTCATTTATTCGGATGAACTATGGAATAATTTCAATCCGAAAGTTATATTTACTCTCAAATTATTTACGTTTGATTTCAAATAATCTACACACCCGTTGAATTTTTTTTCTAACACTAAATTTGTTGTTTATTATTATTTAAACCCATGATATATATAGATATCACTATTTCTTTTTTAATTTGTTTTGTACTCGTATCCTCTATTTTTTCTAATAAGGTGTAAATGAGAATTGACACATGTAAATGGGTAAATGAAATTTTAATCTTATTTGAATATAATTATGGTTATATAAAAGCTGGTTTTGGTTTGAAAGTTTAGGCACTTGGTTTATGGATTTTTTTATCAATTGAAATGTGTTTGTAGAAGTGGAATTTGAGTAACTCGGTTTGGAATTGAAACATAACAAAGGATTTTGCATTTAAAAGAAATACAATCAGTCAAAGAAATTCAAATATATAATTTATATGGCTAACAAATTCATCATGAAGGAAGTAAGATCTATCATTGTTAGCATCTCCTATCGATTGTCACCATCATCTTCATTAATGCCACCATCGTCGTCACCTCTACCCCAACTACCACTTTGCCACATCTCTTAATACTAAGGTCGTTTACGAGCCGAACTGAGTAAACCTTTGCTTGTGCTTTGCTCGTTTATAACCAATCCAAACCATTATGATCGTTTACAAGCGAGCCCAAAATACAAAGAACATTTTTCAAGAACCAATTTTCCAAACGAGCATTAAGCAAGTATAAAATTATAGCGACAACCCAACGTTACAAAAAGAGAAAATAAATATGTTGTATCTTAAGTTTTTATTACTTGGAAAGCAACTACATTTCATAGCATTATAATGTTTATGAATAAAAAATCGTGTCAAATACTATCGCTTGATGACCTATGGTTTTAATTTTAGATTTAGTGTTAAAGTTCAGGAGTTTGATTGGTCTATTACGTATACATACAAATAGTATATTTATATTGGGTCAATATAATAAGTAGCTTGTATAAAACCATATACATATTTGTATAGAGAAAGGTTACCGTACAAAATATTTTTTTCTTGCCATAGTATGAAGTTATTACCCAGAATAAAGGTTATGGGTGGAATTACAACGCAAGTTTAAATTTAATTACGTAAATATGGAATTATCACGTAAAGATGGAATTATCACGCAAAGGTATTCTTGCATGATAATTCCATTTTTGCGTGATAATTTCACGCGATATAACTCATCTTCTATAATTATTACTTTGTTCTTGCGTCTTAATTCCAACTTAAATTTAGTACATTTTGCAACAAAAACACGCTTTGTATAATAACTGCCCCTAGTTGTATAATTATATATTTGGGTGTATGTAAATAATATTTATAAAATTGTATTAAAAATAATTCGACTTGATCCGAAAGGAGTTGTGCTAAAAAATGGCTTGTTTACAAACCGAACCAAGCTAATCAACTCATTACAACTAATGCGTAAATCAAACGAGTATTTTTCAAGCAATCATCGAGCGAACGACGAGCATTGAGCAATTTCAATAGCGCTAGCCAATACTGTGACGTTACCACCCTGCCATCACCACCTCATCTCAACACCTCCTCCTCCCAGGGGCGAAGTTTACAGGGGCCGGGTGCCCCCCCCCCCTCTTATTTTTTTTCGTAATTTTGCCCCTGCCACCTCCTCCTACACCATCACTATTATCAATAACCATCGTAATTATCACTATTATTATCCCATTGCTCGTGTTGGACCTTGAGCGTTGTCGTCTCCTGTTAGTCCTTGCCGCAACTGCCATTATTTTGTCCACATCACCTCTACAACTTCAACGGTAACATGGAAAACGGTGTTTGTGGTGGCCAAGGAACTACGACGTAGGCAATAGAGTCGTGATTCCAATTCCTTCATTGCTTTTCTTAGTAGTTTTAAAGAATGTTAAATTTTCTTTACATAGTAATTTGATGAATGCATTGCAATATAATTCCTTTTGCTCTAACGAAACTGAGTATTCTTGGATTTCATATTCTAATTCCAATAAAAAATATCTTATCTTACTACTTTAATAAAAGGGTAAATAGAGTGTCACGTGTCAGCATCACAATTATCCTCACCAAAACTTTCTCACCTCTCTTTCAAATTAAATTACCTTAATTGCTAATACTATTATTTTAAATACTTTTTAATATTTAATAAATAAAAAATTATTAAGGTTACTTCTAAATAATTTTTATTTTTTAAAAGTAAATTTTTGAAAAATAATAATAATCAAAATTGGGAGTTGTATAAGAAAAGTTTTGAAAATCACATGTTTACGGTTTGTTTTAAACAAAATGTTTATTTAAAAAAATTAAAAACATATTTTAAAAGGTTGATATCATTGTTTTATAATTTCAGTCATTACATATCTTAAAATAACATTGTATATATTAATAAATTTTTATAATAATATTTTATTTATTCAACCCGTGTAATACACGGGTTTACTAAAGCTAGTATTATCATAATCCTTTAGCCCCTGAGGTCCTTTATGCACAAATGAGTGTTTTGATCATTTTGTAACGAACTCTAACCGATTAAAGTCGCTAACATTAATCTCCTAGTATGTAATCTCTTTTTACAAATTTTGGTGACATGAGTATCAATTAAGACTAATTCCAAGTTATTGGCTCACCATTATGTTTATCCAACATAAAAGAGAATGTAATAAAAAATTGTTACGTATATTACAAATTACAATTACTAAAATTTATAAACATGGTTAGCTTACCAACTGGATTAAATATTCACCAAAACGTATAGACCATACCGTTAAACACATTATACCCTTCAAATGTCTACGGTTTCAATCTGACCTCGATGGCTTCTTTTCAGATTCTACTCTTGGACTCTCTTGAAATCAATAAAACGATCCTTGAACACATTAATGAATCCTTCATAAATGTCTTCGTCGTCTTTTGGATCTCATCTTCACTTGGGTCGTAAAAAGAAGTAAAGGTAAATATGCAAAATCAAAACATATAACCATTACATATACAAAGAAGTAATTGATATTTACCCAAAAGCAATTAAATTTTTTTCTTTTTATTGAGTGGGGTTTGTTTAAATGTGGCCCATTCTCCATCAAGATTTTTTGTTCTAGTATCATTTTGGCACTCCTATGAACATGTTGACATGTAAACCTGCAATAAACCTGTAATATTGAAGCAACCTAATAAGTGCACTTATAACACAAATAAACAACATAGATGAACATGTTAAATTAAAAACATAACCTTTTTCCTCGTATTTGATCATTTCCTCTTAGATATATTACCAGCCTCCTCACCAGTTTTTCATCATCGAGACTATCATCATCATCCTCACCATCAAGGTCATCACCATCATACTCACCACCAGAATCATCATCGACATCCTCACCACCAAATCATCACGGTTATCCTCACTAGAATCATACTCATCGTCATCATTATCTAAGTGAATAAAAGGTAAATAGCTTATAATAAAGCAAACTACTAATATTATTGGTTTAATTGAATTCATAACAAAATGAAATGTACAAATTGAATCAACATGTAAAAACAGTTGCTAATTTCCACATATGCTTCTTTTGAAGTGATAATCGATTCCTCCGGCAGAATCGTGGATAAATGAGGTGCATGTGTGTCTTTTTGAAATTTATGGGAAAAATCTTGGAAAAATGAATGATTCTAGAAACTGTTGCCAAGAATTTAGACAACTGTGATATGCTTATTCCGAATAATTGTGCATCCAAGTTTGTAAGGATCTAACATATACTAATAAATCGATCTCGTGGGAAGAATACGAAATGTAATCAATCACGGTAAGAAAATTAGTAATATTAAATAAACATGAACACAATAGTAAAGAAATAACAATATGAGTAAATCAGAAAAATAACAAAAGCACCTAACATCTTGCAAACTAATTATTTATACTAAGAACAAAACTTCTCGTGTAGTTCTTGAGTGAGATGAACATCTCGCACGGCAAGTTAATCTTCTCGCACGACTGGATCTTCATCATCTTAATTTGATTTACCGAGACTACAGGTTAAATCCCTATAAAGTTGCTAACAAAAACCCTTCATATATAGGCTGATTTTTGGTACAGTATAGCCGAACTAAGATATGGTCTACAGCTCTACAACTGATAAAGTACATATTTCAAGGAAGCTTAGTATTGAAGGCAAGCAAATCAAATCAAGGCAATTCGGATAAGTGAGGTGGATGAGTGTCTTTGGAAACATAGGTTGTATATACGAGTTTGACTTGTTATTTACTAAACTGAAGTTTACTTTGTAAAAAAGTTTACACTTGCAAACTCTAATTTATAAAGATGTGACGAAATAAATAATGTATTTTATTTTTAGCTATACTAAATAAAGTGATATTAATTAAGCCTATAAGGTTGTTTGAAAATTTTGAAATGATTAAATGTTGAATCATGTAGAAGAAGATCAAGGATGTCTTGTTAGAAATAGACATCTTGACCTCTTTATCTTTTATGACATACCATATGTCTGGATTTGAAGCAAAGGTCCAGACAGGATGGGTCTTCCAGTTGCACGAGGATGTGCTTGAGTAAGTTGGTTGAGCAGCCTCTTCTTGCACTTTCTCAGGATTCTCTTACTTATTGTAAGGTGTGAAGATGGATGCCTTTGATTTCTTATTCTTAGATACACTTTTCATGGTCATCCTTTTCCTTCTCTTTGAAGTCTTAACTATGAGTACCGATCTTCAGCACCAGGTTGTTCTGTTGTGTCTCTCTCATTTGCGTCCTCTTCCCTCATAGGTTCAGTGGGTTCAACCTTGACCTCAACTTCAAGAAGAGCTTGACTTGGTGGAAAATGCAAGCCAACAATATCTACCTTTATAATCTTCTACTTGATCACTCTAATGTGCTCATCCGTACTAGATAGAAACTTTGGGTCAAGCCTCCTTCTAAAGTGTCCATACAGCTTCAAGAAGCTCATCATCCCTTGTCTATCAACCGATTTTTTTAGCTCTCTTGGATGATGACACTTGACTTTACAACTTCTTCCTTAATCTCTGTCTTAGCAACCTTTTGTTCTTTGATAAATTGTTGCTCCACCTGCTTAAGATACTCGAATTCAACATACTCATATGATAAGGGATGGGTTGATAGAGGTCTGTGGCACTCAGGTAGTCGATCATATTTAGTCTATCAACTTACTTGTCTACCTGTAGTTGTTTAGTTGCCACAACCTCTATCTTAGGGCTTTCTTAAACTTGGGAGAGGGTAGGGGCATGCTTATATAGCCTTTTCTGCCTTCTTTCTTCTTTAACCTTGAGGAGCAACTCTTCATCCTCTGCCTCCTTCCTCTATTTTACCAACTCAATGTTTGCTAGTTCATTAAGTTTCTCTAAGGGAGGAGATATGAGTTCTTCCATATTATAGTTCTTGGTCCCCAAGTAGTTTAACCCGGCTGCCCTTAACTCATCATCTTGAGCATTTGCCCTAGGGGCATCCATGATAGCAGATTCCATGAAGCCTAAGGACCCACCTGAACTCTCTCACCTAAGATTTCTTTTCCTCTCTCTCTCTCTCTTTCTTTCCTCCTTAATCTTCTTAGGAGTCAGCTTCCTTCTCCTTTGTCACTCACAGGTCTTAGTGACTCCAGGTGGAGAGAGCTTTGGCATTTATTGTTTGATGTAACAATTAGGTTATGGACAGGGGGGGCCATGAAGCACATCAGTAGCTACTACCTCACTGAGGGTGGAAGATAGTGAAGTAGTTCATGTGACAAGATTCAGAGGGTCTATTAGTGGGATTTCAGTCAGGTTTCCCTTTTGAAGGTAATCTTAGAGTCCATCTCAACATCTAGTTGACCAATGACATTTCCAGTTAGCCTTTGTCTTCTTCTTTGTCTGAACTCTTCAAATATCCTATCTTGTATCCTCTTAGAGGGTTAGTGTTATAGTAATTCAGGGTCTAAAAGTTGAAGACCTCTTCTTGCCCCTAAAATCTGTGCAGGATCAAGGCTCTTTTTTATTAGCATCATACCTCCACCCTAATATCTTATTCTCTGCATTAAAGGGTAGGGTAGGCATAACCCTTGGTATACCCTCCTCAAACAAACTCTTAATGTGTGAGTTAACAGGAAATGTGAAGTTGAGGAGGTTGTTGAGTATGGAAAATTGCAAGTGAAGGTGGTGAGTCCTCAAAGTCCATACTTTGTGAAGAACTCATAGTATCTATGATTGCTTAGACTTTCTCCCTATTTTTTGTAGCAACACCCTCTTGCATAAATGAGCTAGTGGTTAGTTCTATCACAACCATAGGTTATTGCATTTTTGGTTGATTCCTCCTTAAAGGTCTCCTAACTAGTTTCTCCTTGAGATCAAAATCTCAAATTACTAATCATTGACCCTTCTTTGTAAGTTAGTCACTTGAGATTCCAAGTGACTAACCTTGGAGACTAAATAGGTACATTTTTGGTTAGTTTTTTCACCATTAGTCTCATGTTACCCTCATTTTTATTAGAAGACTTGCCGGGGGATAAGAGAATAGGACCTAATTCTTCTTCCTTATCACAAGCACGTTGTTCTTGTTGTTATATTTCCCATGCAAGCTAACAACTTTAGTTGAAGTGTCAATGGGTAAGGTTGCCATGGTTGAGTTCTTAATGATGTAATCACTTGCTAAAGTGAGAGCCTTTTACATATGAACCTCCTGAACAGGTTCATGGAGATCCACCTCAGTAGTAGATGCATGATACGGGCTAGACATGGAGAGGCAGAGTACTCATCTATCCTTGAGTATGGGTGGAGAAGAAAGACTCATGGTTCTAACTACATCCCATGTCTTTATTATCATATAATTCTAGGTTGGGAATTGGTAGGTTCTAATCAAGAGGCTAGGGATGTTAGTTGTCCCCTAAAGGTTGTTCACTAGTGTATTGAGACTCTGAGTGAAGGCTTAAGGCTATTAGGGTGGTGAGCTCATCAGGCTAAGCATGTGAAACCTTAGCACTGAGTATTGGTGCGATGGGAGTGGTTTGCTCCTCAAGGGAAGTGACGGCTCTACTGTCCACTTCTTTCTGCATGGGTGGTGATATGGGGCCCTACAAAAGCTAGGAATCTTGTGTAGGGGTTCATTTGGATTTTCTTTGGGAGGTGATGATTATTTTTCTGTGTGGGTTCTTGTTAAGTAGAAGGTGTGGGCTCAACACTATCTGGTACTGCTAGGTTGCCACCTTGAGCAATGAGCTTTATCATTTTTGGAACAAGGGTTGTTTCTATTCCTAAGAATACAACAATTAGCTTCCTTATGGTTTTGAAGATGTTTGGCTTCATCTGTCCTAATTTTATAATATTATCTGTTCACCTTAACAATTAGTGCGTTCACAGTTGAGAATATACTAGTCATATCTAGGGAACATATAACAAAGTTGAGAGTAACTTAACTTAACCCATAAATCATCCCATCGCCTATAAAGGAGAGATATTCAGGAATACGGTCTCATCCTCCATGGTTATGGATAAGCTGTGACTGACCACGTGAAGGAGGTACTTCCATAGAGATGAGACCTTTACTTTCCTGCAGGTTCTAACTAAAAAGTCACCTTCATAGCCCATCTGTCCAAAGGATTGGTTTATAGCAGATTTAGGGAAGGACAAGTTATCTTCTTCATCATCAAGCTGAAGATGAGTATTTATTGATGTTGTAATGATGAAGATTGTCTTTCGCTGCATTATGGCAGACAGTGCCTTCTCTCCATCCATGGTTACCTCTTAGCAAGTCCTCTAGAAGTCCAATAACTAAACCTCATATAGTGTAGGATCTATGCTAAGAGAGGTGATGTAGTTTGATAGAGTAAGAAAGTGGCACACCTCTAAGAATCTCGGATCTTTCTCTGAGTCAAATAGAGCAACTTGATTATATTGCCTGTGAAGGTGCGTGGAGAAATCAAGTAGGTTTCTACAGTCAGGATTGGCCATTGGAGATTGCTTGTTGTGAAAAGAGATAAGAACAATGTTTGTGGGTGAATTTATATAAGAGAATTTGCAGATGAAGAAGATAGTGAAAGAGGGGGGGGGGAACCATTTAGTGTATATATATTAAATGTATTTTGGATAAAGTTGATGTAAAAGGATAAACATTGAAATTTGGATGTTCGTCCCAACTCTAAGACAGTGCCCAAAAAGGTAGTTTTCTTGGAAGTTGAAAATTGTATGAAGGTATTTTGTATTCGGAAGTTTTAAGTAAAACTTCCAAAGCCAAATTGATTTCGGATGATATTCGTATGGTTTGTGAAAATTTTGCTTTGGAGGTAAAATAGTTAGAGAATTTTCACTTCGAATACATATTTGGTTTCGAAAGAGTTCAAGACTTGGATGTTTTTTTCTAAAGAAATTAATTCATTCAAGATTTAATTGCATTTAGAAGAAATTAACCTTCAAATACATATATGTACTGATAGTCATATTTAAGCTTCAGACGATATTGTAGAATTTTATTCCGGAAAATGTCTTATAAGTGGTTATTTGATTTGAAGACAGAATGTTCTTCCGAAGTGAAGTTGATATCTTTCGAAAGAAAATATATTGAAAAGTTTCAATGATATAAGGAATATTATTAAAAGATTTTATTTCAAAGTAAACTGAGCTTATTAAGGTGATAAAATAGACAACATAGGATACACATGTTTTAGAAATAGTCATGATTTAAGTATTCAAGAAAAATCTACACAAAGTTAATAATCATAATAGCTGATACAAGATATTTAAATATCTCTTAATGAAAAGCATTTGTGAACAGATCATCATATTATTCATTTATGTTAACTTTGACTAGTTTCATCAATCCCTTTTCAAAACAAATCTAATTAGATGATAACTGATGTTGATTTGTTTTGTCCTTAAGTATTGAATAGTATTCTTTGTAATACATATAGCACTGTTGTCTATGTGGATTGTAGTCTCCTTAAAGTTGAATTCATAGTCTAGTATTTGATTCTGAATCCAAATCATTTGAGCACAATAGCTAGCAGCGGCAATGTGTTCAACTTCACAAGTTGACACAAACACACAAGATTGTTTCTTGTGTTGCTATGAGACTATCCTTCCACCAAGTAATTGAAATCCCTAATATGTGGACTTTGCAGTCATGTTACCACCACCATAGTCACTATCAGTATAGGCATATAGATTAAAGTTAGAATTTTTTTGAATACCAAAGGCCTAGGTTAGGAGCACCTTTGAGATATCTAAGAATTATCTGGATTGCAACTAGGTATTACATTTTAGGGTTGGGTTGATATCTTGCACACATACATGTAGCAAACATGATATTAGGTTTGTTGGCTATAAGGTACATAAAAGACCCAATCATAGCATTGTAAGGTGTTCATCTACACACTCCCCCTCAAGATCAGGTGTAAGGGAGTGGTTCCTAGCTATAGGTATCTTGCTATAGGTGTCTTTGCAACCTTATCCATAGTCATGTTGAATGTTGTAAGTATGTCTTTTACATACTTTGACTAACTTATCAACATGTCATTTTCAACTTGCTTCACTTGAATTCCTAGAAATAATTGAGTTTCCCCATGGAACTTATTTCAAATTGTTCTTCATCAGCCTCTCAAAGTCTTTGCGGAGCTTTGGATTAGTTGACCCGAAGATAATGTCATCTACATTCACTTGTACGAGCGTTAAGTCATTGCTTATTCCTTTGATAAAGAGAGTTTCATCTATAGTAATCCTTTTGTAGCCATGCTGATAGAGATACTAAGATAGTGTCTTGTACTACTTTATTGGAGCTTGGTGTAGCCTATAAAGATATTATCAAGCTTGCATGCATAAACATGATCATCTGGGTCTGCAAAATCCAAGTGGTTGCTTGACATACACCTCTTCATCAAGCACCCAATATAAACATAGAACACTTGTCATTAAGTTGGTAGTCCTTGAAACCCTTAGATGCTAGAAATATCCTAATAGCTTCAAGTATTGCCATTAGTGTAGTCAATTCCTTCTTTTTATGTGTACCCTTGAACAACTAGTCAAGCCTTGTTCTTGTGACAAGTTCTTTATCATCCTTCTTATTCCTAAAAACCCACTTGGTTCCCATGGTAGTCTTTCCTTGAGGAAGAGGACACAGGTTCCAAAGCTTTTGCCTTTTGAATTGAGAAACCCTTCTTGCATTGCTTTAATCTAACTTCCATCCTTCAAAGCCTATTCAAGTTTCTTAAGCTCTATCCGGGATAAGAATCAAGAGTACAAACAAACATTTTTGTCATGGGTTTGTCCTCTTGTTCTTACCATTATATCAACATGTAACACCAGAAAAAATTAAAATAAAGCTAAAAGAAAAAAAAGTATAAAAGGAAGAAAAGCAATAAAAACCCAAATCAAGGGGCTAAAAGTGTACAAAGGACGCTATTATAATATTTTTTACAAAAAGTGGTATGACCGCTTACACCACCCTTCTACCATAATTTTCATCAGATTTTAGAGAGAGAAAGAGTAGAATTATCTCAGGTTCTAGAGAGAGGAAGAAGATGAATTCGGATTTGAGGTTAGTTTTTACTTTTTTTCTCGTTCTTGGTTGGTTTCAGCCTCAGGTTTATGCTTATGTGTGGTTTGTGGGTTCGTTTGTGTGTTTTGGTGGGTTTTTGGTGTTTGAACTCATTTGCATTCCGATTGAAGAAGTCTTACACAAAATTTGCAAGAGGTGAGTTCTAGATCCCTGTTTTTATGTGTTTTAACATATTTTGAGGCTAGAATACATATGGTAACGTTTTTATTAATGTGCATGTGTACCTGTACGTATTTGTGTGTGTATTGCTAGTGGATGTATGTTAGGAATGCTTTTTTTGGGTTTGTTCATGTTTGTAAGTATGTTTATGTTTCTTACTATGTTAAAAATAGGCTTGAACATGTTTAGATATGATTTCGGACTGAAAAATGGTGTTAGTTACAAAGTTAGTTGTTCATGTGCCCAAATAGTACCCACACGCCTAGAAATATGCCTAAATGCCTGAGTATTTATCCATGCGCCCGACTGCCCGAACATCCAAATGCCTATGTGCCTAAGTCAGGGTCACGCGCCTGCATAGTGTCCATGTGCCTAAGTTTCCCCCGACACCTAACTCGCCCATATGCCAAAGGGTTCATGCGCCCGTATAGTGATCATGCGCCTAGAACTTCCCCATGCACCTAAGTTGCCCATGCGCCTAAGGGGTCATGCACCCGCATAGTGCATGTGCCCGCTTAGTGCCCATACACCTAAATTAATTAGAATTTATTATGATATTTTGAGAAGTGGGGATTTTAGGTATGACCAGTGATTTTCATGGGATGATGTATGGTGTTTAATGATGATGTGTGATGACATTGTTATGTATGTTTCTGCTCTATTTCTTTATGTTCCCTATTACGTATTATTACATGGCTTTACGTGGTGTAATTATGTTAATGAATGTAAAGTATTATCTTAATGAAGGGAATATTTAAAATAATGAAAATGGAACATAATGAATGAAAGAATGAAAGTCTTGAAAGCAAATGTAAGGAGGTTCACAACTCCATGAGAGTTGTTAGCTTAACTGTGTGTTTTATAGCATGAGATCTTGGCTAAACCATGAGGCTTCACACCGGGGGAAGTCAGTCTTGGTGACTGCTCCATACGTGCAATATGGGATCCTTTTTGCTTAACCCTAGCTGAGATGGCTTTGTGCGCAAGAAGGGGGTTTAGCATATTACCGGATCTAGATAGAAGTGAAAGATAATGATGAATGCATGAAACATGCGATGCGTACGAAAACAAATGATGACGAAGATAATAATGTTATTATCTATGTGTACGTACTATGTATGATCACGTGCGAAAGTAAAGAAAATGTTTTAACAAATGAAAGGTAAGGTATATTTTATGAAACTAGAACTCACTCAGCAACGCTGACTTTTATGTATTTTCTAGCTGGCAGGTAAGAGTTGTTGAGGATGGCATGGGTGCAACTACTTGGCATGTTTGAATGGCATCCATTTTAGGTTATAATGATGGTTTTGTGCTGTAATGCAATCAAACAATATTTTGTAACAATTAACAATGTTTTATTATTTGCAAAATCGATTATTAATATATGAAATGGCTTGTTAAGTTATTCCTCTGCAATGTTTTAGTAAATGTAAATGTATGTTTTATATTTTTTGTGCGTTGAATAACAACTGTAACTGTCTCGGGTACGAGGCCTTACAAGTTAGTATCTGAGCCAAAGCTTAAGAGAAATAGGTAAATATTTTCTAAAACCTAAACTGATAATGGGACAACGGAAGGATGCCAGACCAACTAGCTACATGTCATCCGGTATTTTCTTTAATGTTAACCGGTATTATATGAACATGTTATTTGTACTTTATGCCTTTAGTAGATTTAGATACTGATTGTGTCAGGATAGAAAATGCTTGGGGTGTGAATAGTAAAGTAGGTGGCTAGTCACTACTGGCCACTGTTATTAGAGACTTACTATACTTGACGTAAACCGAGATATTATCTTGAATGACCATGTTGGTGTTTTGATCTTAAAGAGTGTTTAGAGGATGGATGGTGGTATATCTTTGAAGGTTTCATGAGGTGGAGGCCGTGGTGGACTTGGTTCTTGACCATGGGACATAAGAGGTAGGGCTAAGGTTGTTGTTGAGGAGGTTCACCATGTCATACAAACCATCCTACCATCTGTAGTGACGGAAGTGATTCGGGTTGTATGGGATGATGAGAAGAAGCAAAAGAGAAGACCACCGAGAGAGGAGAAATAGAGAAATCAGAGACTGAGATAGTTGTCTCGAGTAACGAGGAGGGGGAGAAGTTGTGCAAGAAGCGACACGAGGTTGCAACTGTGGAGCCTTTTAGAGGTGTAAGCACCCGATTTTTTATGGTAATGGTAGCGTTGTTGCTGCTAACTGATGGGTGAGAAAAATAGAGGTTGTGCTGGATATCAGCGAGTGTAGGGAGGACCAGAAGGTGAAGTATGCCACCAAATCATCGTAGGCTATTGGGATGATGAAGTGGGGAGAGCTGAAGAAGTTAGTGATTGAGGAGTTCTATTCTCATAGGGAACTTGACAAGGTTGAGAGGGAGTTCCTACAGTTGGTAGTGAGAACCATGACACACGAACAATATACCAGTAATGGGTTGTTTAGCAACTTCTGAATGATAAAATGTTGAACCAATAAAAGATCTGAACCATTAGGGCTAAACCATTAAGAGTTAGTATATCGTTTAACTATTCAAAGGAAAATGTCTTACCAATTCAGATAATATGTCTTAACCATTTAGCATTAGTCCTCTTAACCATTTAACATTAGTATAATTCTTAACCATTTAGATGTAAATGTCTTAACCATTCAGACATGTGCTCACAAAATAAACAATCTGAACCATTAAATGCTAAACCATTCAGACATCTGAACATTGAGGCTGATTAAGAGGTTGCCAAACAACCCCTAAGTTTAACGAGATGTCATGACTGGTGCTGGAACAAGTTACACCTGCGTCATGGAATATTAAGCGATACATCCAGGGTTTGCCTATGAATATCCACAGCACATGATCGTCACCCGACCAAGCACTTTTAGGTTGGTCGTCAATCTGGTGGGAAGAGTGTATGATGAACAGGAGGTGGTAGTGGTTGAGGTGAGTAAAAAAGGCAATGGTGATAAAAAATTGGAATGGAAAGTGGTTTGGATGTTGATCGAGTGATAATAATTCTAGCTTTTATTGATCTAATTATGCGATTTTGGATCTTCGTTAGTTTGGAACAAAGTTACTTTGAATTTGTTTTGATGTGTAGGAAAGTGGAGCTTAAGGAAGCTTATGTGTAGTTTTACAACATGAATAAACATGAAGAAGATAATGTAACACCTTACTAGGATGGAACTGCTATTGACATGACTCTTCCAAATATGTTATGGATTGGACTACATCCTCTAAGGTTCCATAAAAAGGCTATGGCTTTTTGGTTTGTTGTTTTCACTTGAAACGACAAGTTGGGGCTCAACATGTTATCTGTAAGGGAGATTTTGTTGGTATGGAATTGAAAAGAAGGGTTTAAACAAATGGTTCAATCCTAATGCCTCTATCATATTTATGCACACATTGGTCTATGATCTTGATATGTATCAATTACACGAGTTCTAACTCGGATACTTACTGTGGATTCCCTCTTTATGCAAAGAAATAAAGTAAAACATAGTATACTATGAGTCTCTAGATAGGCTTAACTCTCACGGAAGTGATGGAAAGAGGTAATAAAATGTATAGCATGTATGTTCTCTACAAATGGTTTGTTACACCAACTAGGACTTTCACCTACTTTTATGAAGATTCATGATTAGGGCACATTACTCAATTTTCAAACCAAAAATGTCAAGGGATCCATAAGTGCACAAGTAGTAACAATTAACCATGTATGCAAAATTTTGACTTTCATGTAAACTTAAGTTTACTTAGACAAGTTTTTCAAAGTTCCTCAAGTTTTCAAAAAGATTCAAAATTATCTTTCAATTCTCCGCTTATCCCCACACTTGGGATACATTGTCTCCAATATATGGTTTTACAACATGAATAAACATGGTAATGATTAATAAGAATAATAGAGAAGGAGTACATAGACCTGATCATTAGTGAGAGCTTAGAGTAAGGGACTTGCGTCTCCCCACACTTGAGTGCTTGCGTCTTGTGCATGATTGAACTAGCTAAAAACATAACAAAGGATATAAAAATAATAAAATAAGGAAAACTCACTTTCGTAGGACTCACGGTTGCATTTAGCATATGCAACAAGCCTTTGAACCCATCGGTAGACCCGAGTGGATGAGTATAGTCTCATGAGGATTTCTAGTGAACACATCCACAAAGTTCTTGGGTTGCCTGTCGCAAGCGCTAAGTTTTAGGTTTTTAGCCAGACCTTACCTGAGACCACTAAGGTGGTCTTATTGAACAATTTCCTACCATATTACCGATAAATGCTTGATAGTAGACATACAAAATCTCTATTTTCTTTTCATGGGCTCCATGTTTCTTGAATCAATGGTTGACATTTTAAATGCACATTTTCCTATAAAGTTTCCTATATATTCATGGTAGTTGACATGTCGGGTCAACATCTTCTCTCGTCCTTGGCATGTCTATAGACTCGTTGTGTGATCTCTTCTGAATAAGTTGTATGATGTCCTCTATACTCACATTTCTCTTCTCCAAACATGAGCCATCATCCTTCATATTGTCAAGTTGCATAACAAATGTTAAAGGGCAATCAAAACCACATGGCAATATCTTAGTCTCTTGTTTATTAGGAGGTGTTACGTCATCCATTGAGTATAAACATTCAACTCTTTGCTCTGAAATACTTATAACCTCTTCTTCCACTTCATCATCATAAGCATCAACCACCACTTGTTCTACACACGGATCTTCAACAAATGAAGGCATTTGTGTGGTGTTAGTCTCCATGACCTCATCCTTGACTTTAATAGATAGTGAGATTAACTCTTCTAATTCTATTTACAACAATAATGCATCATTCTTAATAGTCAAGTAGTCAAATTGTTGTTGATCTAAAACATGATATTGTGAAAACAACTTATCGATCTCGGGCAATACCAACTCAAATCGAGCAATAGTTTCCTCCTTCTCAGATTGATAAGTTTATTGAGCTTGCTTGAAATCTTGGATAACATGTTCTTGTATATGAAGTTGACATTGATTCTGATCCTTGTATGTCACCTGAGAGTATTCTTGATGATAGTTGTTATAGTTCTCTCGATAACTTAAGCTTGTTGTCATCTCTATTTTATAGTTGTTGCATCCAATCTTGGTCAAAGTTGTAATTTACATCTGATTGATAATATGAATCATCATGTGAAGAGGATGACTCACACTATGGATAAGATGATGGCACATCATCATAATAGACATCCAATAAATATAGTCTTCTTCTCGCATCTTCACACTTTTGCAAGTACTTAGGGCAATGATTCGTGTGTGAACTGCACTTTCGCAACTGGTACATGAATAATAAACTCTACACATTGTGAGTTTTAAGTATTTGAGGGTAACATGCAAGACATTAAATACCTAGCGTAGAACCCCACAAGACACATCAAAAGAAAATTAAAGAAAACAAAAAAACTAAAAAAATAACACTTTGAGCACTAATTTCCCAACAATGGCGCCATTTTGATCTGGTTGTCAAGACTTGTTTATGGATTATATGTTAAGGCTGATGCAACCTAAACACCCAAAGCCTCTCGTGCATGCATGCACAAGCATACTAAAGTAGAATGCTTTGGATGTTTCACACCAGCATTAGAAATATTCTAAGTGTGAAATCTTCCGAAACCAAGATAAAGTCTTCCGAAGCTTTAGAGACAAAGTCTTCCGAAGCCAACACTAGAAGACAAATTTCTTCCAAAGACTTTTAACAACATGCTTTATCCAATGTACTTTTCCTTAAAGCTAGACCCCTTTCCGCTACAACTCTGAAAAGTCACTAACTTACATAAGTTGGTGAAAAGGTCCATGCTTTTGGTAACTATACATTGAGGTCTTTTGTCTATAACTTTCTACTTTTTGTACTTATCCTTTTTGTAATATATTAGTATGTGAGCTATGGCATGTCATAGTCACAAAGTCAAAAGGCAATCTGCCTTTTGACTCTACAATTGATTTTGTTTTGTGTCTAGTCAATTGTATCCGGCTCTGCCTTCATAGTATGGCCGTTTGTAGGATGTAGTATAAGTATCTCTTGTTCTTGTAACTTTCTGAATATGCTTTGTAAGATTTGTAATAGAACTTGAGAAGGCAATATACATCAATCTTGAAAACCATCTCCTTGTGTATTTTGTTGTCTTGTTTTTTCTCTTAATTACTTGTGTTCTTAGTATCACTTTAAAGGTGTTCCGGTCCACTGTTTGATTTATTAAGTATCTCACCTCATTGTGTTGTTATGTTGTATTAGTACACCCTTCACCGGTCTTTCATTTGGTATCAGAGCATTCCAGGCTCTTGATATAAGATCTCATCATCTTTCGCTCCCTCACACATACAAAATACTAAACTTTTCAAATGGCAGAAATTTTCAAGTCTGATATGGAAACTGGAACAATGTCCAAGTCGCCACTGATCACTCTTCATGACTTTGATACCTGGTTCCTAAGATGGAAGTTTTCATCAGGTCCTTAGACTCAAGAATGTGGGAGTCTATTGAGAATGGACCTTACATACCATGCGTCCCTTCTGCTACTGGTGGTGGTATGATCCCCAAGGTTGTGGCAGGCTACTCCGAGGAAGACAGAAAGAGAGTAAAGATTGATCGGAAGGCCATGACAACCCTTCAAAATGCTCTTCCTAACTCTGTATACAGAGGTTTCAAGAAATGCAAAACAGCTAAGCAGTTGTGGGATGCATTGAAACTGATGTATGATGGTTCCTTAGAAGCCAAGGAAACAAGAAGGATCTCTTGATGCAGCATTTTGAAATTTTCACCTTCAAAGTAGGTGAAATCATGACTCAATAATACTTCAGGTATGTTGAGATTGTGGATGCCTTAGTGGATAGGAGTTGCTCTTGAGAACAGAGACATTGTAAGGAAGTTCATGTCCTCACTTCCTAGGAAATGGACATACTACTATGTAGTTATCAAGAGAACTGAGAACCTAAAAATACTCACTCTAACAGAGTTGTATGAGATTCTCAGTGGTTACCAGATGGAGATGAACATGCAAGGTTCATCTGGAAACTCTAACAATCAAATGGGCTTAGCCCTTCATGTGGTGAAAGGGACAACATAGAACCCCAACATCATCTTATATGCTACCTTGACAACACACAAAAGGTCCTTTCATCACCTTCCCGGAGACACCAAGGGAGAGTTAAACTCAGCGAAGCCCATTCCGAGAGACAAGTTCTTCTCAAGCCTTTGTGTCTTCTGATGAAAGTTGTGGCATCTTTCTTTTCACCCTTGAAGACCTGGACTGTATCCATCTAGATGGTCTGGAGTACATGGAGATAGTTCAGTAGATGGATCTTCTCACTCATAGAGCCATGAAGTTCTACAAGCGGACAGGAAGAGAGTTTCCCAGTAATACAGCCAGTGGAAAGTTTGGACTGGACAAAAGCAAGGTCAAGTGTAATAACTATAACTTGATGGGCCACTTTGCTAGGGAGTGCAAGGAACCAAGAACAAATGGTCGCCAAGCATAGTCCAGACCAAACTACAGTGACAAAGCTCTCTAGAATGACAAGCCAAAGCAGCATGCTGCTGTTGCTATTGAAGAAGGAGGCTTTGACTAGAGCTTTCAGGTCGAAGATGCTTCTCCAAACCAAGCACTGATGGCAGATCATGAGAGTCCAAGTTATTGGAACACCTCTGTACCCCTGAATGTATTACTAAAGTTAACAGATACAGTTCCTACATCTTGGAAATGAGATCTGATCTTGAGTCCTTAAATATCTTAAAGGCTGAATTTAGAAAAACTAAAAATGATTATAAACTAAAGATTGAGGACTTAAAGAAAACCGTTTCAGTTTTGAAACATGAGCATACAAACTATAGGACTCAATCAAGGATATCATAACTAAGCTAACTGAGTGCCAGGCTGAGCTTGTGATTAGCAAAGCCAGGGCAGAAAAGTGTGTTCTTGAAGAAGAGACCTTCAAGAACATGATATTGTCAACCCTGCACAACAAAGTGTGCTATCAAAACAAGCAGGGACTAGGATCAAATGAGATAGCTCCTCCACACATAATCTTGTCTGTAAGATCACCCTGGTGTGGAACATGTAAAGATGAGCTTCCTCTTATAGACCCCTTAAGTGAAGAGGATGAAGAAGAGATAGTGAAGAATTCCTCTAAGAAGAGTGAAGTGGAGGATTCTAAAAAGGGCCACTATCCTTCTGAAGAGAAGAAGAAGACTGTGATGACAAAGTCTACGAGGAAGAACTTGATCAGAAAGAGCAAAAGAAAAGCTAGGAAGGCTTAAGAGATCAATGCCACCTTTGACTCTGAGCAGAATCAGTTTTGATCTCTACAAGGTTTGAAGTGGTGAAAACTGAAGACCTCAACTTTAACTCTTCATCAAAGAGTTCTGGTTCTTCTTCTAATCATCCCAGCATCAAAAAGAAGACTGATCTGCTGTGTACCACTGCTACACAGTGTGGACCATCAAACTTAAAGAACATTTCTCAACCCAAAAGGACAGTCTTTGAATATGCAAAGATGAACATGGAGAAGGGATGTGACCAAAATCAGTCTTGTTCTGAGTAGAAGTCTATTGGGAAGAAGAAAATAGAGTGTGTCATGTGTGAAAGTACTTCTCATCTTACTAAGAATTGTCCATACAATCCCAGAGGTACTCTTCAGATGACCAAGAAAAGGACTCCCAAGAGTTCAAAGAAGATTTTAGCTTCAGAAGGAAAATTTGTTTCCTTTGAAAGCTCCAAAACAAAGAAGAAGGCAAGTGGAAAATTACCTTTGGAAGAAAATTTGGTCTCGGAAGGAAGGAATACTTCCAAAGTACTGAAGTCTGCCGCAGTGCTTGCAGACTCTTCTGATGGTCCAGTCATCAAAATTTCTGAAGTCTAAAAAGCTTTCGAAGTGTTGAAGGTCAACTCCAAACTTCCAAAGGTGGTTGGAAGTCAAAGAAAGGCCAAGTGACTAGATATTCTCCATCAGCAGCATCTCAAGATCCTCAAAGCACAACCATAGGATCTATTACTGTTGCATTACCTTCTATTTCTATTACTGAGCCCAAGAATAATAAGGCTTGGGTTTCCAAATGTAACTAATCATTTTTTTTGTGGAGGGATAGTTCAAGACAAACAAGAATGTCTAGATCATTGATAGTGGCTGTTCTAGGCGCATGATAGGCAATAGGTCATTACTCCAGAACATTCAAAGGACTGATGGAGAGCAAGTTGCCTTTGAAGGAGATGAAGGTGGTTACATTTCAGGAAGGGGCAGGGTCACAAATGGTAAGCTCAACATTGAAAAGTTAAACTTTGTCAAGGAGTTTGGGTACAATCTTATGAGTGTATCCTAATTTTGTGATCACAGTCATAACATGCTCTTTACTGAACATGAGTGCATTGTTCTCAAGCACGGGGTGGTCATTCCTCATGAGCATATTCTACTTAGAGCCCCCAGGAAAGGGAACATGTAAAAGATGGATTAGCAAGAAACATCTCCCCCTGGAGAAGTTTCATGTTCTCTGTCTAAAGAAAATAATGATTAATCTTTCCTATGGCATAAAAGAATGTGCCTTGTAAACTTTAAGAACATTAATAAACTAATTAAGAATGATTTGGTAACTGGAATGCCAAAGAAAGAGTTTACAAGTGATGACTATTGTGGTGCATTCCTGAAAGGGAAAAAACATAAGGTATCTCACAAGCCTAAGGAAAGAAAATCCATCACTACTCCTCTACACTTATTACATATGGATCTCTTTGCCCCACTATGGTAATGAGTCTAGGAAGGACCTCATATTGTTTGGTGATCACAGATGACTTTACAAGATTCACTTGGGTCTTTTTCCTTAGAACTAAGGATGAGACTACTGAGATTCTGAAGAATTTCATCTTGAAGATTGAAAATCAATCTGATCACAAGGTCAAAATTATAAGATGTGATATGGGAACTAAATTCAAGAACCAAATCCTTGATACATTTTGTGATGAAAAAGGTATAACAAGACTATACAATGCTCCGAGGACTCCTTAGCAAAATGGTGTTGCTGAGAGAAGAAACAGGACACTGATTGAAGCTGCAAGAACCATGTTGTCTGACTCTATACTGCCCATCACCTTCTAGGCAGAGGCAATCAACACTGTCGGGTATGTGCAAAACATAGTTTTAGTGGTTAAGACTTATGGCAAGACTCCTTATGAAATTTGGCACAAGAGGAACCTTTCATTGGTTTTCTCAGGTCATTTGGATGTCCTTCAACCATCTTTAATACCATGGATCAAATTGCCAAATTTGTTGAGAAATCAGATGATAGACATTTCATTGGATACTATTCCCAAGCTAAGGCTTACAGAATATACAAAGTAGAATTGTTGAGGAGTCAGCGAATATGAATTTCTATGAACACACACCCTGTGTGGCTGGTTATGGTCCTGACTAGCTTTTTTATCTTGATTTAGTTACAACTATTTAACAAATCTTATGAGACTATTTCAAGATCTACAGAACTCTTACCTATAGGTGATCCTGATCCAAGATTTGAGACAAGAAGACCTTCAAACCACACATCTTAAGCTCCAATTGGAATTACTTCTGCAAATGAAGTTGCTATCAGCACCACAATGACAAACTCAACTGATGCATCTGGTATGCCTTAAATGCAGAAGACAATGTTGGTAGTGGTGACACTGATCAAGACTTTCTTGATACTAATAACCACTCCATAGATGACAACATCAATCATGTCACACACTCCTTGGATTAGGTTTCTCTTGATAAGTGTGCTGATGTGGTGGGAGAACTGATAGGACCTGGTATTTGAACGAAATACCTAATGATTAACGTGTAAACCAAACCAAATAGTGTGGAATCCTATTTGATTGGCGATCCAATCAGTGAGAACGCACGTAGAATCAATAAAATATTGAATCAAACGTTAAGAATCGATTAGAAATCGATCTACAGCGTTCTATGAACTTGGAGTATCAACTTGGAGGCTTCTGGATGGCTAGGGTATGTGTGGAGTCGAAATAGAATGAAAAGCTCTCGTTTTTCCATGAATTGGGTTGTATTTATAGGTTAGTATTGTTCATTCATGCGACTGAACCATTAGTATGGTTCAGTCGTGCGATTGAACCATACGGTTGATTCATCCGCACGACTGAGTGTTCAGTCGTGCGACTGAGCCAATCTTATGTTACAATCATACGACTGATCCAGTCTCCTGGTTCAGTCGTGCGACTGAGTCATTCGTATGAAGTTATTTATGCGTATGGTCCATTCGCATGGGCCATTCGCATGAGAACTTCATTTTGTTAAGTTTGAATGTATTAATTAATATAACTTATGTGTAACATTTCAAACACCACAAACCAATTCAACATCGACTCATTAATGAAATATTTAATATTATAAATAACAAACATCAATATCATTTCTTTAATCATTCAAACATTATATCAGAATCAGACAAACAAGATCTATTACATTCATATCATGATCTAGGGACATACATGTATCAACAAAGTCCCCCTTGGACCTAGATCTCTCTAATGTCTTGTTTTCTTCATTACCTCCTCATACTTCTTATACTTATCCTCTTTTGTGACTCCTGCATGAATCTCAAATGCAAAACAGAGTCTTATGACATTCTGGAACTGGAGGGCTTGTACTATATCCTGTGTATCATAGAACAGTGGCCACTTCTATAGAGTGTAGACATCATTAGCTAACAAGTTGGTTAGCCACTTTGGGGCAAATACCCTGATAGTATCCATTTGGCTCTCTTTGTTTAGGACTATGACCGCTTCTCCTGTTCTCCAATCATAGTACCACCACTTAAAGTGTGGAGTGAAGTCCTGTGGCATTTCCCTGAGTGGGATTCTAGACATCGTGCGCGGAGGACTCCACTTCACACTATCTTTGGCTTTCCATTAATGGCATTAACTTCAGACCTTCTGATGTACCTTGTAGGCTGTTGGGGTCTGAAGTTAACCCACCTGGTGTGGTACTCCTTCCTTAGGGCAGCCTCAAACCAGCCTGACATCTTTCGCGGGTCAGCATACAACAGCTTCAGTTTGGCCAGTTGGTTGAGCTCAAAACCTGGTAGAGTCTTTAGATCATGTGGAAATCTAAAGTACTCTATGCCCTTCTCTCTCTTAACTGCATATATGTTAAGGTCCTCAAAATATGCCCATGCTATAATCCTGCCCGACACCTTATGATGTTTCTTCTGACTCTGTAGAGTTTGGTGTAGGCGTCCTTGTTTAGGTGTAGCACGTTGGGCTCTAACTTCTTCAAAACAGGCAGCCCACTCAGCCATTCGGATATCAACATCATCATTTGAGGCTTGGCCATTCCCTCTGTCTTCTCTGACTCCTGCTCCATTTTGTCTAACACCTCAAACGTATCACTGACAAGGGATTCACCCAGATTGGGAACCACATTTCCTCATTGTCACCATACTAAGGGTAGTGCTCTGCAGTGACATCTTCTATTTCTATTTCATCAACGTCATTGAGCTCTTCGTCACTTGTCGAGTTGCACGTTGGAGCATCCTTCACAATCTCATCGGGATTTAACTTGAAGATCTCAGCTAGTTGCTCATTTGATAGATCATGAATTATTTGCCCTTCTTCAGGGTATCTCACTGACCTTCTGACGATCCCTTGCAGATCAAGAATCAACGTCAGTTGAGTCTTGACCTGTTGGAGGGGAGCAATATCGTATTCATCTCTTGGAGATCAGGATCTGCTTGATTTAAAACATTCATCAAATTAAACATTAGTTAATAATCAAGACAGAAATACATTAATCTTAAATAAACATCGAATACATAAGTTTAAACACATGATTCAAGTACAAAAGTAATCAAATACATAGACATCTAATCATTACTTTTGTCTTGGATCACTGGGTCATCGCTTGGTGGAGCAGAGGAGGAAGCTTGTTGGTCTTGTTTCTTCTTGGATCTCCTATCCTGACCTTGAGTAGAGGCAGATGCAGCTGCATCCCCTCCTTCTTCATCATCATCCTCATTCCTCTCCTCTGTCCTCTCGTCCTCCGTCTCCTCATCATCCTTAGTCTCATCATCATCATCTTCATCATCATCATCATCTCCCTCTTTAATCTTCAGAGGCTCATCTTTAGATCCCTTAAGCTTGAGCATGATGGTTTTCTTAGCATTCTCCAACTCCTCAATCTACTTAGTAGATGTGGCTCTGTGCTCTTGGAGTTGGGCGATCTCGTGGCTCTGAGCAGCCATTTGCTGGGCCTGCTCCTCGATCAGCCTAGCCTACTCAGAGATCTGGTGTGACTGCCCAGCAGTGAGATCTGCAAGCTGACGGATCTACGCAGTCTTCTCTTCATCAGCAGCTAACAGACGCATCACCATCCAGTTCAGCGCAGAAAGCTGGTCCTCTACTCCAATTGGAGGTAGAGGAGATCTATATATATGTGTGGGAGGGGATGAGGGTCCTGCTTGGTGGCTAGTGGTGGTGGTGGTGGCTGTGGTGAAGATGGTTGGGTCTGTGAGATAGTGGAGGTGATGTAGAAGTGAAAGATCTGGTGGTGGTTGGTTATGTACAGTGGTGGAGGTGTGGTGGTGTTGCATATGTACAGTGGTGGGAGGTGTTGGTGGTGGTAGTGGTAGCTGTGTGGTGACGAAGGTGAGTCTTCTCTTCTTCTTCTTCTGGCCGTGGGGCTGAGCCATCCGTTTCTTCCCTCGCTCAGGAGCATAGCTGGGATCTGCAGTCATCTCTCTGAATCCCTGGGGCGTTCACCAACCGCCCGGAGTCCATACTCTGTGGGAACAACCTTGCTTCCCACAGTCCTCGTCAAGGGCTCCTCATCCGACTCTTCTTCCTCCTCACCAGGTATGAAGTCCTGGTGGAAACCTGCAGATTCAGCTATGTCGCCTGTTGGGGCAGATACTGGGGGTATAACATCTGAAGCTGTGCCCCTCGTTGGAACAGGCATATCATTCCCAGCATTCCCACTGTCATCATAGTCTGAATCATGCTCTGGGAGCGATAGCCTCTCATCATCTGAATCGCTGTCATCATGACACCACTTGCGTCTACCTGGTGCCACATATCTTTCATTGGACAGATGGCCAATCAACCTCTTTACCTGGGGCTTTACCTGCTTGCCCTGATACACTCTCATGCGACCCAAAGTCATGTCATCCATAATCTCTAGGGCAACTATATCATGGCTCTCCTTGGGAAGTAATGGCATCTTCTCGTTGAAGATCAGCTGCAGAAATCTGGGGTACATACAAAACCCTCCTTCCCCTTGGCCTCCAGATTCTCCACCAGATACGAGAAGATCATGCTCGAGAAGCTGAAGGGGTGGTTCAGCACCTAGTGCCACATAGGCATTCTGAATCTGGTCTGACAGGTCATCAAACCACCCCTTCGAGAAGCAATACACTTCAGGATCACATGCGCCAAGTATTTATACTGGGGACATAGGTCGCTCTTGTTCAGCACACCTGAGTTGATGTCCCCAGCGTACTTAATCCTGAGGAAGCAACCTCTTACTGTAAATGGATGTAGTCTGGTGGGGTGATCAGTATCATCCCCAAAATCAAGTACTCTCTGGATGTCAGCTGCTGTAATCTCAATATCATGACCATGAATGGAGCTTCGTATGCTGTACGGCTCACGTGAACGATCTACGGAGGCATTCCCCCAGAAAGCCTGATGTAATGACCTGTAAGGAGTACACGGTGTGGATATGGCTTTATGTATCCGAGAGCGTCGAAGGAACACAATAATCTCTGTAAACTCGGCCCCATTCCGAGTCGTATGGTCCAAATAAGCACATATATTGTGCTTTGGATTGATGGACCATCTATCAGCCATTTATCTGAACACAAACCAGAACCATTAGTAAGTCATACATCAAACTTCAGTTCAAAGTGTATAGTTTAAATTCAATCTGATTCATTCGTACGAATGAATCATGCGACTGAAGTCAGTCGTTGTCCTTTCATGCGACTGAGCTCATTCGGGTGAATGAGACATGCGACTTAGTTCAATCTGTTGGCTGAGTCTGCGATTGGTTCAGTCGGCCGACTGAGTTCATTCGCATGATACATTCGGCCGATTGACCCATTCGACAACCTCAATCGTGCGATTGAAGTTCACCCAGACGACCAATCGCATGACCCACTGTTCAATCGACTGAGGTTCGATTCTTGAACAATTCATGAAATTAAACATGGTTTAATGGCTCTTTAGACTCGGATCTCTTAACTAATGACCTATTAACTTAGTTTTAACATGTTGCTTAGTTTCAGTTGGTTTATTAGGTCATTTATGGTCTGATTCTTGTTTCAGTCAAATATCACACATTAGGGCTTGCTTTCTTCTGATTCCGGTGTGATTTCACTGTTATATACCTGTATAAATGTCAACGCAAGTCAGATATCAATAAAGATGTGGAAACAGGTCTAAAGCAATTTCGGCAGAGTAACGGTACATGTGCGATTTAGGAGCGATTGAGGGTGATGATGGAATGCGATCGACTATGGCCATTTAAATACTGAAGATGAGTTCAATCGGCCGACTGGCCTCATTCGCTCAGTTCATTCAGGCGAGTGAGGCTCAGTCGTGCGATTGGCCCAGTCAGTCGCATTAGTTGTCCGTTGAGTCTCAGTCGGTCGACTGACTCATTCGTGCCCTTTCATTCGCACCTTCAGTTAACCGACTGAGTCTCATCATCGACTGACTCATTGGCACCCTTTCATTCGGTCAAATGGATCATTCTGATAAGCCATTCGAGTGAATGGCTCAATCTCATGTCCAGTCATGCGAATGGGTTACACTTATGACCATTTAGCACTTAAACCCTTTTTACCTGTTGAAATTAACATTATGAGCATTTGATCATCTCAGACATGATCCTTTTAACTTGAAAACCTTTTGATCACCTCAGACGTGACACTGTTAAACATTGAAAACACATGTGGCCATCTCAGACATGACCCTTTTAGGTGAGTTAATCCCATACTGATTTTCATGATATAGTCCGACGAACAAACAAACTAAAATGACTACCTAACTAGAACCTTAAACTAAATACAAAAATAGAACTTGTTTTGACTTTTGTGAGAGATAAATCCTAAGATAGACATCTACTGGATTTGGTTCCAGAATAGGCAGCTTCAATTTAGTTTGACCACACCTGGAACAATTCAATTTTGGAATCATACAGGCAAGTCAAATCATTTGGGACTTGTTATCAAAACCTTTAGATGCTCATTCTTGGTTTTCATCCAGAGTCGTTAGCAAATTTAGGAAATCACACTGGTACTATTAGATTCCCACATTGATTTGAACTTTCAAGAATTGCAGCCACAATGATTGTCAGTATATTTGTCCTCTTAAATCCATACACAGACTTTAGACACAAACTGTGATAGTTTTAGGTTTAATTATTTCAACTAACATTTTGGATCCCACACTTATATGGTAATCATCATTCCTCAGGAGCTTTTGAGCGGTCTACGGGTATTATTAGAAGAAGAAACTATTCTTAGAGCTTTCAAAGAGAAGCCAATCCTCAGGTCAGTGCCATCGCACAGCAGAGAGGCGGCAAACAACAATGAATTCTAGAATATCTAGGCTATGCTTATCCTCAGGTCAGTGCCATCGCACAGCAGAGAGGCACACAACCTATCTTCTTGTTAGAGCAGCTAATTTTCTTTTGCACAGAATGCACCCACAACTATGTCATTAGCTTGATAGCATTTGTCTTTCATTTTTTCTCGTGCTTTGCTCTATTATGTGGTCATCCGCACACATTTGTGGCGTTTACATGCTCATTACCCCTTATTGGAATATTGTTGATTGTGTTAACCAGTGATAAGATGGCAGTCCACAGTCAGTTGAACAACTTAGTTTGATCTTGAGATCACCAGTCAGGTCTAATCATCTATTGTGTTGAATCTACGACACATCATTTGTGGTCTAGCAACCTCTAGGTCTACTTTCTTTGTGTTACCTTAGTAGTTACCAGTTTTTCTATCATCTTCCCTTTTATATGCTTAGACTACACAGACTTATACTTTGAATTTTGCATCTTTTCTAAATTAAAATTTTAAAGTCCCTTTTGATTTGTTCCTGTACTATCATTTTCCAAAAGGTTTGAATCGGTATCACAGATACGATCTACCTTATATCAGCTATCCACTCCTTCTCCCTCGTTTTTTTATAATATTACTAGCTGACCTACTCTCCCCCTAAAATTCTAAAATCATACTGGATTTAATTATTTTAGGATTTTAAACAGACAGCTAAATAACATGAATTTAATTTAAACAGAATAAAATAAATAAGGAAACATTGAAAAATAAATATAACTACAATGCATCGGACTACACATGATCATCATCAGGAAATAACATCACTTTTCTTTTTAACGCCGTTGACCTCTAACAAATATAGAAAAGTGGTTTATCAAAGGCTTTTGTATAGAGGTCAGCGCGTTGAAAGTCAGTATTATTTTTACCACATCGATTAAGTTCTTTTCAAAACAGTCTCTTATGAAATGGTATTTAATACCGATGTGTTTGGTCTTGGATGTTGTACCGGATTTTTAGTTACTGCAATTGCAGCAGAGTTATCAACAAAGATAGGAGTAGAAGAAAACTTTAAACCGTAATCCCGCATTTGCTGTTGAATCCAGATGATTTGTGAACAGCAACTTGCAGCAGCAACGTATTCGGTTTCACAGGTTGACAATGCAACCGAGGTCTGCTTCTTACACTGCCAGGTAACTAATCTCCTCCCAAAGAATTGACACCCTGCTGATGTAGACTTGTAGTTCATCTTGCAGCCCCCGTAATCCTAGTCACTATACGCAGTGAGCTCAAAGTCATCATCATGAGGATACCACAACCCAAGTGTGGGTGTACCCTTCAAATAACGAAATATCCTTTTGAACCCGATCAGATGGTTAACCTTAGGCTTAGCCTGATATCTAGAACATAAACATGTAGCATACATGATATCAGGTCTTGAGGCAGTGAGATACATGAGGGATCCAATCATTCTCGGTACATTGTGGCATCTACCAGATCTCCATTTTCGTCAGGTGCTATATCATGATTTGTAGCAAGTGGAGTCCCAGCAGCAGAAGCATTCTCCATGTCAAACAGACTGAGAGAATGTCTCCCACATACTTGGTCTGATGTAGAATGATCCCATTTGGTGTCTGATCCACCTGTAACCCGAGAAAGAATTTCATCTCCCCCATAGCACACATCTCAAACTCTTTCTTCATAACTGCTTCAAACTCTTTGCATAATTCTTTGTTCTTTGAACCGAAGATTATGTCATCGACATAGATTTGTACTAGCAGTAGGTCTCCATCTTTTTCTTTGATGAACAGTGTGCAGTCAATGACTCCCCTACGAAAGCCGTGTTTCACAAGATGAGTTGAGAGTTTCTCATACCAGGCCCTGGAGCTTGATGAAGCCCGTATAAGGCCTTGTCGAGATTGTAAACTCTGTCCCAATGATAAGGATCTTCAAATCCTCGGGTTGACTGACATACACTGTCTCTCGAATTTCCCCATGAAGGAATGCACTCTTCACATCTAATTGATAGACTTTAATCTTCATATACAATGCATAGGCAAGGAAGATACGGATGGCTTCCATCCTTGCCACGGGTGCAAACACTTCATTTAGTCAATCACCTCGACTTGGCGAAATCCCTGAACAACCAGTCGAGCCTTGTTCCTGATAATGACCCTTGGTCATCCTTCTTGCATTTCAAGACCCATTGGTGCCAATGACCTTAGCACCTTTAGGTCTATCTACCAGAGTCCATACTCCTAACTTCTTGAACTGAAGAAGTTCTTCTTGCATGGCACTCACCCATGCCTCATCGTTTAGTGCATCACTGACGTATTTTGGCTCAAACTGCGAGACAAAACACCGATAAGCACCATCATGAATGTATCCCTTTTCCATAACAGAGGCATAATCAGCTGAGTACAGCTGATTTCAGGTTTGTAATCCTGATCTGACATCCCCAGTGACATTGTCTAAGGGATGATAGACGTTTAGACGTGACCCTGGAGTAGTAGGAACAGCTACCTCAGAGCCAAGATTGTGAACATTTGGTTCTGCATCTGAGGTAGAAGGAGTTTGAGGATCTGAAGTCGAAGGTGCATCACCATTAGATGCTTATGGACTTTCAGGAACTGGAACCTGTTGCTCCTGACTGTTTTGGTCATCTTCTTCAGCTTCATCTTCAGAGGAGGAGTCACTGTCGTCGACTACTCCCCCTGACTGAGTAGGTGATTCTCCCTGTGATCTCGATGATGTTGAATCAAGAGATGATGTATTCAAGATATCATCCATCATTCGAGTAGCCACATCATCATCAGAAGGACTTAAAGAATCCATCATAGTCGAAAACGTAGGCGGGTCCTTTGCCGGTAGGTGGTGTGGTATATCTCTGAACATCAACATTACACCACACTTCTACTAGACCCGTTGAGTTATTGTAAACTCTCTTGTTCGGTATGTTGTATCCTAGGAAGATTCCTTCATCAGCCTTCTCGTTGAATTTACCGTCTTGAGTATTCTTCAGAAGTGCACACGGTGTGCCAAATGGTTTGAGATACTCCAGATTCGGTTTACGTCGTTGTAGTAGCTCGTAACATGTCTTTCCGTGGCACTTGACTATCAGAACTCGATTCAGTGTATAACACGCATTAGCCACTGCCTCATTTCCAAATTGGATAGGCAATTTCGAGTCTGCCAACATCGTCTGTGCTGTCTCTATCAGTTCTATTCTTTCTCTCAGCAACACCATTCATCTGAGGTGTGTAGGAAGAAGTGAATTGATGCACAATTCCCTTTTCCTTGCAGTAAGCCTCCATCCACTGATTCTTGAATTCAGTCCCGTTGTCTCAGCATACTTGTCTCACTTTCAGCTTGTAGAGAGATTCCAGTGTGGTTACTAACTCCTTGAATGACTCAAATGTTTCTGACTTGGACTTCAGAAACATTACCCAAGAGAATCTTGTGTAGTCATCAGTAACCACAAAACAGTACAAGTCGCCTGCAATGCTCTTTGTACTGACTGGACCAAACAGATCCATGTGAAGAAGTTCAAGAGGAAGTTCTATTGAATGAACTTTCTTTTCCTTATGAGACTTCTTCTCGTCTGTTTGCCTTTCTTGCAAGCTACACAAAAATCAGGAAGTTGGAAATTCTTGACATTAACTCCTCTCACAAGATCCTTCTGGATCAAGTGATTCATCTTCCGTTGATTGATGTGTCCCATTCTCCTATGCCAGGATATGGAGTCCTTCTCAGTGGCTTTGGATAGAAAGCATTGAACTTCATGATCCATTGTAGAAGCTATTGAGAGATCCAAAACATAAAGGTCTTTATATCTTGAAGCTGTCATAAGAACTTGGTCCTCTGGAATATATTTTTCTTTAGGACGTAACACTTCTTGTTGTCGAATATGACTTTAAAACCTTTATCACAGATTTGGGAAATAGAAAGTAAGTTGTTTTGAAGTTGTTGAACGTAGTTCACCTTATCGAACTTAACTTTATGATTTCCAACTTCTACCTGAGTAGTGATATAAGCCTCCCTTGTTTCCAGCAATGAAACATGTCCTCCTTTTATTTGCTTGACGTTTGATAAAAGAGCCCTGTTTCCGGTCATGTGCCTGGATGCTCCACTGTCTCCAATCCACGTGTTGGTTTCAGCAATGTAGCGAACACCCTGCACATACAATGTAAAACCTTAGTTTAGGTTAGGAACCCAAGCCTTTACTGGCTTGGTTTCCCAAAGGCATCACACATCATGAATTCAACCCATTGACCCTTAGAGGGTGAGGGCAGCTCAGGTTCTTTCTTGTCATCATTTTCAGACACAGATGATGACTTCTCTTTCCATAAGCCAGATTTGTGCAATGCTTGTTTGTGATGAACAGTCGACTGGCTAACGGGTTGAACGTTAGGTTCGCTAGTTCTTCTAGGTGGAGTTAAAGAACTCCTCTTATAAGACCTAGGTTTTGAATTCTGAAGTTCAATCTTCTTCCTAGGTGTCTGATAGTAAGGACAAAAGGAAGCAATGTGTCCACACTCTCCACAGTTGTAGCACGACCTGCTATCAACTTTATGATTAAACTTTCTTTGTGGAGATGTGTGTGACACCCTAGTAACATCACTTAGTTTGGGTTTTGACTCTGTTTCTTTTGATGTTTTCTCCTGTTTAACAGACTTAATTGTTTTAACATTTTTAACATCTTTTTCTTTTTGGTTAACAGGTTTTTGACATGACGCTTGTGAAAAATTAACACTAGCAGTCTTTTTAGATTCAGATTTGACTTTGTTTGACCCGGACTTTATATTACCCTTTTCAAATTCTTTTTCCAGATTAACACCAGGCAATTTATCCTTTTCCTTTGAAGTGGCCTCCTTTTGTTTTGTTCCATATTCAATTGATGAACATGCGTAATCTGGATCACTAACAAGAGGAGTAGACACCACATGATCCTTGATGGGGTTGATATTTATTTGTTTACTCTTAGTGTCAACAAGGTCTCAGGTGGTGGTGGAACCACTTTATAACCCAAACCTCCCCGTTGTTTCTTCTCTCATTAAGTGTTGGACAATGTGTGATGAACTTGTCCAACTGTGCAGTTTTTGCTTTAATGAGTTTACTTCTACTTCTAAAACTGCCTTTTGCTTCTTAGTGTCTTCTATAGAGTTAAGATAGTACCTAATGTTCATTAGCTTGGTTAAATGCAACTACTTCAGTTTCCTTAAGCTGTTTGGTCAAAATGTCTATCTTTTCTTTGTAACTATGCTCATTTTGTTTTAAAACTCTATTAGCCTCAGTGCATAGTTGCAATTCCTTTACTAAGTTATCACTATGATCTAATAACCTAGCAAATTTCTTATCTATGCTATCTCTAAAGTATCACAATCGAAACACGCATGTTTTTAAACATTTGGTCAGTGGTACTTACCTGAGGAGGTTCAGAAGAGTTAGCCATCAACACAGCATCAGATGTCTCTGGTTCTGGTGATTCTGTCTTTGCTGTTGAAATCCCTTCTTCAGGCTTGTAGCTGACTTCAATTGCAGTTGTCTCTTCCATATTGACATCGCTATCTCAACTGCAATATCTCCCTCACTCGTGGAATCATCATCTAAATCTTCTACACTAGCAATATTAGATTCCCTTGGAAAGACAACCGAAAGCTCCAGTCCTGTCCTTCATCATCATGAGCAGTCAAGGCTTTTGGATCCTTGCTTGATGAATAGAAACTGCTAGCTTGCTTGTCTTGACGAGTGAAGGATGAGAATGGGTTCCCGTTCCTAGTCTTCTTGGCTTCACACATTCTCTCTTGAGAAGCAAAATTTTCACAACTCTTTGGAAATTCTTCGAAAGTCAATTTGGCTTTGAAGCTTTTTATCAAAACTTCCAAAACCAATTTACCTTGGAAGATTTTCGAATTCCATGTAACTACTTTTTGAGCAACAAGAAAACTACTTTTTAGAGGTGGAACCGACATTGGATTTCAAATTTTATTCTCTTTCATTAACATTTTCTTAAAACCCAATGTTTTCCCATCTTTCTATCATCTCCTTCTTTCCTCCAGACCTAAAACCCAAACTTTCTCTTTGAAATTACTTTCTTCATCTTTCTTCATCCTTAAGCTCCCTCAAAATGGCCAACCTTCATCACAGAAATTGCTTAACTTTTCCATGTAGTTACAGGCAACACAACCAGGTTGCTCTATTACACTCTGAGAAAGATCCACATTTCTCAGAGGTTTGTCGTTTCTTAGCTCTATCAAACTATTCCACCTCCTTTACCATTAATCCTACTCTCTATGAGGATCGTCTACTCAATTTTTAGAAGACCTGCCAATAGGTCATCATGGATGGGGAGAAGGCACTGTCTGTCACAGTGCAGGGGAGAACAGTGTTCATCACTCCGACCATCATCAACATGCATCTTTAACTTGATGATAAAGAAGGTGAGGTGTTCTTTCCCAAAGAAGTTGTTAACCACTCCTTCGTGCAGATGGACTATGAGGGATATTTTTTTGTAAAGACCTTCAGGAAAGGGAAGGTCTCATCCTAATGGAAATTCCTGCTCCATGTGGTTATCCGCAACTTATCAAACAAGCATGGGGATGGGACTGGATTCCTGAAGATCTCTTCTTTATTGTCCATGGGGTGGTTCAAGAGTCAAGTTTAAATCATCTCAATTTGTTTATACAAATCTACTGCGAACTTGGACTCCTTAAAGTACTACACGTTTCCTAGATATGTTCAACACATTCTTAACTGTTAACTGGGATCACAGTTTAGAGGAACAAGTAATATCCTTAAACTGGGACAGATGAAGCCTGACATCTTTAAAATCTTGGGAAAGCCATTGTTGGCTTCTTTGGGGTAGAAACAACCCTTGTCCCAAAAATGTTAGAGCTCATTGCTCAAGGTGACAACTTAGCAACACCAGCTAATGTTGAACCGACACCTTCTACTTTCCAACCACCTCAACAACCACAAATCACCCTCACCTACCAAAGAAATAACAAACTAACCCCTACTCAGACTATTCAGTCTGTGGAGGCCCCCATATACTCACCCACATAAGAGGAAGTGGACAATCAAGCTCCTACTTCTCCTGAGGAGCAGACCACTCCCATCTCTTCAACGATCAGTGCTGAGGTTCCTCATGCTCAGCCTAATGAGCTCATAAGCCCAAATGCCTTAAGCCATTACTCTGAGTCTCAACACTCAAGTGATCAACATTTAGGGGACAGTTAGCACCTCCAGCCTTTGGATTTAAACCAACCTATCCAAAACCTTGACTTCAACACTAAAGAAGACTTAGGTTTCAGTGACTACCATGAATCTCTCTTCTTTCCCACTACTCAAAGGGAGATGAGTACTTTTTAGTTCCCTCTATGTATCCCACATCAGTCACCCCCTACTGAGGTGGATACTTCTGAACCTGTTCAGGACGTCCATATGGAAAAAGCATCATTAAGATCTCAACCGTGGCAACTTAGCCCATTGACATCTCAACTGAGACTGCCAATGAGCAGAGGAAATCCAACAGCCAAGAACCTGAAGGTGGTGGTAAGAGAGGACTTTGGTCGAATCATCTCATCCCCCAATGATTCTTCTCATGAATATGAGGGGAATTTGGAACTAAAGATGCAAAAATTATCAAGAACCTGCACCTATTTAATCTCCAAGGTTAGTGACCTTGAATCTCAGGTGACTACCTTACAAAACAGGGTCAATGATCAGCAACTTGAGATTTCTTATCTCAGGGAACAACTAGCAAGGAGACCTTTAAGAAGTGCTCAACCAGCAACACAAGAACCTGTGAGTGTGATTGACCTATCTCCTAGCTCAGCTATGCAAGTAGGTGATGCTACCAAAATGGGGGAGAAGGTCATTACAGTCATAGAACCTGGGAGTTCTTTGGAAAGTATGGACATTAAGGACTCACCATCCTCACTTGCAACTGTGCATACTCAACAATTTCCTCAAGTTCACATTGATGTGGACTTAATAGACTCTCCCATTCAGAGTCTATTTGAGGAAGGTATACCAATGGAAATGTCATTTCCACCAACTTCAAATCACATCATTGGATGGAGATATGACAGCAACAGAAGAACCCTCATCATTCTTAGAGTTCAAGGACAGCAAGAGGTCTTCATTTTTCAGACCATGAACTTTTATGAAGGTCTGGGTCTAGTCAATATGCCACTTGTCAATCGAAGCCAATCACGATAAACTGAGAGGCTGCCTCAAAGTATCCAAGACAGAATCACTACAAAGTTCAGCTTCAGAAGGAGATTGTGGCAATCAGGCAATGCCATTGGTCAACTGGATGTTGAGGCAGACCCTAAGATTAGTTTCAAAGGGGAAACCTTGACTGAAGGCCTGGTAGCAGAACATTAGAGCCCTATCTCATCATCATCAACTGCTACAGAGATTCATACCCTTTTTGAGATACTTGCTGGTGAAGGTGCTTCTCAACCTCTCTCTGGCTAGAGCTTGAAGGCTACACCAAGCAATGAAGACCAAAACTCTCTCCACCCTGAGTCATAAAGGTCTGTGAGTGACAAAAGGAAAAAAGATGACATCTGAGGAGATTAAGGAGGAGGACAAAGAGAGAAAAAGGAGGCTATGGGGTGAAGGTTCCTCTTCTAGGTCTGCAAGGCTCATGGAGTATACTATCAGGGCTGCCCCTAGACCAGATACTCAAAATGATGAGTTGAGGGCAGTCAGGATCAATTACCTACAGACCAGGAACTATGACATAGATAACATATTTTCTCTCTCTTAGATAAGTTGAATGAACTGGCTGACAAGGAATTGTCACAAGGAAAGAAAGGAGGCAAGGATGCAAAGCTACTTCTTCAGATCAAAGAAGAAAGAAGAAAGAAAAGATTATACAAGCATGTGACTTCTCTTTCCCCAGTTCAAGAAAGCCCTGTGCAAATGGATGTGGTGCCACAAGTACCTCACGTAGATAAAGAACAAGACAAGATCGAAATGGTCAACTACCTGAGTGCCACAGGTCTCTACCAGGCTACCGTACTTCTTCCCCTGCCATTTGACTATATTAAGTGTAGATCATGTTTAGGTTGGACTCACCTTAGTTTAGATTGTTTAATTTTACTTGTAATAGGTCTTTTGTTAGTTTCCTTTTGTATGTACTTATGACTTATGTATTTTGGCAGTACAGCAAAACTGTGAGCAAAACTGTGAGCAGTTTCGCTCACAGTCAGCTAATCAGTTTGCCTGGCGAAATTATAGTTTCGGCAGTACAGTTTTACTGACAGTGAAACTATTTACGAAACTGTAAACTGCTATATATAGATTGATTCTTCTAATTGTAGGTAAGCTTGCAAAAGCCTAATCGATTATCATTGTTGCAAGTTACCATTTCAAAGCAGTAATACACAGAAATATATTGTGCTTTATGTTATTGATTATTGATGATCATTGTATTATTATGAATGAGTCTTATTGTGTTCAATCTCTTTGTTCTTGTTGTTTAGCATATTTGTTGGATATTGAACGATTCGTTATATCATTTGTACTGTAATACGATCACATGGACCAACAATATGGTATCAAAGCCTTAGTGCTCATGATTTGTTGAGTTATTTAGTGGTTTTTGTTCAATATCTAGTTTCAATCAATTTTTAGTTCCTTATTGGATGTTTTTGATGTGGAAATTCATTGAGTTTACCTTGTTTTCGGTTGTGGAAGCCTTGCTAATCATTTGATCTCAAATTCATTGAGTTTTTGATGATTTCAGACTGATTTTGGTTTGAAAAAGGATTTTAGGATTGCTAGCAAAACTATTAATCATCTTCAAGTGAAAACTATGGGTGATATTGCTATTGAAATCGTTCTCTAGTTGTTCTGTGAAACTAGTCTTTTTGAACGAAAGTTTGTCAATGATTGTGAAGGTTTAGCAAGCAAAATTACTACGAAAGTGCTTTTGAACGAAAGTTCAAGCTTGTTCGTGCGAACTTACTAGTGAACTAAGCCTGTTGTGACAATTGGCTAGCGAAACTGCTACCGAAATTGTCAGCGAAATTAGCTTTCTCTGCGAAAGTATCAGCGAAAGCAGTTCTCTCTGCGAAATTGTCTGCGAAGTTACCTTTTTCTGGGAAATTGTCAACAAAATTATCTCCAATCTTGCCGAAACTACATAAATCCATGTGAAACTACAATGTCTAAGTTAACATCATTCACACTTTCCAATCTTGAAAGTGTTGCTCCCAATAGGCCTCTAAGACTCGTTAACGGAGACAATTTTGAAGATTGGAAGACATGTCTCAAAGCTTTCTTCTTCTACACTGATGACAACCAATAGGAATCAATAATTCTGGTCCTCACATACCAACTGTCACTGTTGGTGATGTTGTCTCTCAAAATAAGGACCCATCTTCTTTCACTGAAAAGGATCTGAAGTTGATCGATCATGACCAAAAGGCTTTTGGTGCTTTAACTCTTTGCCTAGCACCAGACATTTACAATCGTTTTGCAGGGCATAAAAATGCTAAATCTCTTTACGATGCCCTATGTGAGTTTTATGATGGTAATCCAAATTTGGTAAAGGATAAGAGCATTCACACTGAGAAGGAATTCAATTCCTTTGTTGGATACAAGAACGAGAGTCTGACAGATCTCATAAATCGTTTCTTGACTGTTTCAAGCACCTTAAAGAAATAAGATGAAAAGCTCTCCAACAATGAACAAGTTAACAGGCTTCTAGATTCTCTCCCACTTCAATGGAGTCTTCAGGTGAGGATGCTAAAACAAGAAAGAGGGTTCACAGACTAAAAGCTGAAGGATATTATCAATAAGCTGAAATCCTTTAGTTGGATATTGAAGAGATAGGAATTTAACCAGACCATGATGCCTACACCTGGTTCTCTCAAAATGTTGCTTTATTATCATCCGCTGCTAGCTCTCAAATACAAAGTTCAATTCAAGAAGGAGTTAATGCATGTAATTTCTTAGGAAGAAATGTTATAGTTAGAAGAGATCAGATTAATTCTGAGACGAATGTTTAAACTTTAGTTCCATCAGAAACAATGGCCCTCTTCGGAATGTTTGTTCAAAGTTATGAAGCATTGTGGTGGGAGAGTTAAAAGGAAAAGGAATGAAAATGGAAGACATGTATCATGTAGATCTTGATGATCTTGAAGAAACTGACATCCAGTGGCAAATGGCAATGTTGAGTCTTAGAGCTTGAAGGTTTATGGAGCATACTGGAAGGAAGAACTTCGGTGGACAAACTTCTAATTCAAAACTGGGATCTGATGAGTCAAAACTGAGATGTTTCAACTATAAACAATTGGGACATTTCAAATGTGAATGTCCATCACCAATTGTCACTGATTCCAGCAATTCAGGAGTTCTAAGATTAACAATTGAGAAGGAGAAGGAAGATGTGAATCACAAAAAAGAGACTGCATTGATTTCTAACTTTGATTGGACTGCTGAGGTTGAGGAAACAAGGACTGAGATAAATCATGCTTTTGTTGCTAAGCTTGTTGAAAGGAAAGAGAAGGAAGATGGTAAAGAGGGATTTGAACTTTTCAAGGAATTCAAAGAGAAAGTTGCGTCATCTGTGAATGAGAAAGAAGAGAAAGATGCTAGAATGAGGGCAGGTAAATCTGAAGGTCTAAAGCAGGAGGGAAGTTCATTGGTTAGGCGAGGAAAAGATTATGATGATGATGCTGCCACCGTTGAGGAAGACAAGTCAAGTACTCTGGTGTGCCAATGTGAAAAGGCCTTAGCGTCTAAAAGGAGGGTGATGGGACTCCTATATGAGGTAATTAGGACATGTGTTCATTGCTTGTAAAATAAGATTATTTGGGATTTATAAAGCTAATCGGTTATTAATTGATAATGAAAAGAATGTAAAACGAATTAACGATGAACTTAAAATCAATGAATCAAAATATTTTGTTAAATTAAATGAAGCTTTAAAAGAAAATGATCATTTAAAACGAATCATGCTGGAAAGAAATGTTGAGATTTACACTTTGATTGAGAGAGTTGCCCTTGCTGAATTTGAAACAAGCAAGCTACAATCAAAGTTAGATAAATGGACCATATCTAGAATGAAACATGATGATTTGCATAAATCTCAACGGGAGCTAGGATTAAAACGGGATTGGGATATG
This sequence comes from Flaveria trinervia, assembly GCA_025506515.1. Lineage (NCBI taxonomy): Eukaryota > Viridiplantae > Streptophyta > Magnoliopsida > Asterales > Asteraceae > Flaveria > Flaveria trinervia. The sequence continues at coordinate 21,851,782 of CM046443.1, forward strand.
AAAATGTAAAAGTTTATCCTCCGCCCAGTACATATTGTTATTCTCCTATGCATGTTCCTCATCGTTCTATTGATTTAATCGAAACAGATACTGACAGTATGTCTGCAGGTTTAGAGGGTGTTAATCTAAGCACGTTCGTGAAGACTACGACTATGGACCAACTAGTGGGCTTGGATGCACTAGTATTAGTTCACCTGATTCTCAATAGTCTGTTTTAGATCATAAGTCTAGTTAAATTATATTTTTGTTTCAAGTTCTCCTGTAACAGACTCTGTAGTTTCATGTTCTCATGATGGTTCTATTTCATCTTTAAATTCAGTACACTGTGATGATGTCTTTTGTTCTAGTGATGATAATGGTGCAATAATCTTCTACAAAGTCAACGAGCAAATTAAACTAATTGTTTTTTAAAAAGTTCTCATCCAATTCCATCTTTCACTACATAAAATATGTTTTATCAAATGAAAGAATACCACTTCGTCTGAAACTAGCACCAGTGGAACTAGTTCTATCGGTACGTCAGACGATCATTCATCTATTTTTGTGAATAATAGTTCTTGTTCACCTAAAATTCGACCTCATGGGATGTATGAGAATTTTGTGACATTGATTCTAGCATATCTGAATGTGATAAGGAAATTACCATTGATCATATTCCTTATCATCATATCACAGACTTAGACACAAACCTCACTGTTTTAGATGTGGTCTAGAGGACCATCTTGTCAAGATGGTCCTACATGTTTCATGGTCATTTTAATAGGAATCATTTTGGAAACAAATTAAGAAAATTGGTTAATAATTTCTTTTGCAAAAAATATTTCTTCTAAAGATAAAGTTGTTCAATCTTGGGTTCCTATTTCAGCTGGTTAATCTGTTCGTTATTTCTTTTCAGGAGTCATCAACTAAGATTGTAAACATCATATGCCATGTAGATAGTGGATGCTCCAAACATATGACATGGCTGAAAGACTTGCTGACCAATTATCGGATTATAGATGGAGGATATGTTGTTTTTGCTCGTGACAAAAAGGGTGGAAAGATGATTGGTCAGGGAGAAGTTACTAATGGTTCTTAAACTTTGGAGAAAGTCAACTATGTTCCTGAGCTGGCATTTAATCTTCTGAGTGATTCTCAAATCTGCGATAAAGACATTCCAGTCTTGTTTAAATCTGATGAATGTCTATTTTTAAAATCAGAGATCGATATTCTAGATGATTTGATTCTTATGCGTGCTCCAAGAAAAACATGACACATATCTTCTTGATATGAACTCCAGCGAATCAAAGTCTACTGCAACATGTCTTCTTTCTAAAGTTTCAACCTTTGGGTCTCTTTTATGGCATCATTGATTGGGCCACACTAATTTTAAAATAATAAACAAATTAGTAAAAAACAATCTCTTTAGAGGACTCCCTTCAAAATATTTTTCCGTGAACGAAAAATGTCTGGTCTATAATAAGGTCAAACAACACAAGAAACCACATAAGCCCAAACTTGAAAACACCATAACTTGTCCTCTTGACTTGTTACATACTGATTTGTTTGGCCCAATCAGTGTTAAATCTATTCCTAAAAATATTTTTGTCTTGTTGTTATAGATGATTTCTGAAGATATTCATGGGTGAGATTTCTTGCACAAAAAGGAGGGTTGCTGAAGAATTGTAGAAATTAATACTTTCAATGGAGACATCACCAAGAGAAAGGTTCTAGGCCTGAGAAGTGACAACAGCACTAAATTCAAAAATCAGATTCTTGATCCTTCAATGCTCAAAAGGGAATTGTGAGACAATTTAGTGCTGCCGGGACCACATCAATAGAATTGTGTAGCTGAACAAAAGAATCACATTCTCATTGAAGCTGCACGTACAATGCTGATAAAATCTTTGTTACCCATTATTTTTGGGCTGAAGCTGTGAATTGTGCTTCATATGTTCTAAATTGAGTGTTGATTGTTAAGAATAAAATGAAGACTCCTTATGAACTTTTTTATAAGAGGAAACCTCTAATAGACTTCTTTCGGCCATTTGGTTGCTCTTGCACTCTTTTGAATACTCAATCTCAAAAGTCAAAGTTCGGCGTCGTGACTGACCATGTTACTTTGTTGGTTACTCTTCTTCTCAAAAGGCCTACCGTGTATATAACAAGAGAACACGTATCGTTCAAGAGTCGTTCTATGTTGATTTGCAGGAGTCTAACTCTTCTGATGTTCGATCTGAACCAGCATGGTTCTTTGACTCTGATACTATGTTTAATTATTTTAATCTTCCTATTTTTGACGAGGATGCGTCCATTCCAAATGTTTCAACAAATATTATTTAACCCCATCTCGGCTCATTCCACCTCTTCAGCAAACGATGCCATCTCAGCCGATATTGGATCGTCTTCTCCATCACTTGATCTGTCAACAACACCTGTTTCTACTTCACCAACATCTGTTTCACCACCAACATTTCTTCCTTCATCACCTACATCTATCCCATCTCAACCTGTTCTATCCCTCTCACTTACATCAAAACACGGATTCATGCAATTCGTGATGCACAAGCAAAGGATTTATCGATATTATTCCTCTTGATACAAAAAATCAAAAGGCAGATCTTTTCACAAAAACTTTTGATAAACCACGATTTTATGAATTGATCTATATGATTGGGTTAATATCCTTTTAAAAATCTCTTTTCTTTTCTTTTTTTTAAATAATAAAGAAAATTATATTTAATAATAATACTTTTAATAATTTTAACTTTTTTATAAAAATAAAATTATAGGAGAGCACATAAATAACCTGGGCGTCGATTTTGAAATGAAGAGAAATGATTTTATATCTTCAAGATATGTTCATTTCTGTATGACTGGTACTTAAAATGAGAAATGATAGTAACTGATACTGTTATCTGTTTCACATCTTATTTTTAAATGCATATAGTAAAAACAAACAGATTCTTTAACGATATGCATAGTAGACTCAGTCTGAAAAATAAAGTAAACAGAAGCATTTTGATTTAAATTAAATCTCTGCTTAAGGTGTCTGGATTTTCACGATCATTTTGGCCTGCACGGAAACTGAGTCCCGACAAAAAGTGGATTGAGAATTGATCTTATGGCTCATGTCCTGTATTTTTGTGTCTTGTTTATGTGCTAATCTCCTCTGTTGTACGATGGTATTGACCTGGAGTGATGATCTCCTCTGCTGTATGGTGGTACTGACCTAGAGCTCTCATCGGCACATGATTTAATGGTCATCTCCTTTGTTATACGTAAGTATAGACCTGGAGCTCTCACCATCTTGATCTAAGTCGTGTTAAATCATCCTAATGATGAATTAATCACATAATGTTATATATAGTTGATAATCACTTACACAGATCTGCACAAGCCTTGCTCTTTAAAGATCTTAACAAAATTCAAGAAATCCTGAGGTTGGGTGAGGGTTTTTGCCAAATGATTATGAGGTCCTAGCATTCTAAAGTATTTAATCGGACCTTAACGAATCATCTACTGCTTGTTAAAAAAAATAGGGCTTGAGTTTAAGCGGACAAACATATGAGCAATCGTTATTGACTGTTTAAGGATTTCAAAATCATTTAAGACTGTGATTCATTTCAGTCATCGGTATGATCTCATTGCCGGTCGATGATCTCATCATCTATGTATTATTCTTATCTTGAGGATGTGATCTCTGATCAATTTGATCTCTGTTATCATTGTGCATTTATAGTAAAAAAATGTGTCAGCGAAACTATATCTTCGCTAATTGTTTCGCTAGACGAAATTGCAATTTCCCTCAACTTTTTCATCCAATAAGATGCCTTGCGAAATTACAACTTCACTTAGCGCAACTATTTCTTAGGGCTTTACCGTGACCAATTCTTACGAAATCGTGATTTTCAATTGTTGCCTATGATTGTTGGTTGATTTCTGTTCGCAAGTGAGTCTCGAACTCAGGGCTTTCTATTAATATTATAATAATAACACATTCTATGTTTATTTGATTGTGTCTCTTCGGTGTCTTCGTTGTTCATCCAGCGAAACTACCGATTATCCTCGAAACTGAATGAAAGTTCTTAATATTTCCGCGAAACTGTAAGGTCATTCTATCCAAGCGCACATAACAGTTTTGCTAACCAAGCTTCAGTCTCGCTCGCTATGAACGAAAGTTCTTATAGTTTCGCCCGGTCGAAACTACCTTTTATTTTTAGTGAATCTGATATGTATTAGCTAGCGAAACTACACTTTCGCCCGCCGAAACTGTCTGAGAAACTATACTTTCGGCTAGCAAACTTATTTATTTTTTTATTTTTTTATTTATTCTTTATTCTTTTCTTAATTCCTTGAATTCATATTCAACTTATTTGGTCTCTTTCTCAGGTTTAAATGGCTAACTTAAAGTTCGATGCGAGGAATAACATCACTGCTATTTTGGATGATACACATCCTAAAGCTGTCGAGTTTAGAGACTGTATTAGATGGCTGTAAAGATCACCTGTAGCTTATGCTGTATCTCATTCCACCACCATGTATGATCTTCATATCAGAGATTTCTAGAAATCTGTTGAGTATGATACACAAGGGAATACACAAAGAATTACTGCTAAAGTCTTAGATCACGAGGTGACCATTATTGCTGAGATTGTTTCAAGGATTTGAGGCTAGAAGAGGATCTGGAGATGAGGTTTCTATGTCTGATTCAGAGGTGTTCAAGGCATTTAGAAGCATGGGCTATGAGGGGCCAACTTTTGGTTCTTGAAAGGAAATCAAGAAGTCATTTTTTCCAAGGAATGGAGATTTATTGCACAGTATTCATCATGTGTCTTGATCACCGTAAAGGTGGATCAAACGGACTAAACATTGACTGGGCAAAAGCAATGGTATTGTGTTTCAGAGGAGAGAAGACCAACATTGCTAAATTAATATTTGTCTGCATGGCTGAGAATGTGATGGCCTTGAAGAAGGATAAATGGCTGTTGTATCCTCGTTTTCATCAAATGATCTTTGATGACGTTATACTAAATGTACCAAGACGTGGAGAGGTGAAGAGGCTGGTACAAATGAACCCTCGTATCTTTGTTGGCTGCTGTACTATTCGCCATAATTTTAGTGGGAAGATCACCCATCTCTGGGAAAATATGTACCCTCTAGAGAGAGGAATTATATTAAACAGGTGGATGAATTTGAGAATAAAAGAGCTGAAGAAACCAGGTCACAACAATCTCATGCAACCAAGAAGAGAAAGAGATATGCTAAGGAGAAAGATTACGATTTTGAAGAAGACATAAATGAAAGAGCTGAAGAGATAAGGATAGAGAAGAAAAAGGGATCGAAGAAGAAAGCTGATACAGCAGAGTCTAAGAGGCGAACTAATAGAGACATCAAGGATTGACTAAGAGGAGGGAAGAAAAAGGAAACCTAGATGAAGACATTGTTCGCAATCTTAATAGTTCTTTAGCAAACGAACTGAGCATGATAAAGACTAAACTCACAAACCAAGAAATTCGAGAAAAGCAAAAAGATGAGGTGATAGAGGGCATGAAGAAGATGCTTGTCAATCAAAACTGCCTACTAAGAAGTTATTTGAGGAGATTGCCCATCTGAAAGCTGCAGCCGGCCTGCCTAATCAACTAACTCAATTTGAGTTAGATGATCTGCTGACACCTCAAAGTACCCGTTTTTGAATATGGTTACTTAATCTAGGGTAGGAGAGGGCACATATGGTGCAACAACCGTAATGTTGAAGATTGTGAAGTTAGAACTAAAGTTGTTAGAAGAGAAAATTTAGAGAATACTTTTGAGGCTGGGTTTGTAGACTTGTGTCTTGAAGTAAAGAAGGATCTAGTTGGTGAAGAAGTGGTGAGGGAGAAGTCAGTGGATAGAGATGGTGAGCAAGGAAAAAGGTTGGTTGATGACGAAGAGGATGATGAACAGCTTGTAGACTATGATTCTAAACCTGAGTTCTATGAAATTGATAAGAGACTGTTGATCTATGTAGCAAAGAAGGGAGAGGATGCTGAAGATGTGTTTGAGATGGATAAATCTTATTGGTTTGTAAAAGAGAAGGAGCCAGAAGAAATCACTCCCCTATTATAACATATGGAAGGGTTGAGTAAATAGGAGGCCGACAAGAAGATTATAAGCTGGTCCTATAACCCCGGCCTAAAAAATTTTATGATAAAGAGGAGGGGGGGTAGTATTAGCTACATGTATAAGAGGAAGGCTTTTAATTCCTTCCCTAAATGGGATCTTAGGCGGTTGGCAGCTCTACCACTTCTGAATGCACATCTAAGCGAAAGAGCCACACTTCTGGAGAAAGAGATACAGAACCGGCTTAATGACAACTTTGAGTCGTTTGGTTACATGAAGGCAGAAAGGAGAAGGTCAAAGAAAGACAAAGATGGGAAACAAGAAATAGAAGAATTGTTTTGAGGGTTAAACCACCAAAGATGGTGAACAGGGTGAGATTTTCTGATCCCCTTCCCCGACAATTACAAGATTTCGAGAAATGGTTCTATGATAATAACACTGTGGAGGCTGTGATTAGGTTGAAGAATGGTAAAGAATTTCAAGTTTTGTTCCTATGGAGCTCTTCGGTTTCTGCGATGAAGATTTGGTGTTGTTGAGTGAGAATCATATAAAGGTTGGGGCTAGGGAAAAGACATGGAAAGAGGCTAGCTTGTTTATGAATGTGGCGAAAAGGATTAGAGGAGTGAGGGAGGAAGTGAGGAGGCTTGCAGAGCGTGTCAGGGCACAGGATGATCTAAGTATGGATATTCAAGATCTAACAAGGCAGTTTGAGAAAGCAAGTGCCCATCCTGAAGAGGCTCGTGAAGCAGGAGGAACCCATGAAGAATCATGTGTTGTAGCCACCGAGGAAGCTATTGCAGGAGGTGCTGAAGATTCATCCAAGCCAACGAAGGACACTGGAGGTGAATAGACAAATCAAGTCGAGTGATGGTGGTGAGCTCCAACCTAGGGGGAGTATTGTAGATCATGTTTAGGTTGGACTCACGTTAGTTTAGATTGTTTAATTTTACTTGTAATTCTTTCGTTAGTTTCCTTTTGTATGTAATTAAGATTTATGTATTTTGGCAGTACAGCAAAACTGTGAGCGAAACGCTCAAAGTCAGCTTATTAGTTTTCCTGGCGAAACTATAGTTTTGGCAGTATAGTTTTGCTGACAGCGAAACTGTTTGCGAAACTATAGACTGCTATATATAGATTTTATTCTTCTCATTGTAGGTAAGCTTGCACCCGTAATCGATTATCATTGTTGCAAGTTACCATTTCAAAGCAGTTTATACATAGAAATATCAATGTGCTTTATGTTATTGATTGTTGATTATCATTGTCCTATTATGAATGAGTTCTTATTGTGTTCAATCCTCTTTATATCATTTGTACTATAATACGATCACATGGACCAACATTGAGTTTCAGTACCTCAAACAACTTGAGCTTGAGATAGTCAAAGGGAGAAAGACAACCAAAAGGAAGCCAAGGGAAGAAGCGGCAAAGTCAAGAGCCATCATCCATAAAAACATTAAGAAGTCTACTGATAGGCAGAGGATGATGAGCTTCTTAAAGCTATATGGATTCTCCAGAAGGAGACTTGGCCCTATGTCTCTGTCCATTATGGATGAGCATATCAGGGTAATCAAGCAGAAGATTAAAATGGAGTGCTGATAGACTTACACTCCCCTCCAAGTCAAGCTCCACCTGAAGGAGAGGTTAAGGTTGAACAACCTGAGACAACACAACCTGGACCTCCTACTAAGACTCAACAAGCTTCATCTTCTGATCCATAGTAGGGTTCTATCCCCTCTCAATCTGACCCTGTGAGAGAGGAAAAGCCAACTGAAAAAGACAATGAAGATCAATCAGGTGTTGCAGGCCTGTCTTCTTAGTTAAAAGGTTCTAAAATGAGAAAATGGATGGCTTCTAAAACAAAGTAAAAGAAGAAAGAAGAAGCATCCATCTCTAGCCCTCAGGATGAGTCAAAACATCCAAAGTATGTGCAATCAGAGGATGCTCAACCAACTCCTACTCAAGTAGCTCCTCTAGCATTAGGAAGACCTATCATGTCCTGGACATACACCACAAATCTATAGAGGTGGCATGTCATTAGAGATCATGGCATTTAGGATGTCTACACATGGCAAGACATGTTCAATCTGCCTCTGCATGATCTCTTTGACATGAGAAGATAGTTTGAGAGTCTAAGCGATCCTGATCATCTCATGAAGAAGGGAATGGTCATTATCCTGATGAGGACTGTCAATATCAGAAGCCTTCAAGTGTTTTGGTAGCATCAGCTTAGGGGAGTTTGTAAGGATTATATGTTAAGGCTGATGCAACCCAAACACCCAAAGTCTCTCCTGCATGCATGCACAAGCTTACTGAAGTAGAATGTTTTGGAAGTTCACACCAGCATCAGAAATATTCTAATTATGAAACCTTCAAAAGCCAAGATAAATATCTTCTGAAGCCAAAGATGAAGTCTTCCAAAGCTTTTGAGACGAAGTCTTCTGAAGCCAACACTAGAAGACAGATTTCCTCCAACGACTTTTAACAACATGCCTTATCTTATGTACTTTTCCTTAAAGCTGGACCCCTTTGTGCTGCAACTCTAAAAAGTCACCAACTTACATAAGTTGGTGAAAAGGTCCATGCTTTTGGTAACTGTACATTTAGGTCTTGTGTCTAAAAATTTCTACTTTATGTACTTTATCCTTTTTGTAATATATTAGGATGGGAGCTATGGCATGTCATAGTCACAAAGTCGAAAGGCAATCTGCCTTTTGACTCTACAATTGATTTTGTTTTGTTGTATCCAGCTGGCCTTCATAGTATGGCCGGTTGTAGGATGTAGTATAAGTATCTCATGTTCTTGTAACTTTCTAAATATGCTTTGTAACATTTGTAGTAGAACTTGAGAAGGCATATACTACAATCTTGAAAACCATCTCCTTGTGTATTTTGCTATCTTTTTCTGTCTCTTACTTACTTGTGTTCTTAGTATCACTTTAAGGTTTTCCAGTCCATGTTTGATTTGTTGAATAACTCTCCTCATTGTGTTATGTTATATTTGTACACCCTTCACCGGTCCTGCAACTTGTAACACCCGAAAATTTTAAAATGAAGCTAAAAGAAAAGAAAGTATAAAAGGACGAAGAGCAATAAGAACCTAAATCAAGGGGCTAAAAGTGTACAAAGGACAAAATATTATAATAATTTGTACAAAAGGTAGTATGGCCACCCACACCACCCTTATACCATACTTTTCATCAGATTTTAGACAAAAAGAGAATGGAATTCTCTTGGGTTCTAGAGAGAGGAAGAAGAAGAATTTGGATTTGAGGTTATTTTTAGTGTTTTGGCTTATTCTTGACTGGTTTTAGCCTTGATTTTATGCTTATATGTCTTTTGTGAGTTCGTTTGTGTGTTTTTGGGGGGTATTAGGTGTTTGAACTCATTTTCACTTGGGTTTGAAGAAGTCTTACATGAAGGTTGTAAGAAGTGAGTTCTAGACCTCCGTTTTTACATGCATTAACTTGTTAAGGGGCTAGAAATAAATTTCGTAACGTTTTTATTTATGTGGGTGAGTACCCGTATGTATTTGTGTGTGTATTATGGGTGGGTGTATATTGGGAATGATTTTTTTTGGGTTTTTTCATGTTGTAAATATGTTTATGTTGCTTAGTATGTTAAAACTAGGCCGAAACATGTTCGGATATGATTTGGGACTAAAAATGATGTTAGTTACCAAGTTAGTTGTTTATGGGCCCAAATAGTACCCACGCGCCAAGAAATGTGACCAAACGCCCAAGTATTTTCTCATGCGCCCAATTGCCCGAATGTCCAAGTGCCCATGCGCCAAGAAATGTGCCCAAACGCCTAGATATTTGCCCATGCACCCAACTTCCGAAATGTCCAAGTGCCTATGCGCCTAAGTCAGGCTCACGAGCCTGCATAGTGTCCATGCACCTAAGTTTCCCTAGACGCCTAAGTTGCCCATGCGTCTATGGGTTCATGCGCCCATACAGTGCTTATGAGCCTAGAACTTCCCCATAGGCCTAAGTTGCCCATGCACCTAAGAGGACATGCACCCGCATAGTGCCTATGCGCCTAAAATACATAGAATTCATTCTGAAATTTTGAGAAGAGGGTATATTTAGGCTATGACTAGTGATGTTCATGTATGATGTTTTATGATGATGTGTGAGGATATTGTTATGTATGTTTATGCTCTGTTTTGAGAAGAGGGGATTTTACGTGGCTTTACATGGTGTAAGTATGTTAATGAATGTAAAGTATTATCTTAACGGAGTGAATATTTAAGACAATGAAAGTAGAACATATTGAATGAAAAAATTAAAGTCTTGCAAGGAAATGTAAGGAGGTTGACAACTCCATGAGAGTTGTTACCTCAAATGTGTGTTTTATAGCGTGCGATCTTTGCTAACCTAGGAGGGTTCACACATAGGGGGAATCAGTCTTGGGGACTGTTCCATATGTACGATATGGGATCTATTGGAGCATATATTGTCATATATAGTGTGTACGTCGCTTGACGAACAGTCTAGTCTTAATTTAATACACCTGATATGTTGTAAACATATGACACTGAGTCATTCGTAGGAGCATAAGCGAATGAGACTCAGTCGTACGATTGAGCCATGCTAATGGACTAGTCGTGCAACTAAGGGATGCTATTGGCCCATTCGTAAGAATGAACCATAAGTATGGTCCAGTTGTGCGATTGAACCATACATATGGTCCAGTCATACGATTGAACCATACGCATGGTCCGATCACACAAATGGGCCTAGTCGAACCGAATATGGGCTGAGGCCTATAAATACTAGTTTCATTGTGTAGAGAGGTAAGGGTTTTTGAGAGTGTGCCCTGGGCCTAGGTGCTGCCGGATGAGAGGGGAGATCATGCTCGATCTCCCCTTGCCAAGAGTCATGATTATTTTGTTTAACAAGCTTGTAATCATTTGGTTTTATCAATGAAACCATTCTATTATAATTCGTGCTATTGTTTGTCTCTTGGTTGTTTTGTCCTTCCGTCAAGAACACGCTTGGATGTCAACCGATCCAGTGAATTCACAATTGGTATGAGAGCCGATTACTGCTAGAATGATCTAACAATCATTCTAGCAACCCGAGCTCTTGATTTCTAGATCTATTTCATGTTCTTTGACGTTATACCCACTTCGTGTTCTTCATGTTTTGCTCAAATCTTGTTACGTGCGTTGCTTCTTGCTTAAAATCGAACTTCAAATCACGTTCTTATCACCCTTGCGAATCTTATGATGTCTATTTTGTTTCGGTTAATGTAAAATTCATCAGATTAGGTTTTTGGCAGCCATGGCGGTTGCAGATCTGAAAATCTACATGCAGACCCGTTCATCTGACTGGACCATGCTAATGAACCATTCGTACAACTGGACCATGCTAATGGACCATTCCTACGACTGGACCATGCTAATGGACCATTCGTATGACTTGACCATGCTAATTAACCATTCATATGACTGGGCCATGTGACTGGACTAGTCTTGTGTCCAGTCGTGCGACTGGACCAGTCTTATGTCCAGTCGTGCTACTGGACCAGTCTTATATTCAATCATGCTACTGGACTATTCTTATGTCCAGTCATGTTACTGGACCAGTCTTATGACCCGTTGGACGAATATAGCATTCGTATAATCCATTAACACAAATGTGATATTTGTCCTCCATGTCATACGAATGAACGGTGTTCCAAACCAAAAACGAGGGAGAAGGCCAGCTTAGCTAAAAGAAATGAAATCAAATCTGTTATTCTGATTCAACGTTTACGGAAAATGATAGTACATAGGGAACATATTGTTTGAGACTTTAAAATAATTTAAATGAATAAGATGCAAAATTTCAAGTATAAGTCTGAGATATCTAAGCAAAATAAAAGGAAAAATGATAGTAAAACTAGTAAACTATTAAGGTAACATGGAGAAATGAGACTTAGAGGTTGCTAGTTCACTATATGATGTGTCGGTAGATTCAACACAATAGATGAGTAGACCTCATTGGTGGTTTAAAATTCAAACTAAGTTGTTCAACTAGCTGTGGGTTCCCATCTTATCCCTAGTTAACACAATCAACGCAGTTCCAATAAGGGGTGAAGAGCAAACTAAATGCCACAAATGTGTGCGGATGACCAGAAAAACAAGCAAAGCACATGAAAAAATGCAAAATGCAATCAAGCTAATAACTTATGTTGTTGGTGCGTTATGTGCAAAAAAAAATGCTCTAACAAGAAGATAGGTTGTGTGCTTCTTTGCTGTGCGGTGGCACTGACCTGAGGATAAGCATAACCTAAATATTCTAGAATTCATTGATGTTTGTGCCTCTTTGCTATGCGGTGGAACTGACCTGAGGCTTTCCATCTCTTTGAAAACTCTTAGAATAGTTTCTTCTTGTAATATACCCATAGACCGCTAAAAAATCTCCTAAGGAATGTTGATTATCATATAAGTGTGGGATCCATAAATGCTTGTTGAAATAACTAAACCTTAACTCATCACCAATGTGTGTCAAAAATCTGTGTATGGATTTAAGAGGACAAGTATACTGACAATCATCGTGAGCTGTAGTTCTTGAAAGTCAAAATCATTGTGTGCATCCTATAGCTCTAGTATGATTCCCAAAAACTGCTATTGACTCTCAATCAAAACAAGAATCGAGCATCAAAATGGCTTGTGAAAATGTCCCAAATGTTTCTGATATAACTGTATCGTACCAGAAATGGTAAAATAGTTCTGAAGTTGTGCTGTCCAGGAGGTAAAACCGGTTAGAAGTACTCTACTAGGTTTAAATCCATCTCCAATCCAAAATACAAAAATATATCTTCTTTCGTTTTTAAATTTCTAGTTGTTTTATTATGTTACGTCATTTAGTAGGTAAAAGTCGGACTGCACATCTGGATTCAATCTGTGAATCACTCACTAAAAGGGGTCACGTCTAAGGTGACCAATCGGACTTTTAAAATTAAAAGGATCACATCTGAGGTGATCAAATAGTTTTCAAATTAAAAAGGTCATGTCTGAGATGATCGTCGGTCATAACGTCTTATCAATAGTTAACAGGTTAAGTGTTTGAAAGTGCATGAGGTCAAACTCATAAGTCTGAGCCATTCACACGACTGGACCATAAGTATGGACCAGTCGCATCATTGGATCATGAGTATGATCCAATCGCACGATTGAACCATACGTATGGACCAGACGTACGATGGACCATAAACATGGTTCAATCCATGCGATTGGATCACCAGAATGAATCAATCGCACGAATAGATGTGACCGACTGAGTAAGTCGCACGACTGAACCCCAGTCGCATGAATGAAGCGTGCAAATAGGTTCAGTCGCATGACTAAAGGTAAACTCAGTATAAATAGAGGGGAGTCGGTTGGAAATTTTCATCACCCCTCAAATGCTTTCAAGTCACACGAAAGCAAAGTTGCTCTACCAAAAATTGATTTTATTGATTTAGCATCGTGTTTGTGACTCTAACGTTACTCACTATATCTACAGGTAATGTGCAACCAAAATCGACGTCAATGACCGTTTAACTTAGCCCTAATGTCCGAAATTGCCCAAAACATGAACTTAGACATAATCTTCAAAATAAATCACTAAAATGGAGCTAATCGTTGATTGAAATAGTATTAGGGGTAATTTTGAATGTCTGTGAGTGTAATGAGCCTAAACTCAACATTTAACAACAACTTTAGACCAAGAACTGAATTTAAAGAGTCGAACAGAGACTTATGCGAATGGACATGCTGATGAACTTCAATCGCATGATTGAGTTGGGCGTATGACTCAATCGCACGAATGAACCAGACATATGAGTTTAGTCGCACGATCGACTCAACTGCATGGACCAACACACAACAAAGTTCAGTCGCAAGCTCAATCACACGAGTGAACTCAACCGCATGCTTAATCGCACGATTCAACTCAGTCATATGATTGAACCAGACTGATCTCAAAACAACTTAATTTCAATTGTCTTCTATTATGCACAAATCTAATGTATATGTGTCTTGTGTTATAGAAACATGGCTAATAGGTGGACTATGAACACCAAGCACAACATCTGTGCTCACCTTACCCTACATCCAAGAATGCTGCTGAGTTCTCAAGGATTATTGCCTTTCTGGGCAGATCACGGATCTTCAAGGCTATCTCGACTCCATGCATACCTTACATATCCATCCAGCAACCATTCTGGGAAAGTGCCATAGTTGACAGATCTACTGAGCCTTACTGTATACGGAGCTCTATTTTTGGCCAAGAGATTGAAGTTGTTGCAACTGATCTAAGATGGGTACTGGATCTGGGTGACGATGTAGCCCACCCGACCAAGTTACATCCTTTGAGAGTAAGGGGCTGCTTTCTACGGATGAAGTACACTGGGGACATCAACTTAGGTGTGCTCAACAAAAGCAACATGTGTCCCCAGTTCAAGTACCTAGCCTATGTCATCCTAAAGTGCATAGCATCACAGAGAGGAGGATTTGATGATCTATCTGACCAAATACATTGCATTGGTGCTGAACCATCCTTTCAGCTTCTCCAACAGGATATTCTCTTACTTGATCAAGAACCTAGAGGCTAAGGGTAAGGAGGGTTTTTGCATGTACCCTCGATTCTTACAGCTTATTATCGATGAGAAACTGACGTCTTTGCCAAAAGAGAGAGATTATGCAGTGGTGCTTGAGGTGATGGAGGATACCACCTTAGGCACCATGAGGGTTTACCGGGGCAAGCAGGTGAAGCCCCCGGTGAGGAGATTGTTTATGCATATGGCCCTGGAAGACTACATGGTGCCCATCACAAGAAGTGGTGTCACGATGATAGTGATTCAGACATAGAGCCTATAGTTTTACCCACTGACGATGACGATGATGATGACAGTGAAGATGGTGGATATGCAGGCCCCACTCCATCAAGGGCCACTACCACTGATATATCATCTTCATCATCCACTCAGAGTGGAACTGCGAGGGCTGCGTTCCATCAAGACTTCCTGCCAGATGAGGAGGAAGAGTCAGATGAGGAGCCGCTGGTAAGGATAGTGGGAAGTAAGGTTGTTGCCATTGAGAGAGGGCTTGCGGCCGTTGGTGGACGCCAGGGTGAGTCCAGGGGTGCTGCTACTGCTACTACTGAATCATCATACATTCCTGACCAGCCCATCAGCCTAGGGGAGCATCCTCTTCTAAGGGATCAAGAAAGAATCGGATGGCTCTGCCCTATGGCATGAAGAACAAGAGGAGGAGGATTACCATGATTACCACCACCTCTACCATTGCTACCACCACCACTACCACACCCCCTACCACCCCTACCACACCTCCTACCTCCGCTACCACAACCACCCCTCACCATCCAATCCTATTCCCCCTCCCATATTCACCACATCCACCACCACTACCACCACCTAACGAGCCGGGACATCTGCTCAAGTCCCAATGAGCCATGGATCCACTCTACCCCCTATCAGGATAGAGGAACAACTAGCCAACATCAACCGGATAGTGCTAAAGTTGCTGGCCACCAATGAGCAAAGAGCTACACAGGTCAACCAACTTAATGGTCTCAATGTGCTCAAGCTCAACATATTACACAGCTCCAGGAACAGAATGCACATTCTGTTCAGAGGATAGAGGAGCTAGAGAGAAAGAATAAGAAGATTATGCTATAGCTTAAAGGATCCAAAAATGAGCCTTTAAAGATTAGGAAAGGAGATGATGATGATGATTATCATGATGATGATTCAGGTGAAGAAGATGAGGGTGATGATGAAGGATAGAGTGTAAAGGAGAAAGGGGACGATGATGAGAAGAAGATGATGCTGCTGCATCAGCTTCTACTCATGCTCAAGAGAGGTGTTCTAAGAGAACTCCAGATCAAGGAGCCTCGTCTTCAGCTCCTCCTGCTGAGAAACCTATGATTCAAGACAAAAGTAATAGTTAGATGTATTTTATTTAGAAACTTTTGTATTTGAATTATATTACATGTATGTAGTTAAGTATCATCTATGTTTGTTTATGTTTAAAGGATTTATATGATGACATATGTGTGTTTTGCTTAATGTCTAATCAAGCAGATAAAACTCCACAGCTAGATGAATACGATGTTGCTCCCATTTAGCAAATCAAGTCTCATTTCACCATGATTCTTGATTTGCAAGGAATCGTCAGAAGGTCAGTGAGCTACATCCTGAAGAAGGAGAAATTATACACGCTCTGACCGATGAGCAACTTGCTAAGATGTTCAGACTGAATCCTGACGAGCTCGTCAAAGACGCTCCAAAGGTCAATGTTATAAGTGATGATGAGCTGAATGATGTTGATGAAATAGATTTAGAGGATGTCACAACATAAATATGTGGATGACGTAATCTTTGGTTCCAAAAATGAAGAATTATGTAAAGAATTTGAATATGTAATGAAGGTAGAGTTTGAGATGAATGCCATGAGGGAGATGAAGTTCTTTCTTGGATTACAGGTGGATCAGACACCAAAAGGAATCTTCCTACATCAGTCCAAATATTTAGGAGATATCCTCAGCCAATTCGACATGGAAAATGCTACGGCTGCTGGAACTCCACTTCCATGAAACATGACGTGATATCTGACGAAAATGGTGATCTGGTTGATGTCACCATGTAAAGAGGAATGATCAGATCTGTAATGTACCTCACATCCTCTCAACCTGATATTATGTACGCCACGTGTCTCTGTTCCAGATATCAGGCAAAACCAAAAGTAAATCATCTCACTGGAGTTAAAAGGATTTTTTGTTATCTAAAGGGTACTCCAACACTCGGGTTGTGGTATCCTCATGATGATGACTTTTAGCTTATAGCGTATAGTGACTCGAACTATGGTGGTTGCGAGATGAATTACAAGTCAACATCAGCGGGATGTCAGTTCTTTGGTAGACAGTTAGTCACCTGGCAGTGTAAGAAGCAGACATCAGTTGCTTTGTCAACATGTGAAGCTGAATATGTTGCTGCTACAAGTTGTTGTTCGCAAATCATTTGGATTCAACAGCAAATGCGCGACTACGGTTTGCAATTTTCTAACACCCCTATCTTTGTTGATAATTCTGCTGCAATTGTTGTCACCAAAAATCCGGTCCAACACCCGAAAACAAAACACATCGGTATTAAATATCACTTTATACATAACTGTTTTGAAAAGCAATTAATCGATGTTAAAATTAATATGGATTTTTAACACGCCGACCTCTACACAAAAGCAATTAACAAACCTCGATTTTTATATCTTTTAGAGGTAATGGCGTGAAAAAGAAAAGTGATGTGATTCAAGAAGAAGAAAGTTCTTAGTCTGACAAGTATTTTCTTAATTTATTTTTTATTTTCTTTTATTTTACTTTCCTGTGTATTAAAATCCAAAAACACAAAAAGATTTTCGGTTTTAGAATTTTAGGGGGAGAATTTACTTAGTTGTAGTATTTATTTACTTAAAAAACAAGGGGGGAGGACAGATTAACTAAAAGAAATGAAATCAAATATGTGATTTTGATTCAAAGTTTATGGAAAATGATAGTTCACGGG
The DNA here is from genome assembly GCA_025506515.1 of Flaveria trinervia. Lineage (NCBI taxonomy): Eukaryota > Viridiplantae > Streptophyta > Magnoliopsida > Asterales > Asteraceae > Flaveria > Flaveria trinervia. Next base: position 21,869,416 of record CM046443.1, read on the forward strand.
GAACAAATTGGTTGGGATTTCAAAAGAATTTAAATGCTTAACATGCTAAATTCAAATTACAAGTCTGAGAAGTCTAATCAAAACAAAAGAAAAATGATAGTAAAAACTAGTCTACATAGAGGTAAGATAGAGCAAGTAGACCTAGAGGTTGCTAGTTTATTATATAATGTGTTGGTAGATTCAACATAATAGATGAGTAAACTTCATTGGTGAATTAAATTCAAACTAATTTGTTCAACTTGCTATGGGTTCTCATCTTATCCCAGGTAAACACAATCAACGCATTTCCAATAAGGGCAACAAGCAAATTAAACGCCACAAATGTGTGCGGATGACCATAAAAATGAGCAAGCACATGGAAAAACTGCTAAGAGCAATCAAGCTAATGACTATTTTTTTTTGGTGCATTATGTGCAAAAGAAAAACAAATGCTCTAACAAGAAGATAGGTTGTGTGCTTCTCTACTGTGCGGTGGCACTGACCTGAGGATAAGCATAACCTACATATTCTAGAATTCATTGTTGTTTGCACCTCTCTGCTATGCGATGGCACTGACCTAAGGCTTGGCATCTCTTTGAAAGCTTTTAGAATAGTTTCTTCTTGTCAAATACCCGTAGACCGCTCAAATATCTCCTGAGGAATGTTGATTACCATATAAGTGTGGGATCCACAAATGCTTGTTGAAATAGATAAACCTAACTCATCACCAATGTGAGTCAAAAATCTGTGTGTGAATTTAAGTGGTCAAATATACTGACAATCATCGTGGCTGCAACTCTTGAGAGTCAAAGTCATTGTGTGCATCTTATAGTTCTAGTATGATTTCCTGAAAGTGTTATTGACTCTTAGACAAAACACGAATTTAGCATCAAAGTGCATTTTAAAAGGGGTACCAAATGATTATGATATACATGTATGATTCCATAATGAATCTTTCCAAAAATGATCAAACTAACTTGAAGTTGTTCTACTGAGGAAGTAAAATCGGTTACATGTATTCTAAAAGGTTTCTATCCATCTCAAACCCAAAACCACAAAAATATGTCTTGTTTCCCTTAATTTCAGGTTGTTTTCTGTTTTCTAGTCATTTGTTGCGTAGATGTCGGACAATACAACTAGATGAAATATGTGAATCACTCACTAAAAGGGGTCATGGCTGAGATGACCAATGAGTTCTAAACTAAAAGGATCATGTATGAGGTGATCAAATGATGTTAAATTAAAAGGGTCATATCTAAGATGATCAGAGGTCATAATGTTATATATCAAAAGTTAAAATTTTAAGTGTTTGAAAGTGTATGAGGTCAAACTTATAAGTATGAGCCAATCGCACGATTGAATCATAAGGATGAGCCAATCACATGTTTGAACCATACGTATGAGCCAGTCACACGATTGGACCATGAGTATGAGACAACCAAGCGATTGGATCACAAGACTGAACCAATCGTACGAATGGATAAAGGAGCATAAGCCAGTTGCACGACACAACCCCAGTCGCACGACACAACCCCAGTCGCACGAATGAAGCATGCGTATAGGTCCAGTCGCACGACTGAAATTTAAAATAGTATAATAAGGTATGATGATTTGTATGAAGACAAAGTCTGAAGACAAAGTCTGAAGACAAAGTCTGAAGATCTAATAGGATCAAATGAATATATCTATGATGATTTGTAACACAATTCAATGAAATTCACACAAAGTAATCAAATCAAAACAAGATATCAATAAAATTCAAGTTTTCATTCATATGAAGCTAGGACAATTACAAGTATGAAAAGCAGATTTGAATATCTTGTGTATTCGTTACTATCTACCTGCATATCTAAGCTATTTATACTGAAAACACAAAGTAAAGGAACTAACAAATTACATAAATAGTCCGTATACTATTACAAAATATCAAAAGACAAATAAAGACCACATGTTAATCTTTCTTAGAGCACTTAACAATACTCCCCCTAAGATTGACATGGTCTTCAGTTTTCAAAATCTTCAAGCTTGACTGCTAACTCTATCTTCAATTCTATCTTCAGCCTTGACTTCATCATTCAAAGAAATCTGCTGGTTCTTCTTTGACTTTGAACATTGGCTTTTGTTTGTACATATCTAACTCTTTCAAAGCTTTTGATATAGCAGACTTGAATTTACTTGCAAGAATGCCTTGTTCTGGTTTAGCTTCATTTGTTTTAATCTTGAAAATTTTATCATGCTCCTATTGAGCGCATGTGCACTGTTTAGGTGCATGAGTTGAATTTCATGATTTAAACACTTGTGATTTTCAATTTCTTCACTTTCACACTTTTACCATTTAGATCCCCAAATTTTGATCTTTTTGCATTTTGCACTTTCAATTTAAGAAAAAATTTGTTTATTTTTTTATATTATTTCTTTTTGAATTTCTTTTGTCCCTTCATTTTAGTCTCAACATAAAATCAAATATCATCTAATTTTCAACTTAAAAGTCATTTATTTGCAAAGATTATGTATATTCATATTGTAATTTTCAAACACATTCTTTTTCAGTTTACACAAATACTTTGAACATAAAGCATCATCCTTTCATTCACATTTCAAATTTGATTATGATTATTGAATATTTTCTGAGAACAACTCTTTCATTTATTACTCCCCTAAACTTTTAAGTTTGAAAAACTTATAAGTTCTTATGAAAGAGAATAAGATCACACAACACATTGTGACATTGCCTTCACACACAAAGACATGCATAAAAAAAAGAATATAGAATTAAAATATAAAAATTAAACATAGAATAAATGTCTGCAGAGAAATCATATTAATGAAGATCAGCACATTAAAATAAAATAAATATGAAAAGTCATAGACAATGAATAAATCCTGATCAAGTGTGTTCGAGGTCAGTGATGTCACAACAAGGAGACACAAGATCTAAGGACAGACAATGAGTGTTTTGGACACAACTATCAACTCACTTACTTTTCAATTCTTGTTGATTAGTGTTGATTTAGATATGACATGATGTAAAGCATACAAAGACTAAGAGAATTCAACTATCATCATGAATGTAAGAAAAAACACATGCTCAACTTATTACCTGAAACATAGATATCACCAGAGTTCGTGTTACTTAGTTAATAGAGTATGATCATGGATAACCATTTGATCAGCTTGACTATTCATTTGAATAGTTGTGCACATTGGCATCTCTTTCCATCAAAAAGAGAATCCAGGTCTGTAATGACTTACAACAAAGGATATCTCAGTACTTCAGGTCTATGATACTCATAACAGAGAAGTGAAATGATGCTTTGTAACAGATCTCATGATTTCACATAGTTTCAACAGGTGTGAGAGATGTATCTTAACAAACATTCATTCTGATAAGCTAAAGCAACTCAAAAGTACTCAGATGAATACACACAAGCATGTGTTAGTTTGATCACAAGAATTTACTTTTTCAGTATAATAGTCAGATTTGTCTACACATCATATCTGATCATGTCTACACTTTATTATAAGTGAAGTATGCAACTGATCTCACTAAGGTACTATCATTTCTCACATGTTGTAGAACATAATCCTTTCTAAAAGAAAAAACTCTATTTTTGTATTTTTATATATATAGTTTTGAATTTGATTTTTCTATGAAAAACATAAATTCACACACACACAAAATATAAAACATCTAAAGTTCTTATACTTAAGATGTTATAACTTCAGTAGTTGTAATGTTAGTTTATACTTAGCTTTTAATGAAGGTGTCCTCAGTTGCTGTGGACATCTTCAGTAGTTTAGTTTAATTTCAGTTGTTTGTATTAATCAGTTTGATGTCACTATCATGTGACGTCAGCTGATTTCACATTCCTTATAAAAGGAATGTTGACCTAATTTCCCTCTACGGGAAGTTTGTGCATGAATGAAAACATTCTTTTTGCAGAAAACTCTCTCTCTCTATAACTGTGACTGTTTAATTGAATATTCATATTATTCATACTAGAATTTTGTCTAATTCGTGTGCTATTCCGCTGCATATCCTAATCTAATTGATCAAACTAGATCTCGGTCCCTTCAAATGGTATCAGAGTAGGTTAATCATTGATCGATTTAACAATTGATTTGAAACTGTTCTTTTATCTTAGTTTGATCGAATTAGCAAATTCACAAGAATTGGTTATATAGTTTGTTTTTCTGTTGCTGCCTGTGATCAATTTGAGATTCTTCTTGTTTCAAAATGTGTTGTTGAGTTTTTGAGTTAGATCTGTTAAACTCTTATTAAACCTGTTTGAATTGGTGAAAATGGCTGCATCAATCAATGATCCTCATAATACTGGCTCCTCAACAAAGCCTCCGATGCTTGTTAGGAGTGAGTAGACCATATGGCAACGATGATGCTCCATCACCTGTCTGTTAATAGTTCAGGTTGTTGAAATCTATGGTTCATGGACCATATAAGCCTATGGTGAGTAATCCGGAAACCAATGAAATGATTCCGAAGAAGAAAGAGCAATATTCAGATGAAGATCTGAAACTGTTTGAAATTGATGCTAAAGCCCATGGAATTCTGGCCATGGCACTGCCTAATGAAATCTATTCTAGACTTATGCATCATGAATCTGCTCATGACCTCTGGTTGCTCTGAAAGAACAATTTGGAGGAACTGATGAGGTCTTAGCAAACAATAGAGAAATCCTTGCCCAGTAATATGAGACATTCTCTCATAGAAAGGGTGAGTCACTCACTCAACAGTTTGAGCGATTCTCCTGTTTGATATCTGAGTTGAAAATGATTAGACATGAATATACAAACAGTCAGATGAACAACAGATTTCTCAAATCCCTGCCTGAGAGATGGGACACATATACCATTGTCCTACGCTCCAGTGCAAATCTAGATAATCTATCTCTCACCCAACTTCATGGGAAACTGCTAACATTTGCAAGAGAGATAGAACAAAAAGAAAACTGACTTCATCTGGGAAGCTCACTGATGATTTTGTACTAGGGAATATGCTCTGGTTGGCCATGAGTCAGAATATGCTACATCAAAAAGTTCCTATGATGAGCATATTGATTTCTCTTCAAACAGTGGAGATCATGCTTTTGCTGGTATTGATTATAATTCAGGATGTAATAGCGACAATCTGTGCTTTTTGATGGATGATTTGAAAGGATTGCTGATGATGATTTGGAAGAGATGGATATTTTGAGCCAAATGGCATTAGTTAATATCAGATCTCAAAAATTTTACAAAAGGACATGTAGAAAATTCCCTGGTCTCTCTAGAAAAACCAAAGTTGGTTTTGACAAGAGCAAGTTGAGGTGTCACAAGTGCCATAGACTTGGACATTTTGCAGGGTAGATCATCTGGATCTAACTCTTCTGCACCCTTTGTGACCTTTCCAAGCAATAATTCACAAAACAAAGGGCAACATTCTACCAGTTCTGGTCATCATTCACAAAATCAATCATCTCCTGCATATTTTGTTCCTCAAGGTCAAATGCCATATCCTTATCCCTGTTTTTACATGCCACAGTCCAATCAGGTTCCTGTACCCATAGCTCAACAATCACATGCCCTACCTGAGCCTCTACCATCTCAATCAAGTCAACAATCTCAATCTCAATCTCAATCTCAATCTCAATCACATCAAAGCTTTTTCACTCCTGATGTTGTTGACTGGAGTAGTTTACCAGATGATCTTTAGTGTTATTTGAACAAATGTTTTCTGGTGCTGGTCAACATGGTGGTGAAAATCCTTTTGGAAATCTTGCTCTTATAGCCCTGGAGTCTACTGGTGGTTCAAGCTCAAATGCTTCATCATCACAGGTACCACAAGTATTTTCTTGAGGCTAAGGCCAAGTTGTGTTCTGAGTCATGCATAGCTGCTTTTGCCTCAATTAGAGAAGCAAATGTAGCTTTAATTAATCAAAATCTTGACCTAGAGAAAGTGATTTCCAAAAGAAAAGCTGAGTTTGAGTCTGTTTTAAAAGAAAAAGATGATGAGATTTACAAATTAAAATGCCAAATCACTGATGAAAAGCTAAGGTAGAGGTCATTTTAGAAAATCACAAGAGTCTCAAAGAAACACTTGCAGCTACTCAAGTGGAGTGTGAACGCTGGGTAACATCTTGCAAGGGTTTTGAAATGCTTCTCAGTAAGCAACTGCTTCAAATGTGAAGTTTGGGATTGGATATAATCACACTGAACCTCCTACAGATTTTACTCCCAAGACAGAAGTAAAATCTAAAGGTGAAATCAATTCCCAAACCATATCATCATGTGTCTCATCCTCAAGTGATAATGTACAGTCAGAGGATAAAGTCAGTAATAGTACCTCAGCTAATAAATCTGCTGATGGTCCTACTGCTGATGAACACATGATCAAAGAAAAGCTGAGTACTTCAGGTGTTGTCTCAAAAGATATTAAAAGTATTGAAGAGCAAGTAACAACACCTAAAGAACATTTCAAGCCAAATGGAACCAAACATGGTTTGAGAACTGCTGAAGAATCTATCAGGAAATCCAAATGTACTGATAGAAAATCTCTAAAGAACAAGTATTCAGTTGTTACAAATCCTTCAGTACTTCACATAAGTACTGAGAGGAAGAAAGTACTGAAGAACACACCTTCAGTAGTTTTATCTTCTTCAGCAGCTGATCAACACAAGATGAAGAAAAGCCATGTGAAATATGTGTCTATTCAATCATCTCACTGATGAATGTTGGTACAGAAAGGGTTCCAAATTTAACAAGGATAAAATCATTAAAGAAAATTAATAAAATGAAAGATGAATTTGAAACCAAGTTTGTGCCACAAACATCTCAACCTGATAAACCCAAGTCTTCACAAAAATCTAAACAGAAGAAAGAGGTTTATCATAAAACAGCTGCTACTCCTCAAGAGTATCAAAACAACAGACTAAGTCTGTGTCTTTCAAAAAGGAGGACATGATGTCTCACAGGAACCATTCACAACAAGTACTGATGTGTCTGCTGAACTAAAAGCTTTAACAACCAATCAGACACAACTTGTTATGATGGTTCAACATCTGCTTGGGAGAGTTAACCAAATAGATGTACGTGTGATTAAACCACTGAAAAGGAAACTAAGCCAAAATCAAAGGAATCCTTTTTAGCACCATCTCCATCTTCAAAGCTGTTAATCATGACAAATCAGTTGGTATAAAAGCTGTTGATGAGAACAGACCCACAACCAAAAAGGTTTGGGTCTCAAAAGCTAACTAGTTGTTGTGATATATGCAGGGTTCTTCAACATGCCAAGCATCTGGTATGTGGACAGTGGAGGATCTATGCATATGACTGGGAGCAAATCTCTTTTTCATGACTACTCTCAAGGAAAGAAGGATTTGTATCTTTTGGTAATGATGCTAAGGGTTACATCATCGGCAAAGGCTTTGTTTCAAATGGTGAAATAAGGTTTGATGATGTCAACCATGTGAGAATCTCAAGTATATTTGTTGAGTGTCAGTCAAATGTGTGATAAAGGGCATGTTGCATTTTTCACCAGTCAGAACTATCGAATTTTGTCTTTCAATGTTTTGAATATGATTGCAAGATATTTGATGAACATACTCTCCTGAATGCCAACAGGATTTGAAGAGTATATGCCTTAGACTTATCAAAGAAAATTGATCTAAAAGGCCATCCATGTCTGTTTTCCAAGGCCTCTCCTCAGGAATCTGAGCTTTGGCACAGAAGCTTGGTCATGTGAATCTTAGAAACATGAACCAGCTGATCCTTCATGGCTTAGTGAGAGGTCTGCCATTAATGGAGTTCAAATGTGATGATAACTGCTTTGCTTGTTTAAAAGGAAAGCAACATAAAGTATCATTCCCTTCAATAGAAGAACCAAAGTCCACTGCCTGCTTGCAATTACTACATATGAATCTTTTTGGTCCAGTAAGAGTAATTAGCATGGCAAAGAAAAAATATTGTCTGGTAATTATGGATGATTATTCCAGATTTGTATGGACCTCTTCTTACATTCAAAGATGAGGCTGGTCAAATTATCATACTTTGTGTTGCATGTGGAAAAGCAGTATTCTCTTTCTGTCAAGTGTGTGAGGAGTGATAATGGCATAGAATTAGAAATCACACACTTGATGAATTTTATTTCTCTAAGGGAATCAAGAGGCAATTTTGCATTCGTAGAACTCCTGAACAGAATGGAGTGGTGGAGAGAAAGAACATGACCCTTATTGAAGCTGCAAGGTCAATGTTTGCTGATTCTGGTTTGCCACTAACCTTTTGGGCTGAAGCTGTTAACACAGCTTGTTATGTGCAAAATAGAGTATTGGTAAATCAAAGGTTGATGAAGACTCCTTATGATGTGTTACATCATTTGGCTCATCTGATTTCCTTCTTTAGAGCATTTGGGTGTCCCTGTTATATTCTTAACACAAAGGATCCACTTCAGAAGTTTGAATCAAAGGTGGATGCAAGGTACTTTGTTGGGTATTCCTCTACTTGCAAGGCTATAGAGTTTTTAATTGCAGATCAAAGATTGTAGAAGAAACCTTGCATGTAAAGTTTAATGAATCTCCAAAGGAGAAAATCCCACAAAACCCTATGGAGTTATTTGATCTGGACATACTACAATATGTTCCTTATCAGTCTCCAAATGTTGCAGGTTCTGTGAATCCATCATCTTCTGCAACCTGTTATCCATTTGTTAGTATAAATGCAAGTTTTAGTGATCAACTGCCTGAGTCTACTAAACTTGATGTTCCTGTAGCTTCAGCAGTTCCATCCACAACAAATGCTGATGAGATCTCTGAATCCTCTACTTCATTTGAATTATCATCTCATTCTAGGTTTCAAGAATCTGGATCACCATCTGTTGCTGCTGAATCACCTACAAACACTTGCACAAAACTTACTGAGTATCAATAACTGAAGAATCATCCCATGTCTCAGATCATTGGTGACATCAATGCTAGTGTTTCAACCAGAAATCAATTGTCCAACTTTTGCTTCTATGCTCTCTTCATCAGTCAGCAAGAGCCAAAGAATTATCATATTGCATTAAGAGACAATGGATGGGTTGAAGCTATGCAACTTGAGCTTCTTCAGTTTCAAAAGCAGCAAGTGTGGGAATTGGTTCCTCTTCCCTAAGGTAAGTGTGTCATAGGCACTAAATGGGTGTTTAGGAATAAAACTGATGAAAAAGGCCAAATTGTCAAGAAAAAGGCCAGACTGGTTGTACAAGGGTTTTCACAAGAAGAAGGTATTGATTATGATGAAACCTTTGCCCTGTAGCCAGACTAGAAGCAATCAGATTGTTTTTAGCTTATGCTGCCTTTCATAATCTCAAAGTTTTTCAAATGGATGTCAAAAGTGCATTCTTATATGGTAAAATAAAAGAAGAAGTTTATGTGTGCCAACCACTAGGTTTTGAAGATCATAAACATCCAGATTGGGTGTAGAAGCTTGATAAGGCTCTTTATGGACTAAAACAAGCACCTAGAGCCTGGTATGAAACACTGTCCAATTTTTTTCTTCAAAATAATTTCACTAGAGCCTCCATAGATAAAACCTTGTTCATTAAGAAAGTAGGCTTGCATAAACTCCTTGTTCAAATTTATGTTGATGATATTATTTTTGCATCCTCTGATCCATAGTTGTGTGATGCCTTTACTAAGTTGATGCAACAAAAGTTTGAAATGAGTGCCATGGGAGAATTACAGTTCTTTCTGGGGTTGCAAATCAAACAAAAGGCTGATGGAACTTTCATTCAACTATCATCATGAAATGTAAGAAAGAATACATGCTCAACTTATTACCTGAAACATAGATATCACCGGAGTTCATGTTACTTAGTAATAGAGATGATCATGGATAACCATTGATCAGCTCTGACAATTCATTTGAATAGGTTATGCACATTGGCATCTCTTTGCATCAAAAAGAGAATTCAGGTCTGTATGACTTACAACAAAGGATATCTCAGTACTTCAGGTCTATGATGACTCATAACAGAGAAGTGAAATGATGCTTTGTAATAGATCTCATGATTTCACATAGTTTCAACAGGTGTGAGAGATGTATCTTAACAAACATTCATTCTGATAAACTAAAGCAACTCAAAAGTACTCAGATGAATACACACAAGTATGTATGTTTAGTTTGATCACAAGAATTTACTTTTTCAGTATAATAGTCAGATATTGTCTACACATCATATCTCATCATGTCTAGACTTTATTAATGAGTGAAGTATGCAACTGATCTCACTAAGGTACTATCATTCTCACATGTTGCAGAACATAATACTTTCTAAAAGAAAAACTCTATTTTTGTATTTTTATATATATAGTTTGAATTTTATTTTTCTATGAAAACATAAATTCACACACACACAAAATATAAACAGGCAATTAACAATGAGAGTATCACTTATTATGATCTTTTGATCTAGGAAGATCACATATGATTTATAAGACCAATTGATTCTACTAAATACTCAAACCGTCTGGTAGGAAGGCTTTAGTAAATAGATCTGCCAATTATTTTTCCATTGCAATTTGAATCAATATGATTAATCCTTTTTCAAGTTATCTCTAAGAAAATGATATCAAATTTCGATATGTTTTGTTTTTGAGTGTTGAACAGGATTAGCTGTTATGAACATAGCAGTGTGTTATCAATATAGATTGGTGTTTTAAGAAAGTTGAATCCATAATCTAGTAATTGATTTTGCAACCAAAGGATTTGAGAACATGCTGCTGAGGCAGCAATGTACTCAGCTTCTGCAGTTGAAACAGAGACATTTGTTTGTTTCTTGCATTGCCATGAGACTAATCTGGGACCAAGAAATTGACACCCACCCAAAGTAGATTTTCTATCTTGACAACATCCACCATAATCACTATCAGTATATCCATATAATTCAAAATTTCCCTCGTAAGGATACCAAAGCCCTAAGGCTGGTTTACCTTTGAGATACCTAAACATTCTTTTGACAGCAATTAAGTGAGATTCTTTCGGGTCTGATTGATACCTGGCACATACACAAACAGCATACATAATGTCTGGTCTAGATGTAGTCAGATACATCAAAGATCCAATCATTGATCTGTATAACATTTGGTCAATAGATTTTCCTTTTGGATCAGGTTCAATCTTGGTGTTAACATCTGCTGGAGTTCGTATGGACTGACAGTCTTGCAATTTAAATGTCTTTAAGAGCTTGTCAACAAACTTTTCTTGATTGATGAAGATTCCATCTGTAGTTTGCTTGACTTGAAGTCCAAGAAAGAAATTAATCTCTCCCACAGAACTCATTTGAAATCGAGATTTCATTATTTTTTCAAATTCATTGCACAATTCTGGACATGTAGAACCAAATATGATATCATCAACATATACTTGTACACATAAAAGATCATTATTATCCTTCTTTATGAATAAAGTTGGATCAATTCTCCCTCGTGTGTATCCATGTTGGATTAAGTGTTGTGATAACGTCTCATACCAAATTCTAGGGTCTTGATGAAGTCCATATAAAGCTTTACTCAGTTTATATACTCGATGTGGAAATTGTGCATCCCCAAAGCCTGGAGGTTGATTCACAAATACATCATCAGTAATTGGACCATATAAAAATGCACCCTTTACATCCATTTGATACACCTTTTATTTCATGAATGAAGCATAAGCCAGAAAAACTAGAATAGATTCAAGTCTTGCAACTAGTGCAAACACTTCATCATAATCTATACCTTCTTCCTGTGTGTATCCTAGTGCAACAAGTCTTGCTTTGTTCCTTATTACAACACCATGATCATCAGTCTTATTTCTAAATAACCACATTTTCTCCTTCAGGTAGATCCACCAAATTCCACACTTCTTGTTTACGGAATTGAAGTAATTCTTCTTGCATGGCTTCTATCCAACCATTGTCCTTTAATGCTTCGGTAACATTTTTAGGAACAATTTGAGAAAGAAAACATGAGTATAAGCATACGTTTGCTTGTTCTGATTTACTCCTTGTTGTTCTCTCATTCAATGAACCAATAATCTGAGAAATTGGATGATTCTTGTGAATGCGAGATGTAGTAATCTCATCACATTGAACATTAACATCCACATATGTTTGATTCAAGTTGGAAAACTCATGTATCAAAGTAGAAGAATATGGATTGAAATTTGGAACTTGAGTAGGTGAGTTGACAAAGTAATCAAAGTTACCTGTATCAACTACATCACCTGAAATGGATGATGTTCCAGACTCAGGTATCACAAACTCATTACCATCATTAGGAATATTTTGTGATTCTTCCTGATTAATTGACTCTGAATGATCTGAAACTGTATTTTCATGGTATTGAATTGTTGAATCCTTGACAAATGATAAAAAGGGTAGTTTGAGTTTGAATCATCTGGGTCATTAGAATCTGAATCTTCACTGAAAGATCCAAGATCTCCTTTTGAGTTCTTCTTATCTGTAGAATTAAGACAATTTGATTGATCAAACAAATTGGATTGAAAAGAGTTTGATAATGAATCTAGATCAAATAACCATGCAGGACCATTTGAAACTGATGGAAAAGAATTTTCCATAAATTTAACGTTGAATGTTTCAAGGATTACATTCATCCTAGAGTTGTAGACTCGATAGGCTTTTGAAACTGATGAATATCCAACGAAAAATCCATTATCAGATTTTGCATCAAATTTTCCTAATTGATCACTTGAATTAAGAATCATAACAGGACAACCAAATGATTTTAAAAGTTATGTTCGGTTTTCTGCCAAACATTAACTCATATGGAGTTTTCAGTTTATCATTGACAATTAAGATTCGATTCTGAACGAAACATGCAGTTGATATTGCTTCATCCCAAAAAGTGATAGGTATTTTGCATCAGCTAACATAGAACAAGCAGCTTCAATCAGTGTTCTATTCTTCTTTCAGCAACTCCATTTTGTTGAGGAGTTCTGGGAGCACTGAACTGATGAGCTATCCCTTTCTGTGCACAAAACATTTCAATGTTAGCATTTTGAATTCTGTTCCATTATCACTTCTTATTATTTTCACTTTGTTGTCTAATTGATTTTCAACTTTAATGATAAATCCTTTTAATAATTCAGCTGTTTCAGATTTGGCATAAAGAAAGAAAACCCATGAAAATCTTGTAAGTCATCAATGATAACTAAACAATATGATTTTTGTCCAATAATCTTGATGTTTGTTGGTCCAAAAAGGTCCATATGTAACATCTGAAGAGGTTTGGATGTTGAGTTTATAGGCTTGGACTTATAAGACGCTCTGTGTTGCTTTCCTTCAAACATGCTGAGCAGTGATCATTTGTTGCAAACTTCTTGGATGGAAGTCCAATGACATGATTTCCTGCTACAAGCTTGTTCATGTTCTTGAAATTTGAATGACCGAGACGTCTATGCCAAAGCTGGCTTTCATCATTTGATGCCTTTGCAATTAGGCATGTTGTTTCAGGTGAAGGATCAACTTGAGACATATCCAATTTGTATACATCTCTGTCTCTCTCAGCTGTAACAATCACCCAATCTTTGCTTATCTTGAAACCTGGTTTCAAAAAATAACAGAATGAATATCAAACAGAACAGAATAAGATTTGTCACATATTTGAGATACGCTTAAAAGATTAAAGTTCAACTCTGAACAAAAGTTGACTTTATCAAAGCTTATTATCCCATTGGATACTGTTCCTTCTCCAGTTATTTTTCCTCTAGCATCACCACCAAAGGCGACGTGAGTTCCATCTTTTGACTTAAAACTTGTAACAAGGCAGTATTGCTTGTCATGTCCCGACTACACCCACTATCCACATACCATGTATTGATTGGTCTTTTTGGGCGTACCTGCACTACAAGAAAGTTAAGTTGAAATATCTACCCAAACCGAAATGGTCTTGGGCTTTCCAAATTTATCAACATTGTAAATTGTTTATAATGGAGATTATTCAAATCAGGTTTATTTTTATGAATTTACCAATTCTATCTGAAATTGTTTGATTTATTTTTGTGAACAATCATACCATTCGATTGATCATCTTTTGAAATGTATTGATGTCTAACATTTTTATTAGTCATCCTTATAGATCTTGGTATAAAGTGTTCTTGCATATATGTTTGAGCTCATATAGTTGTTTTAAGAAAAGATCTCAAACCTACATTAGGTTGATTAATGTCTCTTTGAAATCCATTAGTTTGATTTCTCAAATACTGTGGATTAGCAAATCCTTTGCTTATGTTTGATTTTGCAAAGTTTCTAGTGAGAGATCTATTTCTAATGTAACAATCTGCAGTGTTGTGAGTCTTTTCATTGCAATAAGTACAATATTTGTTATAGTAACAATCTGCTGTTGAATGATTTCTCATGTCACATATGTGACACTACATGTTGAAGTAGCACTCAGCAGTATTGTGATTTTTCATATCACAAATTTCACAGTACTTTTGTGGTGTTAAAAACAACTTTTTGTTAACTTTTAACAATGACATAATGTTTGATTTTGGTGTCATATAGTTAAGCTGTTGTCTTTCATTTTTCACAGTTTGATTTTGTGTCAGATTATTGTTCATTTGTTTAACATGAACTTCCTTCTTGAATGTATTAGAAATAAATTTTTTTGCTACAGCGGAAGTCTTTGAATCTGAACTAGATTTTAGATCAGAGTTTGATTTGTTCATAACATTTGCTTTATTATTTGAAAGAGAATTCATATTTAACATACCTGCTTACACAAATTTAATTGGTTTTATTTTTGTTGTTTGAATTGTTTCTTTAATCAAATTTTCTAAACTTTTGTTTAGTTCAGATGTTGCCTTTGCAGATTTCTTTCTTCTTTTTTGATTCTTTGATTTAGAAGAGCTTGGTTTATTTTCAGATTGAACATCATCAGAAGAAGATTCCTTTTCTGATTGAAATTGTTTCATATTGATTGTGTTTGAATCTTCTGATGTTCCTATCTGTTGTTTATCCTTGTTTTGAATTCTGATTCTTCTATTACATTATGAATTTGATCAGAAGAGATATTTTGTTTTGGTTGTTTTGGTTCATATGATTTTATCTTGATTGAATGTCCATTTTTGATTTTTTCTTGATCTTTTTCAACAAACACTTGGACATTTTCTTTTTCTTCTTCTGCATTCTTGGTTTGATCTGAAAGGCTTTAAGCTTTGCTTTATTTTCAGGTGAATGATCATGAGTATTGAAATTCTCTGGTAGTGTGTTTGTGATAGATTCAGGCATAGGTTCATGAGTGAAACCTAATCCTGCTTTTTGTTTATCTTTCCTTTTACTGATTATTTTTTCTACTATCATTTTTGAACTCTTTACTTTTGCTAGATCAACTTGAGTAGCAGCATGTGCTATTTTCCCTTGTTCAAGATTCTTGGTCATCTCTTCTAGTTGTTTTGTAACAATTTCTAAATCTTTGATTGTTTTGTTCCATGAATTTTGAAGAGAGATAATCTTTTGATCTGCAGTTTTATGATTAGATTTAAGTTGATTATGCATAGATTCCTCTTGTTTTAGCTTTTCACAGATTTTGAATGAATAGTTTCTGTAGTGTTCAACATGTTCAAAGCATGATTTGGTGCAAAGCTTTTCTCTTACTTCTGATGGTATTTTAGGAAATTTTGGAACTGTGGTTTCAGATGATGAAGTAGAAGATTTAACCTTTGGTTGATCAGACCGAACCATTAGAGCTACTTCCTCTGTATCCTCTTTAGGGTCAGACTTGTCACTCCAATCATAGTTATCTTCCTCTTCATCACTTTCCACTTTTGGGTCATTGTTTTCTAACCAATCTTCCTCTTGAATTTCTGCAATAAGAGACAAACTTGATGTTAAGTCATTTGTAAATTGATCTGCATATGCATTCCAATCATATCCATCTTTTATGTTGACTACTAGTGCTTTCTTTGTTTCATCAGATGATTTGTTTCATCTTTAAGCTCTGGCATAAGAAGACTTTGATAAGGCTTTTGAAAAGTCTTTTGAGCTTGTTGAAACCTTTGATTATTTGTGCTTGAATGAGCACTTCCTCCATTATTCCTTGGATCTTTGCATTCTCTTGAAAAGTGTCCATAATTGTTGCAGTTGAAACATCTAGCTTTTGACTTGTCAAATCCAACAGTCTTGTTTGCACTAGGCTTGTATTTCTTGTTGACATAAGAATGTTTTTGAGTCCTGTAGGCAATATCACCATCTGCCAGTTCAGGTCCATCTCTTCAACATCTTCAGGATCCATCTCAAATAAATCCTGTAAAACAAAATCTAGTTGAGTTAAATGGCTACCTTGATATGCTTGAAAGCTGGCCATAAAGGAAGTAAATGCAGTTTTGGACTCTTCATCCTCTAATAGGATGTTAATCACATCTTTAAATTTGCTAGATTTAGCAGAGTTAGATGATGAAGAAGTCTCTGTATGAATATTTGATGATTGTGACTGTGGTTTAGGAGGAGATTGAGGATGAGACTGAGTTGTATATGCAGGTGCACTGGTAAATGATGAGTCAGTGAAAAATCATGCTCCTACAAACAAGTCTCCTTCTTCTTCAGGACTTTTCTCACTCTTTGCCATGAATGCATTTTCTATGGTGGTTGCAGGTGAAGCAACAAACTGATATTGAGACATTGATGCTGCTCTATCATTGTTCCTTGAGCTTTCATCAATCTCCACTGATTCTATTTTTGCAATAAGAAGATCTAGATCCGTTGGAAACTTCTCAGTATGCTTTAGTAGTGTTACAGTTTGTTTCCATGAAGATGGTAAAGCATTGAGTAGTCTGAGATTTAAATCTTCAAGATCAGGTTTGATACCAGCTGTTGACATCTCAGTTATGAGTTAAACAAATCTATTCATCATTTGATTTATTGTCTCTCCAGACAAATGTTGAAATAATCCTAATTGTCTTTTAAGCTTTTGTTTCTTTAAATTTTGAATCTCTTTACCTCCTTCACAAATGATCTTCAATGCTTTATATAGTGTATATCCAGTTTGATATGCATCAAGCCTTGTAAGAACTTCCAAAGGTAGTCCTTTACACATCAATGAATAGACTTTAATATCATTCTTAACTCTTTTCAGATCATCTCCTTGAAGATGATCTTTTGGATAAGGTTCTGGAGAATCTTTAGTATACACAAATCCTCTGTCTGGTCCATCAGTTATTATAGGAATGTATGGTCCTTTTTCTATCGATTTCCAGAGATCAGTGTCAATGGAATTAAAATTTTGTTTTAGTCTAAGAGACCAATTTTTTAAATCAGCTTTATTTTTAAGTTTTGGAACTCTGTTTTCAAAATCTTCTGATTTTACCATTCTTATATTTTTGTTGTTGTCTTATATTTTGAATTTTTTTTTAAAATTTGAAAAACTTTTTCAAAGAATTTTCTATAAAAAAAATTCTAAGTATCAAGGTTAAAACGTCTGAACAGTATTCAAACGTCTCAACAGTTGATGCGTCTAAGTTGATAAACGTCTAAGGGAATGCCTTAGAAACATTTTCCAAAAACATCTAAAATTGATGCGTTTGAACAGTTGTAATGCGTATACACAGTGTTGATGCATCTGCACAGTGTTGATGCGCCTACACAGTTATCAAACGTCTAAACAGTTCAAAAACTTCTCAACAATGATACGTCTGGACACTCAAACAGTGATCAAACGTTTGAACTGAAAACGTCTACACAGTGTTGTTGCGACTAAACAGTAGTCAAACGCCTAACACTTGGACAATTTTCAGCAAACTTCAACCCTAATGCGTCAGATTCATCATGTTCATTTGAATATAACAGACTCAAATCATCTAAATTCTTTAAATGTTGATGAATTCAATTGAAACTTTTCAATTAAGCAAGTTTTATGTCGATAAACATTCTTCTTAATATCAATTTCCTCAATTTCAAAAACAAATCACTCAATTTTTGGAATTTCAGTTCGAAACTTCAAGCCATTTTCGAACAACAAATTCAACAATTTACTTGAATTTGATGAATTGATCTGCTAATTGTGTTTCAAATCATTTTTTTGATGATAAAACACGACTGAAATTCACAAATTTTCACTTGAATTGTATCTCAATCACAGATTCAGTGAGATTTTAGGTTTTCAAGTTCGATGAACTTAAATCGAAAATCAATCACTAACAGCTTACCAACAGCTCTGATACCATTTGATAGGATCAAATGAATATATCTGTGATGATTTGTAACACAATTCAATGAAATTCACACAAAGTAATCAAATCAAAACAAGATATCAATAAAATTCAAGTTTTCACTCATATCAAGCTAAGACAATTACAAGTATGAAAAGCAGATTCGAATATCTTGTGTATTCGTTACTATCTACCTGTAAATCTAAGCTATTTATACTAAAAACACAAAGTAAAGGAACTACAAATTACAGAAATAGTCCCTATACTATTACAAAATATCAAAAGACAAATAAAGACCACATGTTAATCTTTCTTAGAGCACTTAACAAGATCAAGTTCTCAGAAGTTGTCACAACAGCTGAAGTAGTTCTCTTCAGTAGTTGTGATGGTTTACATTTCAGTAGTTTTATGTTATGTAAAACATCTGAAGTTCTTATACTTCAGATGTTATAACTTTAGTAGTTGTAATGTTAGTTTATACTTAGCTTTTAATGAAGGTGTCATCAGTTGTTGTGGACATCTTTAATAGTTTAGTTTAATTTCAATTGTTTGTATAAATCATTTGATGTCACTATCATGTGACGTCCGCTGATGTCACATTCCTTATAAAAGGAATGTTGACCTAATTTCCCTCTACGAGAAGTTTATGCATGAATGAAAACATTCTTTTTGCAGAAAACTCTCTCTATATAATTGTTACTGTTTAATTGAATATTCATATTATTCTTGCTAGAATTTCGTCTAATTCGTGTGCTATTCCACTGCAAATCCTAATCTAATGATCAAACTAGATCTCGATCCCTTCATTCAATACCACCCTTCAAAACTCTCATAAGCCACTCATACGAAGACACTCTGCTAAAATTTAATTTAATTTATAATACTACTTCATTGTGATCCTAACGTGTTTCCCACTTATCTACAGGTACTGTCAACTGAAATCAACCCAAATGAAGGGTTTGATCGAACCCTAAATGATCAAAATTGTAAAGATCAATAATCGGGACTAAACTCTTTAAACAGACCTATAAATGGACACTAATGTTGATTTAAACAATACTAAGTGTTATTTTGAGTCTTTATGGTCTAAATGAATCTAAACATGAAGAATACTATCACGTCTTGACAAAGTTTCAAATCTATGGTGTTCAATAGTGAGATATACTAATGGACATGCTGATCAACATCAGTCGCCAAAACTGAGCTAGACGCATGATTCAATCCCACGAGTGAATCATGCGTGTGGGTTCAGTCGCATGACTCACTAAACCGCATGGCTCAGTGTACGACTAAGCTCAGACGCAGGCTCAATCGTACGACTAAAGTCAATCGTACGACTGAACTTTGTCATATGGTTCAACCGCATGATTGAATCAGTAGATCAAATTCATTCAAACTTCAGTTGTTATGTCTAGCAACCAATCTAATATATGTTTCTTGTGTTGCTGCAATATGTCTGAAAGATGGACGATGAGCACCAAGCACAACATATGTGCACATCTAGATGCTACTTCCCGGAACGCCTCTGAGTTCACTGGGATTATTGCTTTCCTATGTAGATCGACAATCTACAAGGCCATCTCGACTCCATGCACACCATACAGATATCTTTAGCAGGCCTTCTTGAAAAGTGTCTCAGTTGACAGGTCGGTGGAACCTCACTGCATCAAGAGCTCTATTTTCGGACAAGACATTGAGATCCGTGAAGAAGACCTAAGGAGATCCTAGACTTGGGGGAAGATGGAGCCCATCCAACTAAGTTGCATCCACTAACTGTGTGTGGTTTTTTCTTAGGATCAAGTACGCTAGAGACATCAATGCCGTTGTACTGAACAAGAGCAACATGTCCCCGCAATTCAAATACTTGGCACATGTGATCTTAAAGTGTATTGCCTCCAAGCGGGGAGGATTTAATGAAATGTTGCATCCACTAACTGTGGTGCTTGAGGTGATGCATAATACCACCTTAGGCAGGATGAAAGTACACTAGGGGAAGCAGGTGAAGCCCCCGGTCATGAGATTGTTTGGGCATCTGGCCAATGAAGACTACGTGATGCCTGCTCGCAAGAATTGGCATCACGATGATGGTGATTCCGATGCTGAGCCTATTGAAGTACCCACTGACGAAGAGGACGATGATGATGATGATGATCAGAATGATGGTCAAGGTGGTGAGATACTAGTCCCTGTCAATCAAGGGCCACTGAAACTTCTACAGTATCTCCACCATCTCCACAAGACACCACTAATACACCTGGTGGAACGGAGAAGGCAACCTTCCACCAAGACTTCCTGCTCGATTAAGAGGAAGAATCTGACGATGAGCCTTTGGTCAAGCAAGTCGGTAGCCAGGTTGTGGCTATCGAAAAAGGGAAAGAGGAGGTTGGTGGACACCAAGATGGGTCAAAGGGTGGTGCTACTGACTTCACTGATCCTACTTACACACCCGACCAGCCAATCAGTTCAGGGGGACCCTCAATCTCCAATGGATCAAGGAAGAAGAGGATGGCCCAACCCCCACCGCAAAAAGAGCAAGAGGCAGAGGATCACTCTAATCACTACAGCCACAACGACTACCATAGCCACCACCACTACCACAGCCACCACCACTACCACAGCCACCACCACTACAACATCAACCACTAGTACCACAGCAACTACCGCCACAACACCCACTCTTACTCCCACAACCACTAACACTACCACCACAACTTATACACCTACCTCCACCTCACCCACACTACCCAACACAACTCCATCACAATCAACTCCCATTCTTCCTCCCATCTTCCCCATATCCACCACCACAACCACCGCTCAATAAGCCGGTACATCCACCCAATCCCCAATGACATATGGCTCCACTCTACCCACTATCGGGTTAAAGGAACAGCTGGCAAGCCTAAACCGCATTGTGCTAAAGCTGACCGCAACTGATGATCTGAGAGCTACTCAGATAAACCAGCTGATGGTGGTAAATGCAGCTCAAGCCAAGCAGATAGCTCAACTCAGTGAGAAGAATTCACTTTATGAGAGAGCTTTAGGCTGAGCTCACAATGCACTAAAGAGTCAAAACGAGTTGGTGATGGCATCGGTGAAAAGGATTGACGGACTGGATAAAAAGGACAAGAAGACTATGCTAAGGCTGAAGGGATCTAAGGGTGAGCCCCTAAAGATTAAAGAGGGTGATGATGATGGTGATGATATGGATGATGATGATGAGCTTACTGATAATGATGATAAAGAAGATGATGAGGAGGAAGCAGGATCGAGTAGAAGGGCAAAAAGGATGATAAAGATGATGATGATGATGAGCAAGAAGGTGATGGTGTTGCATGAGCCTCGACTCAAGTAGCTCGAGAGAGGCGCTCCAAAAGAGCCTCCTCCTCTACAGCTCCATCTGAGGAGACTCATGATCAGGGCAAAGACAAAGCTTCACAAGCCGATGATTATGATTTTTTACCCCTTTAGCAAGTCAAGACGCAACTAACTATCTTTCTTGACTTGCAAGGGATTGTTAGAAGGTCAGTGAGCTACACTCCCGAAGAAGGAGAAATCATAAATGATCTGACCGATGAGCAGCTAGCTGATATGTTGAGACTAAATCCAGATTAACTGATCAAAGATGCTCTCGAAGTCAATGTTATATGTGATGAGGACCTACAGGATGTTGATGAAATAAAGATTAAAGATGTGACAGCTGGCCATTATCCTGAGTACAATGACCTTAAGAGCAATGGTATCCCCAACTTAGGTGAAACTTTTGGTAGTGCTAGTTTTGATAAGCTGAACGAGATGGAGAAAGAAAATGAGAAATATGAAAGTCAAGCCCAAGCTTTTGATTCAAATGTTGATCTTAAGAAAGCTGAATGGGCCGCTTGTTTTGCTGAAATGAAAGCCCAGCTCGCACCTCCAAAGCTGAATGCCTACACCAAACTGTACAGAGTCAAGAAAAATTAGAAAGTGTCTGGAAAAATCATCATGTGGACTTATTTTGAAGACTTAAATGTTTATGCTATAAAGAGAGAGAAAGGGATTGATTACTTTAGATATCCACATGATCTGAAGAGTCTTCCTACTTTTGAGCTTAATAGATTGGCTAATTTAAATCTTTTGTATGCCAACCCGAGGAAGATGTCGGGATGGTTTGAGACAGCTCTGAAGAAAGAATACCACACCAGATGGGTCAACTTTAAGCCTCAACAACCTAAATGTTTTATTCATAAGACTGATGTTGATCCTATCTCTGGAAGACCAAAGGTAGTACTGAAGTGGAGTCCCCCACGTACAGTGTCTAAGATTCCTCTAAGGGAGATGCCTCAAGACTTCACTCCACACTTCAAATGGTGGTATTATGATTGGAGGATGGGGGAAGCGGTCATAGTTTTGAACAAAGATGGAAAGATTGAGATAGGGTATTTGACCCAATATGGCTTACCAACTTGTCTGCAGAAGATGTCTACACTCTATACAAGTGGCCAATGTTCTATGACACACAAGATATTGTCCAAGCTGTACAGTTCCAACATGTTATACGTCTCTACTTAGCATTCGAGATACACGCAGGAGTCACCAGAGAAAAAAAGTACAAGAAATTTCAAGAATATGTAAAGAATGTTAGAAAATAGACTAAATGTAGTGACTTTAGAGGAAGATCTCCAAAGCATAGGAATAGCAGATTGATCCATAACAGAGCTAAAAGCTTGTTTAAAAAGTACTAAAGATCTTAGAAGAAGGTGATGACCTTGAAGTTGAAACTAAGCTTTTGGTGCATCTGCAGTTTCATAAATTAAGCCTGATTTGGTTTCAATATTGGAGCAATTTCATGCCACGAGAGCAACATCAAAAGAGAGAATGAAGAACTTGGAGAAAAGCACTAGAGCAACAACAAAAGAGAGACAAAAGGACTTGGAGAAAAGAACTAGAGAAACAACAAAAGAGAGACAGAAGAACTTGGAGAAAAGCAATAGAGCAACAGCAAAAAAGAGACAAAAGAACTTGGACCTGCATGTCAGATAATAGGGTAAACTAGGTCCAAGGAGGAGTTTGTTGATACATCATGTTCCTAGTTTATGTTCTTAATGTAAAAGTCCTTCATTTCTTAGACATGTGTAATGTAATTATTCAATGAAATATGATATGCGTTTGATGTTTACTTATATTTGATTATTTCATATGTATGAACTTCATTCATAGGTTTGAGGTTGTTGTACATAGTTTTTAGTCAATGATGATTGAGAAATGTGTTCAACTTTAGTCAGGTGACTATTCATGCTAATGGACCCTACTCATGGGCCATATGCATGAATAGGTCATACTAATGAATCAGTCACACGACTGAACTAGGAGACTGGATTAGTCGTAAGATTGAGACATAAAATGACTCAGTCGCATGACTGAATCTTCAGTCATGCATATGACTCAATCGCATGAGTTAGTCGCACAACTGAACCATGCTAATGGTTCAGTCATACAAATGGCAGTAGCAAACCTATAAATACCACTTAATTTGGGAAAAAACATAACATTTTTAGAGACACTTCGAATATACACAATCTGTCCAAAGCGTCCTAAATAGTCGATCCAACTTCATAGTTCGATCTTGATCGATTCCTACTCATTCTTAACGTTTAGTTGACTTTTCTATCGATTAGGTTATCGTTCTCACTGATTGGATTGCCAATCAAATAGGATTCCACACTATTTGATCTGGTTTCACGCAGAATCTGTTAGTACTCCATACGTACACGGTCCTAACAGTAGGATGACTAATGTGGAGATCTTTGAGTCATTTTGGACCATGGATATGAGGGCCCTTCTTTTGGGACCAGAAAGGAGATCAAGAAATCCTTTTTATCAAGGAGTTGATATACATCACCCACGTCTTCATTATGTGCTTAGATCACCGAAACGGTGGATCCGATGGGTTGAATCTGGATTGGGCCAAGCTATGGTCATATTCTGTAGGAGGAAAAAGGCCGATATTGCCAAGCTCATTTTTTATTGCATGGCAGAGAACATTATGGCCCTGAAGAAGGACCAAATAGGTATTATATCCTAGATTTCTACAGATGATAATAGACAATCTGATTCTAAATGTGTCGAGACATAGGGATATAAAAAGATTGGTTCAGATGAACACTTGGATATTCGCTAACTACTCTACCTTAAGGCACGAATTTAGTTGCAAAATCATCCACTTGTGGGAGAATACGTATCCAGCCAAAAGGTGAAACTTTATACGAAAAGTGATTGAGGCCGAAGACAAGCAAGCTGAGGAGACGAGGGAAAAAAGAGTTGAGTCTGTAAAGAAAAGGAAGAGATATGCAAAAGAGGTAGAGTATGATTTTGAGAAGGACATTTATGAGACTGTGTAGGAGGTGAGGGCAGAGAAAGAGAGACGGACAAAGAAAAAGGCTGACCATGGGGAGACAGAGAAGTGAACTAAACACAAGCACCAAGCATTACTGAGCTCTATAGAAGGGATGAGAGGGTATGGTTAGATGAGGATGTGATCAGGAACCTAAACACTTCTTTACCCAATGATTTGAGTATGATGAAGACTAAGTTGACCAATCAAGAATTGAGAGAGAAAAGAAAGGACGAGATACTAGATGGGATGACAAAGATGTTAGTCGATCAACAAAATATTTGATAAAAAGATTGTTGACTGAAATGAATGAGCTAAAGGCTATAGTCGGCCTGCCTAATCAGCTTACTCAATCTAAGTTAGATGATATGTCTGATCTATCCAAGTACCCATTTCTAAATATGGGTACATCTTCCAGGGCAGGAGAGGGCACTAGTGGTGTAGGAACTGAGACAGCTGGAGGGTCAGGGGTGAGAGCTGAGGAGGAAACAGATACTCATGCTGAGAACATAGAGAATGTGGTTGAGGTAATAAAGGCTAGTTTTGTTGACATCAGGATAACTCTAGACATTGATTTTGGAAGAGATGAGATGTTTGCTGAGAAATCTGATAAAGGTGAAAAGTAAACTGCTGGTATGAGTCTGGTTGATGAAGAGGAGGAGGATTAACAGCTAGTTGACTATGATTCAAAACCTGAATACTATGAGGTGGATGAATAACCCTTGACGTATCTTTCCAACAAGGAATCGAAGGAAGGAGATGTTTTTTAGATGGATAAGGAGAAATTGTTTTTCAGGGAGAAGGAGGCTGAAGAGTTAACCCCTTTATTTCAAAATATTTAGGGGACGAGCAAGAAGGAAGCTGACAAGAAGATCATGAGCTAGAAATTCAACTCCGGCCTCAAAATGTTCATGATTAAGATGAGAGGGGGAGGCATTTCTTACATGCATAAAAGGAAGGCATTCAAGACCTTTCTAAATGGGA
Source organism: Flaveria trinervia (assembly GCA_025506515.1). NCBI lineage: Eukaryota > Viridiplantae > Streptophyta > Magnoliopsida > Asterales > Asteraceae > Flaveria > Flaveria trinervia. The sequence continues at coordinate 21,894,926 of CM046443.1, forward strand.
TCTGAGAAGATTAGTTGCTATACCAATGATAGAGTCCAATTTGAGTGAGGGGCCAAGATGTTGGAGGAAGAAATAAAGAAGGGATTAAATGATAACTTCGAGGCATTTGGGTTTATGATGAGAAAAGGAGGTCAAAGAAGGATAAAGATTGGGAGACCGGGAAGGGTCGAATTGTATTGAAAGTGAAACCTCTAAACACTAGAAGCAGGGTGAGGTTGCCTAATCCCCTCCCCCTAACAACTTTAGAGATTTAAGAAATAGTTTTAGGATAATAATACTAGAGAGGTGGTGATTAGGTTGAAGAATGGGTTTGAATACATACTTTTTGATCCAATGGAACTATTTGTCATTTGTGATGAGAATCTGCTTGTGTTGTGTAAGAATCACATTAAAGAGGGGGTTGGAGCTGAAACATGCAAAAAGGAAAGCCTATTTATGATGGTTTCCAACAATGTAAGGGGTGTTAGGGATGAAGTGAGGGAACTGGCCCAGAAGGTTCAGGAAGAATATGAGATGAGAATGGACATGCGGGACTTAACGAGACAATTTGCGCAAGAAAGTGCACGTGCCAAAGAAGTTATAATAGTAGGAGCTAACTAAGGAGAATCATCGGCTAAAGCTTCCGAGGATGATGTCCCAGGAGGTAATAAAGAAAGATCTGAGGCGGTGAAAGATATTGGAGTTGAAAAGACAAAAGAAGCTTGATCAAGACGGTGAGATCCAACCTAGGGGGAGTATTGAAGATCAAGAATAGGTTTGACTCACCTTAGATTAGATTTTGTTTATATTTGATTGTAACAGGTTAAATGTTAGTTTACTTTTGTAAGTTAGATTATTAGTTATGTTTTGCTACCTAGCAAAACTATGAGCAAAACTGTAGTTTCGCTCATAGTAAATTGCTAGTTTCACCCGGTGAAACTGTGTGTCTCGACCAGGTGAAACTGTGAATTGGCAGGAAGTTTCGCTCATAGCGAAACTATTAGCAAAACTATCAACACTATATATAAATATGATTTTTTTTATTGTAGGTATCCTTGCAAAAACCTAATTCATCAAAGTATTATGCAAGTGACTTTTATAAGCTAGATTCAGTTTGATATATTATTGAACTTTGTTATATTGTAAGTATTGGAGTTTAAATGTAATATTTAGAATACTTTTTAGTTCTTATTCTTCATCAATTGCTTATGGATAGGGTTTGTTGATTGATATTGAACGATTCAATCATTCAAGTAAACTGTTGTTCGATCAGTTGGATCTAAAGTCTTGTCTTCGAAAGATTTTACACTTACAATAATTTGGATGCATGGTGTAAAACTTCTGAAGCATTTCAACTATGTACTTTAGTGCATGCATGCAGGAGAGACTTAGGATGTTTTAGGTGCATCAGCCTTACATGACACCTTACAAAACACTTATAAAAATTAAATTTATCACCAGTTGCAAACCACACCACTTCAATGACCACGATCATCGTTTTACATACCACCAATTTCCATCGTCGTCACCGCTGACAATCGACCGCGGCCACCAACCGTTTCCAAAAACCCACTGTGTTGGACAAAAGAACCAATGAGCCTGATCAGAAAAACCTCTAAGTCCCACAGACATTACAACTGCTAAAGAAGATCACAATAGCTGAAGACATCAGCTGATTACAAAGTCTGAAGACAAGATCTGAAGACTTCTACTGAAGAAAAAGTCTGAAAGTAAAGTACTGAAGACAAAGTCTGAAAGTAAAGTACTGAAGACAAAGTCTGAAAGTAAAATACTGAAGACAAAGTCTGAAAGTAAAGTACTGAAGACAAAGTCTGAAGCTAAAGACAAAGTCTGAAGTAAAAGTCTGAAGAACAAAGACTGAAGACAAAGACTGAAGACCAAAGTGATCAGTAGTTGTCACAACAACTGAAGTATTAACTTCAGTAGTTGTCACAACAACTGAAGTTATTAACTTCAGTAGTTGTCACAACAACTGAAGTTATTAACTTCAGTAGTTGTCACAAAAACTGAAGTTATTAACTTCAGTAGTTGTGATGATTTCCTTTCAGTACTTGTAATTTACTTTTTAGTAGTTATAGTTTCAGTAGTTGTAGTTTAGTAGTTTTATGTTTTTGCACTTAGCATTCTCTGAGATGTAATCAGTAGTTGAGAACATTCTTAGTAGTTTGCATAGTTTTAGTAGTTTGTATAATTCTGTTAGATGTCACTATGAAGTGACATTAGCAGACGTCACTATGAAGTGACATTAGCAGACGTCACATTCCCTATATAAGGAATGTTGACCTAGTTGTAATGTGTGACATTCAGCCACCACGAAAGCATATGAATGAAATATTCCTTTGTAGAATTCTCTCTCTATAACCGTTTACTTTTCATTGAATATCAATTGTGTTCTTGTGAATTGTCTAATTCATTGTTCAAATTCCGCTGCAATCTACTCTAATTAATCAAACTTAGATCTCTGATCTTAACAAATGGTATCAGAGTAGGTTAAGCATTGATCGATCTAACAATTGATCATTGAAACTGCTATTTCGATATCTAAGTTCGATTGAATTAGCATATTTGCAAGAATTGGTTATAGATCATTGAATTTCTGTTGCTTTCGGTTATTTGCTTTGAGTTTTCTCTTGGTTCATATTGAGATTGTTGTGTTTTGCACTAAATCAGTCAAAACTTAATTGAATTTGTTGAATCTGAGAATGACTACTCCTTCTAATGACCCTCACAATACCGGTTCCTCAACCAAGCCTCCAATGCTGGTTAGGACTGAGTATAACATATGGCAACGAAGAATGCTCCATCACATGTCTGTTAACAGTTCAGGTTGTTGGACATCTGTGGTACATGGTCCACACAAGCCTATGGTGAACAATCCGGAAACCAACCAAATGGTTCCGAAGAAGAAGGAACAATACTCAGATGAGGATCGAAAACTGTTTGAGATTGATGCTAAAGCGCATGGTATTCTAGCCATGGCTCGCCTAATGAAATCTATTCTGGCTTATGCATCATGAAACTGCTCATCACCTCTGGAATGCATTGAAGGAACAAATTAGAGGAACAGATGAGGTCTTAGCAAACAATAGAGAAATCCTTGCCCAGTAATATGAGACATTCTCTCATAGGAAGGGAGTCACTGACTCAACAATTCAGAGCGTTTTTCATGTTTGATCTCTGAGCTGAAAATGGTCAAACATGAATACACTAATAGCCAGATGAACAACAGATTCCTCAGATCACTGCCTGAGAGATGGGACACGTATACCATTGTCCTACGCTCCAGTGCAAATCTGGATAGCCTATCTCTCACCAAACTCCATGGGAAATGCTTACATTTGAAAGAGAGATAGAGCGAAAAGGAAACTGGCATCATTAGGAAAGCTCACTGATGACTTTGTACCAGGGAACACTGCCTTGGTTGGTCATGAGTCAGAATATGCTACATCAGAAAGCAATTATGATGAGCATATAGATTTCTCTTCAAACAGTTCTGATCATGCATTGTTAGTGTTGATAGTCAGTCAGGCTGTAATAGTGACAATTTGTGCTTCATTATGGATGATTTGAAAGGTATTGCTGATGATGACTTAGAAGAGATGGATATTCTAAGCCAAATGGCCTTGATTAATATCAGATCTCAAAAGTTCTACAAGAGAACTGTAGGAAATTTCCAGGACTCTCTGGCAAAACCAAAGTGGTTTTGACAAGAGTAAGTTGAGGTGTCACAAATGCCACAGGCTTGGACACTTTGCAAGAGAGTGTAGATCATCTGGATTTAACTCCTCTGCACCCTTTGTGACTTTTCCAAGCAATAGTCCAAAAACAGAGAGGGCAACATCCAGCTAGTTCTGGTCAAGTCACACCTATATCTCCTGCATTTTGTCCCTCAGGTCCAATGCATATCCATATCCCTGCTATTACATGCCACAGCGAAATCAAGTTTAAGTTCCTATTGCATAACAACCTCAAGCCTTACCTGAGCCTCTACCATCTCAATCATCTCAATCACAACCTCATCACAGCTTCTTCACCCCTGGTCTTGTTGACTGGAGCAGTTACAGATGATCTCTCTGGTAATGAGCAATTATTTGCTGGTGATGGTCAACATGGTGGTGAACATCCTTTTGGGAATCTTGCTCTCATGGCCCTGGAATCTACTGAGAGTTCATGCTCCAATGCATCTTCTTCACAGGTAACCCAGGTATCCTCTGAGGCTAAGGCCAAGCTATGTTTTGAATCTTGCATAGCTGCATTTATCTCTATTAGAGAGGCAAATGTAGCTTTAATAAATCAAAATCTTGAGCTTGAGCAAACCTTTCCAAAAGAAAAGCTGAGTATGAGTCTGTCCTTAAAGATAAAGATGATGAGATTTATAAGCTTAAATGCCAATTAAATGATGAAAAGGCTAAGCTAGAGGTCATTCTTGAGAACCACAGAGAACTCAAAGAAAAACTTGCAGTTACCCAAGTTGAGTGTGACCGCTGGGTATCATCCTGCAAGGGATTTGAAATGCTGCTCAGCAAGCAATCTGCTTTGAATGTGAAGTTTGGAATAGGTTACAATCACATTACACCACTACAGATTTTACTCCGAAATCAATAGTAAAACTGAAGGTGAAAGTAATTTCCAAACCACATCATCATGTGTATCATCCTCAAGTGATCTCCAAGATCAGAAGATGAAATCAGTGTTAATACCTCAGCAAATCAATTGCCTGATGGGTTAACTACTGATAAGCACATGAAGTGAGTACTTCAGATGTTTTCCCTCAAAGTACCTCAAGTACTGAAGGGCAAGTCACAACATCTGAAAAGCATTTCAAATCAGCTGAAATAAAAGGATTAACAACTGCTAATGAATCTATCATACGGTCTTTCAGGACGGATAGAGAACAGCTGAAGAACAAGTCTTCAGTCTTACAGATCCTTCAGTACTAAACAAAGTACTGAAAGGAGGAAAGTACTGAAGAGCACACCTTCAGTAGTTTCCACATCAGTAGTTGATCAATCCAAGATGAAGAATAAGCCATGTGAAATATGTGGTAAATTTAATCATCTTTCTGATGAATGTTGGTACAGAAAGGGTTCCAAACTACAGAGATAAGCTCATTAAAATCCAGATGGATGAAATGAAAGATGAGTTTAAGACCGAGTTTGTACCACAATCATCCCAATGTGACAAACCCAAGCCTTCATCCAAATCCGAAAAGAAGGATAGGGTTTATCATAAAACAGCTGATAGTGCTCTTTATGACAAACATCAGACTAAGTCTGTGAATTTCAAGGAGGAAATGGTGGGTCACATGAACTCATCAAAAACAGGTATGATGTCACAAGAGCTGAAAGCTTTAGCTAGAAATCAGACACAACTTGTTATGATGGTTCAACATTTGTTGGGGAGAGTAACCAACTAGATGCACCTGTGATCAAACCACTGAAAAGGCATTCCAAGCCCAAATCCAAGGAATCCATTTCAGCACCATCTCCACCTCATCAGCTGTTAATCATGAGAAACAAGTTATGGTAAATCTGTTGATGAAAACAGACCCAAAACCAAAAAGGTTGGGTCTCAAAACTAACTAGTTCTTTATGATAAATGCAGGGTCTTCAGCATGCCAAAGGAGCATCTGGTATGTAGACAGTGGAGGATCTATGCATATAACTGGAAGCAGTTCTCTTCTTAATGACTACTCTCAAGGAAAGAAGGGATTTGTTTCATTTGGAAATGATGCTAAGGGTTACATCATTGAGAAAGGATATGTGTCTAATGGAGATATCAGATTTGATGATGTTAACCATGTGGAGAATCTTAAGTATAATCTACTGAGTGTCAGTCAGATGTGTGATAAAGGGCATGTTGCACTTTTCACAAGCCAGAACTGCAGGATTCTGTCTTCCCAAGTTCTGAGGCTGATTGACAAGGTATTGGATGAACATGCTCTCCTGAAAGCCAATAGGATTGGAAGAGTATATGCCTTGGATTTGTCAAAGAAGATTGATTTGAAGGGTCATCCTTGCCTGTTCTCCAAAGCCTCTCCTCAGGAATCTAAACTGTGGCACAGAAGGCTGGGTCATGTAAATCTCAAAAACATGAATCAGCTGATCCACATAGTTTAGTGAGAGGTCTACCAATAAAGGAGTTCCACTGTGATGAAACCTGCACTGCTTGTTTGAAAGGAAAACAACACAAAGTCTCATTCTCCTATTGAAGAACCTAAGTCCACTTCCTGCTTGCAGTTACTGCACATGGATCTATTTGTCCTGTGAGAGTGATGAGCATGGCAAAGAAGAAATACTATCTCGTAATTGTGGATGATTACTCCAGATTTTATGGACTTTCTTCTTGCATTCAAAGGATGAGGTTGCTCAGACGATTATAAACTTTGTGTTGTATATTGAGAAGCAGTATCCTGTCAGTCAAGTGTATAAGGAGTGATAATGGAACTGAATTCAGAAACCATACACTTGATGATTTTATCTATCAAAGGGAATCAAGAGGCAGTTTAGCATGCAAGGACTCCAGAACAAAATGGAGTAGTGGAGAGAAAGAATAGGACCCTAATAGAAGCTGGAAGGTCTATGTTGGCTGACTCTGGTTTGCCATTGACCTTTTGGGCTGAAGCTGTCAACACAGCTTGCTATGTGCAGAATAGAGTATTAGTAAATCAGAGGTTGATGAAGACTCCATATGAAGTTCTACATATTTGGCTCCTCTAATTCATTTTTCAAAGCCTTTGGGTGTCCTTGTTTCATTCTCAACACAAAGGATCAACTCCACAAATTTGATCCTAAGGTGGATGCAGGGTATTTTGTAGGTTATTCATCCACATGCAAGGCTTACAGAGTCTTCAACTGCAGAACAAAGATAGTTGAAGAAACCTGCATGCGAAATTTAATGAATCTCCTAAGGATAAAATTCACAAAACCTGTGGAGGTGTTTGATCTGGACATACTGCAATATGTTCCTATCAACCTCCAGCTGTTGCAGATCATGTGGATAAATCATCTTCTGCAGCAAGTCTTCCACGTGGTGGTACTGAAGATGATGATGATATCAGTACTCACCTTTTCAAGTCTAGTGATCAACTGCCTGAGTTTGCTAAACTCGATGTTCCTGTAGCTTCTGCAGCTCCATCCACAACAAATGCTAATGAGATTTCTGACTCCTCTACATCATTTGACTTGCCATCTCATACTTGGTTTCAAGAGTCTGGATCAACATCTATTGTAGCTGAACCTGCTACAAACACTTGCACTGATCTTATAGTGTACCAAGAGCTGAAGAATCACCCCATGTCTCAAATCATTGGTGATATCAATGCTGGTGTCTCAACCAGAAGTCAATTGTCCAACTTCTGCTTCTATGCTCTCTTCATCAGTCAGCTAGAGCCAAAGAACTATCATGTTGCCTTAAGAGACAATGGATGGGTTAAAGCCATGCAGCTTGAGCTACTTCAGTTCAAAAAGCAGCAAGTGTGGGAATTGGTTCCTCTACCCCTAGGTAAGTGTGCAATAGGCACTAAATGGGTGTTTAGGAATAAAACTGATGAAAATGGGCTTATTGTCAAGAACAAGGCTAGACTGGTTGAATAAGGGTTTTCACAAGAAGAAGGTATTGAATATGATGAAACCTTTGCCCCTGTGGCCAGACTAGAGGCAATTAGATTGTTCTTAGCCTATGCTGCACTCCACAATCTTTAAGTTTTTCAAATAGATGTCAAAAGTGCTTTTTTATATGGAAAAATAAAAGAAGAGGTTTATGTGTGTCAACCACCAGGTTTTGAGGACAATAAACATCCTGATTGGGTGTATAAACTTGATAAGGCTCTTTATGGGTTGAAGCAAGCTCCTAGAGCCTGGTATGAAACACTTTCAAATTTTGTTCATAAAAATAATTTGACTAGAGGCTCCATAGATAAAACTTTGTTTATTAAGAAAGTGGATCAGCATAAGCTACTTATTCAAATTTATGTTGATGATGTTATTTTTGCATCCTCTGATCCCTAGTTGTGTGATGATTTTACAAGTTTAATGAAACAACAATTTCAAATAGGTGCAATGGGAGAATTACAGTTCTTTCTAGGCTTGCAAATCAAACAAAAGGTTGATGGAACCTTCATTCATCAGTCAAAATATACAAAAGATCTTTTGAATAAGTTTGATTTAAAAAATTGTAAGCCCTGTTCTACTCCCATGTGCAACACCACACAACTGGATGCAGATCAGAAAGGTAAAGCTATTGATGAAACACTTTACAGATGTATGATTGGGTCCTTGATGCATTTAACAGCTTCTAGACCAGATATCATGTTTGCAACTTGTGTTTGTGCTAGATTTCAGGCTGCTCCTAAAGAGTCTCATTTGATTGTAGTCAAGAGGATTTTTAGATATCTGCAAGGTACACAATCTCTAGGTCTTTGGTATTCCACTGGAAACTCTTGCAAATTAGTTGCTTTTTCTGATAGTGACTATGCAGGGTGTAAGTTAACCAGAAAGTCAACGAGAAAGTCAAATTCTGGTGGATGTCAATTCCTAGGCAACTGTTTGATTTCTTGGCAGAGTAAGAAACAAACATCTGTTGCTACATCCACTGCTGAAGCAGAGTACATTGCTGCTGCAAGTTGTACATCTCAGGTACTCTGGCTTCAGAATCAATTATTGGATTATGGCATTATAAAGACTAAGACTCCATTATTAATGGATAGTGCTTCAGTTCTGTGCATTGTCAAGAATCCTATCCAGCACTCTAGGACCAAACATATAGAGATCAGACACCATTTTATTAGGGATTGTTTTGAAAAAAGGTCTCATTGATCCAAAGTTTGTGCCTAGTACTGATGAGCTTGCAGATATATTTACTAAGCCTTTGGATAGTTCAACTTTCCAAAACCTGGTGTTAAGGCTTGGTATGCTGCAGCTAGTATAAGTGACAATTACTGATGATCTCAGTAAACAAGTCCTGATGATCATTAGTAGCCATGTCACAAATAAGTACTGATTCTGTTAAAAGAAACTGATGAAGTTACAACTACTGATGTAGTTATAACTACTGATGTCCATAAAAACATATAAGTACTGATGTCCTATGAAACAACTGAAAACAGCTAAAATGTTTGATGAGTAAGTGTTGAGGACAGTATGAAACAGCTGAAAAGCTAAGAATTGACGAAAACTACTAATGAGAATTTTCACTTCAGTCGTTTCCACAAACTACTGTTTCACCCTAAACAACTGATGACAAAACCATGTCTTCAGTAGTTTCACAACTACTGATGACTAACACCAAGTCTTCAGTTGTTTTCAAACGTCTGATAGTTAAAACCAAGTCTGCAGTTGTTTTCATAACAACTGATGACAACACCAACACTTTCAGTCGTTTTCCTTTCAGCCTTTTCTTAACCTATAAATACCTTCACTTATAGCCAAACGTTTCATTAGCCATTTTCAATCCTTTTCTCTCTCAACAATGGCGACCATGAAACTCAAACCCCGGCACAACTGTGTTGCCTACCTTTCGAAATCGCCTTCTGGAACAAGTTTGATAATGCCATCAATCTTATGGTGGATTCCCAATACCGAACAACCTTTCTTATGAATCCTACCATATACCCTGATTCCTTAACCCAATTCTGGACCAACGTCTCTATCACAACTGGTGAGAATGATAGCCAAATCACTCTCCAGTCGTTGGTGAATCAGAAACAGGTGCTCATCACCCCCGACATCATTCGCAAAACCCTAAATTTGCATGATGGAACCTATACTAAAGAATACCCGAAAGGCACCACTGATATGTCTTTCATCAATAACGGGTATGCAAGCGACTTAAGTGCTACAACCATTCTTAAAACGCACTTCCATGATGCCTAAAGACTTATCTTTCATATGGTGAATGTCTGCCTTGCTTCAAAGACATCTTCTTGGGATCAGATGTCTTCACGTTGGCAACAGGTATTGTACTCTATCTTTGAACGCCAAAATCTAAATTTTTTTAGATAGTGTTCATGGAACTAAAGGATCTGGCTCAGAAACCTGTGGAAAACAGATGGCTACGATATCCCAGGTGGCTGATGGCCATAATTTTTTTGAGATAGTGTTCATGGAACTAAAGGATCTAATTTTCTTTGAGATAGTGTTCATGGAATCTAATGGCCTTGTTGGTCTTAGGGTCCCTGCTCCAGCTGTTTTAGCTGAGGTATACTCCAGACATAACTCTGACCCTACTCTTAAAGGGGTTGCCCGGATGCTAAAACCCAAGCAGAGGGAACCCACAACCTCCACTTCCAGATCCAAAGTCCCCACCAAACCCAAATCCAAAAAGCCCAAAACGGCTACTCAGGGAGATGAGTCCCTTGAGGATGCCCCTGTACCACCAATACAGGAAGCACATACTGGTTATAACCCCCCAGTCATGTCAAAGACTCAACCTGCTGAAACCGCATAGGTATCCTCTCACAAGATCCTGTTGCAACCATAATTGGGGATCCAACATTACTGGAACCTATCTCAATTGAGAGGGTTACCATTGAAGAGCACCTCTCACCCCGGGTGCAATCTGCTTCTGAACATTCTCCACATACAACCACCCCTCAAAGCGCAACACTGATAGTTGCTAAAGTGCTGAGTCAGTTGCATTCCTCACCCCCTCCCCAGAAACCAATTAACACTAGGCATACCTCAACAATTGAGGGGGAGGACCAAAATGATTTTGATAACCCACAGCACAGGGGTTACAATGTTCAGTCTCCAAGTGTAGAAAAGGAGATTCGAATATCTGGTTAGGCTGCCACTTCAACTGATTCAGCAAATGATCAGGATACAGTTGGTAACATCTATAAGACCTCACCAGAGGCAACTTCCAATGAAGGACATAGTCCTGAGGCAGGAAGTCCCCAGTACCAAGAACAAGGGGGACATGCTTATACTGATCTACACTTAGAGCATGTACATCCTGATTCAATCAGGAGGTCAGGTGATTCAGCAAAGACTGATGATGACCTGGGCTTTTTCTATGATGTTTTTGCCCATAATACAATCCTCGAGAATGAGGTGAGTAGACTCAAAGAGCTGCTAGCCAAAATGTCTCAGGATCAAAGTCCATCTACCCCAATAACCACACAGATGGCACCTTCAATTGAAGGTTCACCAAACACTTCGCCTACACACTTAACTAAGCCACCAGCCACTGCTTCTGGCACCACCTCTCAGGGACAGAACCCCTCTGAGCAGATGGTTGCTATCTTTCAAAACTCCTTACCTCTCATCACTCCACTCATTACTGAGATTGTCCATAAAGCCATTGATGAGAGGATCTCCTCAAATCTACTAACACTCATTGATGATGTTGTTCACAAATCTCTTTCTGCCTTTCAAGCCCCTGATCCCAATGCAACCAAAAAGGGGGAGACTAAGGCAGTGAAAGAAAAGAAAAAGAAAAAGAGTTGATGATGAGAAAGAACCTGAAAAAGAGAAGGAGGTGGAGAAAGAACTGATCTCAGAACAGCTGATCACATACAAATGAAAGAAAAGTGCTGAGTCAAAAGCTGATGAAGAAAAATCCTTAGAAGTTCTTGTCAAAGATGCTGATGAAGCTCACAGCAGATCCATGGATAAAATTATAGATCAGCTCTTTAGACAAGGTCATGACACAACCACATTAGATACTGAGATCAGAAGGCTGGAAATAGAAAAGATTCAAGCTAGATGGTCTGGTTATAGTGTGTTGGAAAGGGAAAGATTAGAGATAATGATCAAATTATTGCCAAATACCTTGGAAGATCATTGATAGAGATAAAGTCTTGGTCCAGAGACAGTATCTTGGAGATAACCAAGAAAATCTGCTCTGCTGGAGGCTACAATAGAGGGTTGATCATCGAAGCACTGGATGAAGCAGGTGCTGGGAAGAGAACTGAAATGGCAAAGCTCTCCAAAGCCAAACTCACCACCAAAATGCTAGATCAGTCTTCTCACACTCCCACTCAAAACAACCCTTATCTCTAACATCTCCCAAATCTATCCCTAAACCAAAACCACCCACAACTCAACCCACAAAACTAATCCCTTTACCCCAAAACCACCTCAAACCTTACCCAGTGATACACCCAGAAGGAGGAGAAGGGTGTCGAGGGTAGAAGAAGATGAAGAAGAGGATGATGATGAAGATAGTCTGCCAATCTCTGTTGTTCTCAAACTTAAAACACCTGAGCACAGAAGTCAACAAGTGATTACACCTGACTTGCAAATGCAAATGGTGAAGGTAAAGATTGAAGAAGCAGAACAGCAGAAGTAGCACGATGAGCAATTTCTCAAGATGGTTGACAAGGATTTCCCTCAGTCCTCATACATTCAAGAAATGAAGAAACAAGCTCTGAGGCTGTACACTCTTAGACATACTTTTCAACATCAAAGAGAAAGAGTGCGGATTTGGCCAGACCCAAGGTAAGTTCTAGAATTCATAAGAAGAATATACCAAGTAGATATCATGGCCAAGTGAAGAAGACCTTGAATGCTGCAATTACGTTGGCCATGGTAGTCTCACCCTGGGAAATCATTGAAGAATTCAAGAGAGCTCACAACTCCAAGACAACCCCTCAATCTATTCTTGAGAACAAAATGATAAAGAAGGGGTTGTTATACAAAAGACTTGAAGATCTTCAAAAGAGTGAACTCCAGTTGTTGCTTGAAGGCTCTCACCCTGATGAATTTGCATACAGAGAGATCACAACTGTCAAGTTAAAGAATGGGAAGACAGTGAGATATCTGTCTGAGTATTATGGCCCAGAGTTCTTCTTTGAGGGAGAAGCAGAAGAACTCACCAAGGAGGAACAAGTTGTTCTCCTTGAGGCCTATGCTAGTGAGTCTTACAGACTCATTAATGGGAATTAGGTTTCATGGTTGGGATAAGACCCTATGTCCAGTTTCCCCAAGACAGAGTTCCCTTCCATACTTAGCCAATCAAAAGATCAGAAACCTTTTCCCGGCCTGTGCTTAACTGACTACCTCTGAAGCTGATCAAGAGGGTGTTTCTACCAAGAATAAGTGGGATCATCAATAATTTTAGAGGCTTTGGCTGCATTGGTTCAGGGGGAGTTTGTTGGACCAAAAGAACCAATGAGCCTGATCAGAAAAACCTCTAAGTCCCACAGACATTACAACTGCTAAAGAAGATCACAACAGCTAAAGACATCAGCTGATTACAAAGTCTGAAGACAAGATCTGAAGACTTCTACTAAAGACAAAGTCTGAAGGTAAAGTACTGAAGACAAAGTCTCAAAGTAAAGTACTGAAGACAAAGTCTGAAAGTAAAGTACTGAAGACAAAGTCTGAAGCTATCAGCTGAAGACAAAGTCTGAAAGTAAAAGTCTGAAGAACAAAGACTGAAGAGAAAGACTGAAGACCAAAGTGATCAGTAGTTGTCACAACAGCTGAAGTTATTAACTTCAGTAGTTGTGATGATTTCCTTTCAGTACTTGTAATTTACTTTTCAGTAGTTATAGTTTCAGTAGTTGTAGTTCAGTAGTTTTATGTTTTTGTACTTAGCATTCTCTGAGATGTAATCAGTAGTTGAGAACATTCTCAGTAGTTTGCATAGTTTTAGTAGTTGTATAATTCTATTAGATGTCACTATGAAGTGACATCAGCAGACGTCACATTCCCTATATAAGGAATGTTGACCTCGTTGTAACGTGTGACATTCAGCGACCATGAAAGCATATGAATGAAATATTCCTTTGCGGAATTCTCTCTCTATAACCGTTTACTTTTCATTGAATAACAATTGTGTTCTTGTGAATTGTCTAATTCATTGTTCAAATTCCGGTGCAAGCTACTCTAATTAATCAAACTTAGATATCTGATCCTAACACACTGTACCCCACCGCCGCCACTAACCAATAACACCAGTCGTCGAGAACCGGCGGTCTCCAGCGAGCGTGTCTAAACACGATTCAGCAGTGCGATATTAAGTGGTTAAGGGAGACGATGGTCTAGGTCGGGGGTCAGTGCACGGCGGAGGCGCTTGGGGGCAGCACCGGTGAGGGGCGTCGACGGTTGGTTGGCATTGGTGGTTGGTTGGCGGTAAACAGAGTGGTGGGTGGCGATCAAGGGTGTCGGTGGGCGGGGTCGGCGGCGGTGGTCGGCGTTCTGGATGGTAGTCAGCACTCGGGGTCGGAGGGGGCCGTGGTGGTCGGCGGTTAAGGTCGTCAGTCGTGTCGGTTGGCAGTGGGTGGGTTGGTAGGTGGCGGTTGGTGGTAGAGGTAGGGTTTGGTAAATTTGAAATCCTTTAAGATTTGAAAGGATTTTGAAATCATTCATTTGAAGGAATACGAATGAATTAATTCAATTTCAGTTCAAATTTCTTTCTCATCCAAACATGTTAATAATGGAATTTAAATTCAAAATCTAGCAAATTTCTACCAACCAAACACAATGACTAATGGAATTTAGAATTCAAATTTCAATTCAAACAAATTTCTGCCCACCAAACACAATAACCAATGGAATTGAAATTCCAATTCTATTGAATTTCTACATACCAAACATCCCCTAAAAAATACTTGTTTATCCTACAGATAGAAGTAACAAAGAAGCAAATTCCTTATGCATTTTGTTTTTCAAGAAAATCTTCCACGGTTTTTATCTTCAAACACTTTCATGGATTAGATGTCTCAAAACATACCACTTTTATTATTATTTAGAAATTTTAGGCGCACCCTAAGGAATTTGGGAGAAATTGGACCAAACTATCACGTTTTGGCCAAAATGTGACGGCTTGAAAACCTAGAGGTGACGACTAGGAAGTGTCATGTATAGACTAACTGCTAAGAAAAGTACACTGACAAAAATATATGGTTCTGAAACAAAAGGTCACAGTTTGCACTAACCGTGATGGTTAAGGTACGAGGCAAGTACCACTTTGAACTGTCACGGCTATGCCAAACCATGACGGTTTCTGTAGATACATGTTGTTCCTAGTTTATGAGCTTCAATGTAAACGTATTCATGTCTTACACATATGTAATGAAATGGTTCAATGAAATATAATATGTGGTTGATGTTTATTAATCTTTAATTGTTTCATATTATTGTTGGGTTATGTATAATTTATATCTATGAACTTATTATATAGTTTTGAGAAATGTAATCTAGTCGGGTGATTATCCATGCTAATGAATCGTACTTATGGGTCAAACGCATGAATACCTCATGCTTATGGACCAGTCGCACGACTGAACCATGAGACTAGATCAGTCGTATGATTGAGACATAAGATTGACTCAGTCGCACGACTGAAGCTTCAGTCGTGCGTATGACTCAGTCGTACGATTCAATCGCACGACTGAACCATGCTAATGGTTCAGTCGTATGAATGGAAACTACAAACCCATAAATACCACTTATTCGTGAAAAAACATAACAATTGGAGAACAATTCGACACACTTCATAACTTCACAAACCCTAACCGTCCAAATATCCAAGAAAGCCAATCCAACTTTCAAGTCTGTTCTTGGTCGATTCCTACTCGTTCTTAACATTTAGTTTAATCTTATATTGATCAGGTTAACGTTCTCACTAATTGGATTGCCAATCAAATAGGATTCTGCACTATTTGATCTGATTTCACGCATAATCAGTTATATTCCATACGTACACGGTCCTGACAAGTTATATCAAAGCTTTGGCTCTTGATTTTGCGTGGATTCGATTAGTTTTGGTGTTAAACTCAATGTTTTTCATTCAAAAGAGTCATCTTTTTAGTCTAAAGGTGTTTTCGATGTTTTTAGGAATTAAAGTTTAAGTCTTTCGTCATACGGCTGATTAGGGTTTCTAGGTAAATCGTATTTTGTCTCAAAATTCTAAAAAATCGATTTTTTTTCAAACGCAACAGCCTTCAGTTGCACGAATAGCTCATTTGTAGGATTGAACTCATTCGCATAGTCCATCCGCATGACTGAACTTAGTCGGATTCCTCATTCTCACAACTGAACAACTCCAATCGTTTGGTTCCAATCGTCTTATTCATTCGCACGATTGAGTCCAATCGGACGATTGAATTCATTCACCACCTTCATTCACACGAGTGACTTATTCGTATAGCTCATTTGCACGAGTGAACCATACTCATAGCCCATTCGCACGAGTGAAACAATCCTGTTCTAAAAGTTGAAAGTTTAAAGCAATGGAAGATCAATTTGTTGCATTCTCTACCGAAAAGGACTCTCGCACCCAGAATCTTCTCCTTCTGTAGAATGAGATTGGAAACCATAACAAACCGCCAATGTTTAAACGTTATATGACTATCCACAATAGAAGCAGTGGTTTGAGATTTATTTAAATGGAGTTGATCACAATCTATGGACATCCATTGAGACTGGTTACACGATACCAATCAGTGCTAATGGAGTCAAATTAACCTTAGGAGGAATGAGTGAGGCTCAGAAGATTTAGTTCAATGCCGAAAAGAAAGTTAATGCCCTATTGACTCAGTCAATACCGAAAGACATCTTTCAACAAGTTTCTAAGAACAAGCAGGCCAAAAAGCTATGGGAGGCATTAGAGAAAATTTATGATGGAAATGCAACATTAAAGGCACTGAAGGCGAAGGCTCTCAAGAAGGAGTTTGATCATTTCTCTTCGATAGGGAATGAGAACTTGGATGATATTATTGACAGCTTCTACCATCTCATGAGTGAGCTACACACTCATGGTGTAACGATGTCTATGGAAGATAAAGTTTCAAACTTTGCAGACGGGTTGCCGGATAAATAGGATTTGTTTATGTCTAATCTGAGACAGAACGACATTCTTGCAATGTTAGACATTAATGACTTCATCTTGAAGTTAAGGGAGGAGGAACTGCAAATGAAGTACAAATCACAGAAAAGATCCTACGTTCAAAATCCTTCACTCTACAACTCAGTTCCAACTCCAACTGTTTCAAGAGCACCATTACAAACAACATTCGTGTTGAGCTCATCTACTCCTTCCCAAACAAGTACATCAGGAACCGAAACATCAGGGTCGTCTGGAGCCCAATATATAGCACCTGAGGCAAATACTACAAATTTGAACACTGAGAACCTCAGTAATGTCATAGTGGAAGTTGCCAAAGAAGATATGGATCTCCTAGCAGCTGTTGTCCAATACTATGATGGTTTAGCTGTCAGGAAGATTGAAAATTGTCATCTTGCAGATGAAGATCATGAGCAAGTTGATGAGAATGAGCTAGAGAGAATGGACATCATGTGGGCCTTGGCAAGTGCAGTCAGAAGAGCCAAAAAGTTTGTCAAGAAGACAGGGTAGAATCTAGTAGCCACTAAAGATACGACCTTAGGTTTTGACAAAACCAAAGTCACATGCTTTAACTGTGGTGAAAAGGGGCACTTTAAACGTGAATGTGTAAAGCCCAAGAAAACTGGGAATGGAAACCCATTTCCCACATTCAACTGTCAAGACAAGGACGTTGTTGGAACTGCTTCTTCAAGCAAAGAGACAAAGGCCTTGACCCATCAAGGTGATGAAGGACAAGACTGGTCCTTCCGATTTGTGTCTCTAGGTGAATCAAATATTTCCTGTGTTGAGGCATTGGATGATGGATCTACGAGTGAAGGTGAAATCACAGTTGAGCAAGCAACGTCAGATACAGAAGAAGTTGTGAACGTGGTTAATCACTTGGTTGAGTAAGAGCTCAGAGCAACAAGTTCAGAATCACCAGCCTCTAAAGAGTCTAACTCTACTTTGATGGCTGATTCAACCAATTTCTCACATGTAAGTTCCACAAACCAAGTGTTTGAAAAACATGCTTGTAATGAATGTGACAAATTTAGAGAAAGCATTGATTTGAAATTTGCTAGTTATTAGAATACAATGATAACTTAGTAATGATTTACAACTCTGCACTGAAGCTAATCGTATATTAAAACAAAATGAGTGCAGTTTTAAAGAAAAGATAGAACTTTTGGGGAAAGAACTAAGGGAAACCGAGGTTGTTGCGTTAAATCAATCAAATTATATAAAGGTTTATTTACATTCTTTAGAAGAAACCAAAAAGGAAAAAGCAGTTTTAGAAGTCGAGGTTAATTCTTTAAAACAAAAACTGCATAGTTGGTCTAGTTCTTCTCACATAGTTCAAAACTTAGTGAAAGAATGAAATAATGGAGAAGGTTTGGGTTATAAGGTAGTTCCACCACCACACAAGATCCTTCTGAATACTAAATGTAGACCTATCAATAGCAACCCAGTAAAGGATCATGTGATGTCCACTCCTCTTGTTAGTGATCCCGATTGTACAAGTAAACTTGTGAAGGATAGCACTAAACAGAAGGAGTCTACCTTGAAATCAAAAGGAAAGATGCCTATAGAAAATTTGGATGATAAATCTAAAAAGGTTAATATAAGGTTAGTTTCACAAACGTCGATTTCAGAACCCAAAATGACTAAACCAGTTAACCAAAAACGTGTTAATCATCAAAGTGCAAGCTAAAGATGTTCAAAACATTAAAACAAGTAATTTTGTTAATAATACTGAAACATCTAAAAGAGATGTGCAAAACCCACTCAGACACATCTCAACCCGTTACCAAACTCAACACCACATAAAATTTTTCCTCAATCTGTAGAAAGAACATCTTGCTACAATTGTGGAAAACGGGGACATATTTCTTCTAATTGTCCTTATTATCAGACACCCAAAAACAAAATTGAACTTTATGATGCTAAACCATTTTTTTCTAAAATGAGATCTAATACTCCACCTAAGAGTATTAGTGAACCTAAAGTTCAAACTGTAAGCCAGTCGTATGTTTACCATAAACAGGCCTTACACAAAACTGGGTTATGGAATGAAAAATCAAGTAATCTGTCTGATAACGAGAACAAGAAGAAGAAAGACATGCCCTCATCCTCTAAAGTACAGTGGGTTGAATTTATGATGTATGATTCCTCTGGGTCACCCAAGCCAATTAAGGCTTGGGTCCCAAACATGAACTGATAAATTTCTTTGAATGTGCAGGGAGTCCGTTACAGCGCTATCACAAACACATGGATTATTGATGGTGGGGCGTCCAGGCACATGATTCGGAACTCGCCTCTCCTTTTCAACGTCAAACAAATTACAAGGGGCATGTTTCATTTGCTGGAAATAAAGGAGGATACATCACCGCTCAAGGCAAAGTGGGAAATGAGAAAGTTAAGTTTAACAAGGTCAACTATGTTCAACAAATACAGAACAACTTGCTTTCAGTCTAAAAGATCTGTGACAAAGGATTCAAGGTTGTGTTTGAAAACAAGAAGTACTATGTGTTGAAGAAGGATTATGTCATCCAGGAGGATAAGGTGTTAATGTTAGCTTCAAGTTATAACGACTTGTATGTCTTGGATATATCAAAAGCCTCCACAACTAATCACACAGTTCAATGCTTCTTGTCAAAGGAAACTAAGAGGGACTCAATCTCCTGGCATAGGAGAATGGGACACATTAATCCAAGGAAGATGAATCATATAGTATAGAATGACTTGGTGAATGGAGTAACTATCAAAAACTTCCAACTTCTGGATTTTTGCGTAGCATGTAAGAAAAGGAAACAGACCAAGAAGGCTCACAAGGAAAAGAAAGTTAACTTAATTGACCTCCCTCTCGAGCTTCTACACATGGATCTGTTTGGCCCAGTCAGCACAAAGAGCATTGAAGGTGATTCGTACTGCTATGTAGTTACGGATGATTACTCTAGATTCTCATGGGTGATGTTTCTGAAATCTAAATCAGAGACATTTAAATCATTCAAACAGCTAGTACTACTTTGGAATCACTCTACAAGCTGAAAGTAAGGCAGATTCGTTCAGACAATGGGACAGAGTTCAAAAATCAGTTGATGGAGGCATTCTGTAGAGAGAAGGGAATTGTACATCAATTCACTTCTGCCTACATTCCACAGATGAATGGGGTTGTTGAACAAAAGAATCGAAGCTTGATAGAGACAGCAAGAAGAATGCTCGTAGACTCTAAACTGCCTATTCAGTTTTGGAACAAGGCAGTGGCAAATGCATGCTACATTCTCAATCGAGTCCTGGTGGTCAAACGTTATGGTAAAACGTGTTATGAATTGCTCGAGGGATGTAAACCCAATCTGGATTATCTAGAACCATTTAGGGCACTGTGCATGCTGTTAAAGAAAATTCAAACTAGATTTTTAGTGAGAAGGTCGAAGAAGGTATCTTCCTCGGATACAACATACCAAACAAGAGAGTTTATAATAACTCAACAGGTCAGGTAGAAGTGCTGGAAAAGGTCCGGTGTTCTTCTTCGACTATGATGGATTTTTTAAGTCCTTCAACCTACCTCCCTCCCTTCCTGATGATGAGTTATCAACTAAAATGTTGTACCATGTTCTAAACACCCCTCCACAAGACTCAACAGCATTAGTTCCACTAGATGATTCTTCTAGTCCTTCAGGGGGAGAGCTTGATGAGAGTGACTCCTCCTCTGATGATGAAGCATTGGAGATTGAAAATGTGAACTAGCAGGAACGGGTTCCTGCTAATGAAAATACACAGGCATCACATCCTAATTCCTCTAACACTTCAGAACCTCATACTCCAACAGTTACAGATACTGAACCTAGGTTTCACAATCTGGATTCTCAAGTAGTTGTTACCATCACTCTCGGATCTTGGATAAATGTTCATCATTCCTTGGATAACATCATTGGTGATGTTAGAACGGGAGTACAGACACAAAATCAGCTATACTCAGCTGGTTATGCCTCTGTCATGGAAAAAGGCTATCTTCACGATTATGCATATCGATGTTTTGTGACTCAATTTGAGCCAAAATATGTGAGTGATGCCTTAAATGATGAGGCATAGGTTAGTGCAATGTAAGAAGACTCCTACAGTTCAAGAAGTTATGAGTGTGGACTCTTGTAGACATACCAAAATGTGCTAAGGTGATTGTCACTAAATGGGTCCTCAAGTGGAAAAAAGATGACCAAGGAGTCATCATCAGAAAGAAGGCTCGGCTTGTGGTTTAATGGTTTTGATAAGTCAAGGGAATTGAATACAATGAAGTGTTTGCACCTGTGGCTCGGATGGAAGCAGTTCGTATCTTTCTAGCCTATGCATCCTACATGAAGATTAAAGTTTATCAACTGGATATGAAAAGTGCATTTCTTCATGGTGAAATCCGTGAAACAGTCTACATCAGTCAACCTGAAGGTTTTGAAGATTCGTATTATCGGGATAGAGTTTAGAAACTGGACAAGGCTCTTTACGGGCTCTATCAAGCTCCTAGAGGCTGGTGTGAGAAACTCTCACCTCATCTAGTGAAACATGGTGTTCATAGAGGAGTTATTGACTAACGTTATTCATCAAAGAAAAAGACAGTGATTTACCGCCGGTACACATATATGAGGATGACATCATCTTCAGCTCCAAAATGAAGAATTATGTAATGAGTTTGAATCTGTAATGAAGGCAGAGTTTGAGATGAGCGCCATGGGGGAGATGAAGTTCTTCCTTGGATTACAGGTGCATCAGACACCAAAAGGAATCTTCCTGCATCAGTCCAAATATGTAGGAGATATCCTCAGTCAGTTCGACATGGAGAATGCTTCAACTACTAGAACTCCATTTGCCATGAACCATGACGTGGCACCCGGCGAAAATGATGATCTGGGGGATGCTACAATGTACCGAGGAATGATCGGATCCCTAATGTACCTCATAGCCTCACATCCTCACATTATGTACGCCACGTGTCTTTGTTCCAGATATTAGGCAAAACCAAAAGTAAATCATCTCATTGGAGTTAAACGGATTTTTCAGTGTCTGAAGGTTACTCCAACACTCGGGATGTGGTATCCTCATGATGATGACTTTGAGCTTACATCATATAGTAACTCGGACTATGGTGGTTGCAAAATGAATTACAAGTGAACATCTGCGGGATGTCAGTTCTTTGGTAGACGGTTAGTCACCTGGCAATGTAAGAAGCAGACGTCAGTTGCTTTGTCAACATGCGAAGCTGAATATGTTGCTACTACGAGTTTCTATTCACAAATCATCTGGATTCAACAGCAAATGCGCTACTACGGTTTGCAATTTTCTAACACCCCTATATTTGTTAATAATTCTGCTACTATAGCTATCACCAAAAACCCAATCCAACATGGTAAAACAAAATACATCGGTATTATATATCACTTTATATGTAACATCCGCCATTTTATTTTCAAGTTAAAAATCAAATCTTTGAGTTCAAATATAAAGTTATAATAATAATTATGATGGACCAAATGAACTAAATTTGCAATTTATATTGTGAATTATACATTGTTAATCATCTAAATAATTTGAAATACTTTATGATTTATAAACAATTTTTTTTCATAAAATTATAAAGTGAATAAATCATTTTACAATAAATAATGAAAAAGTCTTACTGCAATTTTAAAAAAAATTATAAAATAAAATTTTAACAAACTTATAAGGCTCTATTAGTAACCGTGAATTAAACTTATTTAGTAAAAATAAATAATTAAGTGATAAGGGTTACAAGCTTATAAAAGTTTTAAAAATTAATAATTGATTTATTTGATTTATTATTCAAATTGGTTATATAAGTTTAGGGTTTATTTTGTAATTTCTAAAACTAAATTTAAAGGTTTTAGCATGAAATAATAAACTTTCAAACCACACGGACCAAAACTATAAATATCATTTAAAACCCAACCCCCTCCCGTTCTTTCCCTGTTTTTCCAGCGAACGGCCGGCGGCACCTCTGGCCAAGTCCGGCGACTCCCAAACCACCCATAACTCCCGAATTTTAAGCCTAAACGATGCTAACCGTTTCCTAAACTGTTTCGAGCACTTAATAATCTTTAATTCGAGTTATTTTGGGCGATTGGACGCGGCAACTGTCGACCCTAAAGTTTCTAATCGTTCGAACGTTAAACCCTAATAATAACTCAATAACTTAACCTAACTGATCATCTATCAATTGCTAAACTTGTAACCAACATAATTCCCCTGTATCACACACCAACATTATACTTGATCCTCTCAAATGTCACGACCTGCAACCCAACCGTGATCCATGCTCGAAGCTTTATTAACCAAATTGAAAGAGGGCATGTGCTTAACATCAATCCTAAGATCTATCTGCAAAGTTAATTTGATTAACATCAACATTTGCACGTTGAATCAATATCCAAATAGTCGCGACCGTCTCTTCTCATTACAACATGATTCGAACATCTTTTTGATAGTTACACACACCCACGTACTCGGTTTTACTCAAGGAATCAAAGCCCTATGTTTGATTTCTTTAACGATATCAATTGAGGTTCAATTTGGAACGATTGCAATTTAAGGTTCTTATGAAATTGGGAGATTTTTGTATTTAACATTTTTAAACTTTACAACTAGGTTTTTAACAGATTTGTGACTTATAGCCCACCGATAATGCTGGACAGCATACATGGGTCCCGGGTTCGAACCCAGGCACCCACACATTATTTTTAATTACTAGTTTTTAAATATTTTTAAATTCCATAAATTTTAATATATTACTTCATCAAAAAAAAAAATTTATTAATTAAATTTATTCCAGAAGTTATTTATTAATTTCTGAAATTTTTTTAAACAAATAATATTCTAATTTTATAGTTTCAAATTTATAAAAACTATGACTAGAGTTATTTAAAAGTTTGTATTTTATTACTTTATAATGATTGTCTTTAAATCAAATAAGTTATGTTATAACTTCTTTGAATAATTGATTATTTAATTCATTATTTTGGTTGAATCATTAATTAATTAATTATTTTTAACTTATGATTTTAGATTTAATTACTTTAAAGAATAAGAAAGATTATAAATATTATTAATCAATTTATGTAATTTAAATGTTATAAACCTGTCATGTTTCAAATGTAGGTATGTTGAAATATTAATAATCTATATGTTAATAAATAATTATTTATATACATAATTAGTTATTCATCTATTCGTTTAACCATATTATATATAATTAGTTATTAAAGTTATTCTTTAAGATTTTATTTAAGTTCTTAGAACTTATAAAACAATACCATTTTCTTTAATCTTAACTTTTTGTATTATAGGATCCTATAATAAATCATTTAAAAATTCAATACTCTACAAAATGATTCTTAGTAATTTTAAAGTCATTTAATAAGTATTCTATTAATCACCTTTAACAAGTTTTAAATAATTAATATTAAATTAATTAATCTTTTCATATGTTATACTTAATTTCTATTAAATCAATAACTTAAATTGTTGAGACATTTTTAATTATTTTTGAACTTGATTGATTTATATCATCTTTATTAAACCAAAACATAAATGACTCATTTAATTATTTAAATCCCCAAATTTCCAATTGAAACCCTGGTTCACGTTTATTCATTAATCTTACCTTTAAACTTAACATTGGAATATATATACGGTAGATATCTTGTAAAAGAAATCGTTGGAGCCTCGTTTAAATTCTTATCATCACCTTATATATATCAAGTGATTTTCCTTGCCCCCTTTTTACATTTTTCACACTATTTTGGGGTGAAACATAATACTTATACATCATACACTTATAAACGTTTGAGACTTGTAATGCACTTGCAATTCATCTTTATATTTTGTCATGGTTATTTGTGTGTTGTAAGTGATTATATGAGATACATAGTTTGTTTACAATCATTAACTATTGCTAGCCTGGCGACGTCTTAAATCTTTGGGCCTGACAAGCCTATTTGGTGCTAAAGCCGAGGTATTGTCGGCTCCTGATGATGTATACTTGTTCATCATGGGAACCAAATACACTTAGCCAATCTAATATACTTGTAATCAAGTCGAGGTTTGGTTGTAACGATATGTGTTCTATAACCTTACTAACTTATAACCTATGACATGAATTGTTACTTGTAACCTTGTTATATTATGTATTAAAACCTTAGAAACTCACCAACTTTTTAGTTGACCCTTTATTTTTATCATGTTTCAGGTTTACTTCTTGTGGTTTTCTTTTCATGCTCATATAGGACTTGGACCTAGTTTAAATCGAAAGTCTTATGTTTTTGGATGTATTTTGATTGTTTTGTAATTACTTATTTGTCTTGTAATGTTTAATGAATAATGACATTTAATATATTTTCAACTTAATTAGTTCCATATGCTATGAGCAATCATCACCCATTCGTCCGCCTCAATGATTCCGCCGTCGATCAGGGTGTGACATTATACATGACTGTTTTGAAAAGCATTTTAATCGATATTGTTAAACTTAATACAGAATTTCAACGCCCCGACCTCTACATAAAAGCATTTGACAAACCAAGGTTTTTGTATCTTTAGAGGTTAATGGCGTGAAAAAGAAAAGTGATGTGATTCTAGAAAAAGAAAGTTCGTAGTCTCACAAATTTGTTATTTTATTTTCTTTTATTTTGTTTTATTTTCAAAAAACATAAAAAGATTTTTGGTTTTAGAATTTTAAGGGGTGAATAGGTTAGTTTAGTATTTAATTTAGTGCAATATGTATTTACTTAAACAAACGAGGGAGAATGGCAGCTTAGCTAAAAGAAATGATATCAAATCTGTTATTTGGATTCAACGTTTATAGAAAATGATTGAACACAAGGAACAAATTTTTTGGGACCTCAAAACGATTTAAGTGATGAAGATGCAAAATTCAAAGTACAAGTCTGAGAAGTCTAAGCAAAATAAAATGAAAAATAGTAGTAAAACTAGTCTGCTACTGAGGTAACATAGAAAAAGTAGACCTAGAGGTTGCTACCTGACTATATGATATGTCAGTAGATTCAACACAATAGATGAGTAGACTTCATTGGTGATTTAAATTCAAACTAAGTTGTTCAACTAGCTGTGGGTTCCCATCTTATCCCTGGTTAACACAATCAACACATTTCCAATTGTTGGGTTTGTTGTACCAAAACAATGTCGTTTAACCATTTTAAACAAGAAAACGCAGCGGAATATGAACTTAATATCCTATTCAATAATCTGAAAATTAAAGTTCATAATATTATTTTAACAAACCCAAAGACATAGGATCATATGTATGTGAATAAACTAGTTATCAAGAAGCAAAAAAACAACCAAAACAACATCAACAATCTACCTTTATAGGCTGTTGAAGAACCGATTTTAGAGCTGCTGGAAATCGTGATATTGTAGAAGAGGGGGGCAATTTTGGATGGCCAAAACACCAAGGATAGGTGTCCTCAAGTGCTCATACCCACAAGCCTTCAAGAAACACCATTTTTGCTAGGGTTTGACACCAAAACGACCATGAAGATGCTGCTGGAACATCCTTCCAGCACCAAATCAAGCATGAAGATGCTGCTGGAACATGTTTCAGCCGAGTGTTTCTTCAAAAGGGAGAGAACCATTCTCTCCTTTGGTCATTCCAAATGTGTGTGAGATGAGAGGATGAAGATGTGTGTGTGTTTTTCTCCAAAGAGAGACCAAAAAGGAAAAGAGTTGCTGGAACTAAAGGGGGGGCCGAACCCTTAGGGTTGCCCACTCCTTTTCTTTTATTTTTGCTTAAAAGTCCTTATACATTAACCCTTATTACAACTAAGATTAACATAGATATATATATATATACATAATAACCTTTTAATTATATATACACACACACTTTTATTATTTGATGTTGCTTAACTAATTTAAACAACATTACAAATAATATCCATGAACAAAATATCCTCATAATTTGTTCTTTCTCACATACAATTTATTTAGAAAACCCATTTTCTAAATTGGTGTGATTATTTAATTGCATGATCATATCATCAATTAAATATTAATTGGTGTTTGCTAAGCTTGTTATTGGGTATGACCCGACTTGGATCACAACGTACTAACCACATCAATGTTCTATGTGTCTTGGGCATACAGAATCCAACAATCTCCCACTTGCACAAGATACATAGAGGATTGATGCAAGCAGTAAATACCGCCTAACAACGGTTTACTACCCTTAATACGCGTGACTTAAAGCCATTCAATAACATCATCCCCTTCAAGTATCCAACTTGAAATGATTTAGGTGAATCAATCATCTATCCTTTTGTTACAGATGTCATGTTAAATCCAAGGACACAGAATGATCATTCCTTGTTGATTTAACTTAATCAGGCCTTAGACATCATGCTCTCAACGAATAAGAGGAACAAATTCCATCTTGACTACATACGTTTCTCACAATCACCTTATGTTGTACCCAAACATAGCCTTATGTACTGACCATTATTTCAGAGCAGCGAAGAACTAGCTCAAGGTATAACACTTGGTGAATATCAAAACCCATATGTATCTCAGGTCAGAGGATACCAAATGATATTCGCCTTTACTCAAATTTACTTATGATCAATCTAAAGATTCCATGTAGTAAAATTGAGACGCGGGTCAGTCCAATATTTGTATCCCACAAATATCTATGAACCTTGGTAGCAACCAATTGCTCTATATTCATACCATATAAATATCTACCAATCCATGTTCATAATAGTCTTACATTCATATCTGTTCCCACAAATATGACCGACTACGGACATTTAGAATAATAAACATATTCATGGATGTAAACATGCTAAAAGGGAACATGACTCAAAAGGTCAAAATTACAACTGTTCCATACATTAAATACTAAACAGATCAATTCCAATCACTAGAATATCGAAGTCCTAAGGCACAAGTATGACCCTCATACTTTGCCTTCGCAAGGAGCTTCGTGAGTGGATCCGTAATGTTTTGATCTTTTATGAACTTTATGAATACATATCTTTACCCTTTTCAACTCCATCCCTTATGATGTTGAATCTCCGCTCAAGGTGCTTAGTCTTTGATGAGTACGGGGTTCCTTGATTTGAGCAATCCCACCCACGTAATTACCAAAGATCTTTAGGGAGTCTTGAATGGTAGAGACCACCCCTAGATAAGCAATGGACAAGCTTATCCATGCAGCTTCCAAAGCTGCCAATGAAGCGGCTATGTATTCGGATTTTAGACTGAATAATGCTACCGTGTCCTGCTTTGAACACTTCAAGGATACCACACCTCCATTCATAATGGAAGTACACCTGATTATGATCGAGAGTTGTATCGATCTGTTTTGGAAGTCCTTATCTGTGCAACCCTTTACACAGATTTTCACTTCAACAGATCCGTATATTAGAAACATATCCTTAGTCTTACTAAGGTGCATCAACATACTTTTAACAACCATTCAATGGTTATTTCTATTGGTATCTACTTTGTCATACCTGATAAGCATGACTCGTCCGGTTTAGTGCATATCATGAGACAAATGACGGATCCTATAGCAGATGCGTATGGGATATCCTTCATTTGATTTTGCTCATCCTATGAGCTTGGACATTGAGACGTAGTCAACATGGTCTCTCTTTGAAAGGGTATCATACCTTTCTAAGAGATTTCCATCTTGAACCTTTTCAAGATTTTATATATGCACTTTGGTTTGACCCTATCAACCACCTCGATCTATCCTTATAGATCCTTATTCCAAAATATGGGTGATTTCAAAGAGATCCTTTTATGAAAAACATCTTCCAAGCAAGGTTTTAACACCTTCCAAGGTTGGAATATATTTTTCAAATAGCAGTGTGTCATCAGCATACAACACTGAGAGTATACTCCTGCTCCCACTAGCTTTCATATATACACACCCTTTTGATGCTTGTTTCAATCCATAGATCTATCACTTTAACTTGTATACTTTATTGGGATGTCGCGGATCGACAAAACCTTCATGCTGAACTATGTGGACAGTCTCTACGAGATGTCCATTAAGGAAAGCGGTTTTGACATCCATTAGCCAAAACTCATATTCAAAATATGCAGTTATGGCACTTAACATCCTAATCGACCTTAGCATTGCCACGGGCGTAAGACTTTCATCATAATCAACCAATTGAGTTTGATGAAAACCTTATGCTATAAGTCTTGACTTATAAGTATTCAAGTCTCCATGTATATTGTTTTCATCCAGAAAACTCACTTGTATCCAACCGATTTGGAGTTTAAGTGGAGGTTCAGCCAATTGCCAAACTTGGTTGTTATACATGAATTGCATCCTTACGTTCATGGCCTCTAGCCATTTGTCCCAATCCAAATTGGACATAACATCTTGGTGTATGGTTAGCCTACAGGGTATAACCACATAGCATCCATTCATGAAATATCCTTATCTTTCAGATGGAATACTAACTCTACCAGATTTGTGAACGTTTTGTGTGTGTTGATCAACCTCTTGATCTTTATCAACAACCTCCTGCTGATTGCTAGTGTCAATCAAATGTGTATCGCCTTGTGGATTTTGATCCTTATCAAGTTCCACAGTTCTATACGTCATTCCTTCCATAAAGGACTTGGTTTCAAGAACCATAGACTTTGGAGCAATAAATACTTCTGATTCGTTGAGTCAAAGAAACGGTATCTTATACAGTCTCTTTGGATTCTAAATGAATACACACTTTCTTTGTCCGGGTCATATTCATAATATGAGCCTTAGAGAGCGATGCGAAAACCCAAAATGATAAAGGTGGTAAGTTCATAGCCATAATAAATTGAACCATATCCAAATAGGGTTCAGTTTCTCCTTTATCTGAATGAAGAGCATAGATAACTATGCGGAGTTGATTTTCTACTTCATTATTGAAGATTTTGAACATTTCAAAAGCTTCATACTTATGTGTCATCAAGTGCACACAATAATAGCGACTGCAATCGTCGGTAACATTAATGAAGTATCTTTCACCAGTCTTAGACATTGTCTTAAAAGGATCATATGCATCCAAATGCATCATTCCTAATTAGTCTTTGGTTCATACTTATCAAATGAAACATTTTCATTTGTTTCCAAAAGACCATTCTTTTGAAGTGTTTGAATCTAATTCTGGTTAATGTGACCAAGGCGACAATGTCAAAGATAGTAATAACTTAAACCCATTTTAAGTTTCTTTATGCTAAATGTGTATCAACGAGTTATAATAGGATGATCTATCATGAACCAATTCATGGATGTCATTAAAAGGCATATCCTTAAAATGATATACATCATTCAAAACTCAATACCATTATTTACAAATTTTGAATCATGATCATATTGTTTTAAAAGGAAACATTAATCATGTTCCTAGTCAAACTAGGTGCATACAAAAATGTTTTGAGAACAACTTCCAAACCATTTGAAGGTCTCAAAATAGAGTTTCCCTTCTTGAAGCGGACATTTCTTTTGAACCCTTTTGCAACAATTGCAAGTATGAGTCTCACATCCGGTATCCAATACCCATGTGATTGAAGAAATGGCTTTTAAAACAGCGTATGAATCATGGAATTGTATTTGAGGTTTGCCCAAAACCCTTCTTGTGTTTCAACTCCTTGAGATAGAAGGGACAATACCCTTTTTATAGTCCTATCTCTCCACACTCAAAGCATGGATCGTTCTCCGTTACCTTAGGCTTCATAAGCTTAGGTTTTGAGGTTTCGCTATAACCTTTGCTTTGACGTATTCCTTTCCTTTAGCAATAATTGCTTTAGGATCGGGATTGGCCACTTCTTATAGCCTCCGTTATTGATTGAGAGAATAGGTAGAACCTCTCTACTTATCCCCGCCTCGGTTGCTTTGAGCATTGCATGAGGTTCACCGATGCTCTTGTCCCATCCGTTCATATTACAGTTTATTATGAATGTCTCAAACCTTTAGTTAGGCAATCAAGGATCAAATCCTTGGCCAACTACTTTGAGACAGGACAGCAAAGCATCTTGAGGCTATCAATATGGCTTTTATCTTAAGGATATATAAGATGATATTGATTGGGTCTTTTCATGTGACATGTATAAAGTGCTTGAACCGTTTCAAAGCAATCTTATTAAAGTTTGTGGAAGGAACATTTCCCTTTTAGATTAACATGTCATGTGCCCCATGAGGCTCCAAACCCTTTTGGAGTCTGGGAATCATATTCCCAACATGAGATCGGATGCTTGCACAGAATCCTAAGTGTGCTTAACTCAATCGTCAAAAGGCCATAACATCAACAGCGTGGGTTGGTGAGGTATGGGATCGTCAAGGACATAGACCTTTACTCATTCTTGAGAACGATTCTCAAGTTTCAAAATGAGTCCATAAGATAATATGGTTAGGACTATCCCTCTCGAGAATAGGTCGCAGTGATAGGGAAGGGACGATCGGGGTGGTAGCATTATAGTTAGAGGTCATCATTACAAAATTGACAAAGTTCATATTAGTATTTCTCATAAATTTATTTTAATCGTTAATACCCTTAAATGTCTCATAGACAATTAACAATTAAAATCTAGAATCCAACGTTACATTTAAATGATGGTTAGGTGACCTTTATCCCATTATTTAAATTAACAAGGTAGTCGACAGTTGACAATTGCAACCTATTGCAACTTCTAGTCTTATGGGATCGGTTAAACATCATATGTTTAGTCGGCATGTTTAATCCCATCAACACCATTGTACGCCATGCTTCGGTGACCCTAAGCACATGGTTTCCAATTCAAGTCGTCCTACTTACACACACGTGTGAGTTTTTACATATAAGCGGTTAGGTGACCTTTATCCCACAAGTATGTTAGACTCACCTCAAGGACACAAGTTCCCTACAAGTGGTTAGGTGACCTTTATCCCACAAGTAGTTCCCAAGTGATTCGAGTGTCGTGTAAAAGGATGGTGTTAGACTTGTTACCAAAGGGTTTTAAGTTTCCATTAATTTTAGACTTTGAAAACACTATGTACCTTGTAATTGCATGCTTTCAAATACATGGTACCCTATGGTTCTCTTTTAATAAAACCTCTTTTATTTTGAAATCATTAATCCTTTTAATAACCTTTTATTAATTACTTAATGATTTAGAACCATAAAATTCAGCTTGTTATCATAATTTATTTAGATCGTTAAGCATATTCATATATCAAACAATCAACATAAAACAAGCAAGCATAATCATACAAACATATGTGCATAACCATAGCCACTAAGTTGACTACACTTGTTTGCCATCACAAGTGTTGTCATAAGGTCTTTTCCTAAGGGTTCAACACAACACAAATGATGAGATCTCCAAAGACCCCCACTTGAACTTGCATCCAAATGCTTCAAGTCCATCCTTTGTGTCTTCCTTTTGTGCTTCCTTCCCGAGCATCTTCTTTTACAAAATATATACATCCTAATACATATTTTCTAGTAAAGGAAAAAATGCTCCTAATCTATTTATTACATTGCCAAATGAATAAATAAATTACAAACCAAATGGAAACACAAAAGAAATTACTACAACCCATAAAGAAAGAATACAATCAACATGACAATTCCATAATCAACCAAACCCAAAACAACCATGGTCAAGGCTATGTTATGCACTAAAATTATGTATCCATATACATCATACTAAGAACCAAAATGAACCCCATTGACCCTAAATTTTCAGCCAACATAAACCAAAAATCTAGGGTCTTTTGTCCAAACAAAACACAATCAACCAAATTGATATCTTTCCTTTCAAGGTTTAATCACTAGCATGTTTGATATAACCTTGAAAGATTGGGGTATCATCAAATCAATACAAAACAGCCCTAAAATTGGTTGTTAAACCTTATATAACCAATTATACAAGAACACATGAAACTAATCATCCACATAACCGGCTCTTGATGCCAATGTTGGGTTTGTTGTACCAAAACAATGTCGTTTAACCATTTTAAACAAGAAAACGCAGCGGAATATGAACTTAATATCCTATTCAATAATCTGAAAATTAAAGTTCATAATATTATTTTAACAAACCCAAAGACATAGGATCATATGTATGTGAATAAACTAGTTATCAAGAAGCAAAAAAACAACCAAAACAACATCAACAATCTACCTTTATAGGCTGTTGAAGAACCGATTTTAGAGCTGCTGGAAATCGTGATATTGTAGAAGAGGGGGGCAATTTTGGATGGCCAAAACACCAAGGATAGGTGTCCTCAAGTGCTCATACCCACAAGCCTTCAAGAAACACCATTTTTGCTAGGGTTTGACACCAAAACGACCATGAAGATGCTGCTGGAACATCCTTCCAGCACCAAATCAAGCATGAAGATGCTGCTGGAACATGTTTCAGCCGAGTGTTTCTTCAAAAGGGAGAGAACCATTCTCTCCTTTGGTCATTCCAAATGTGTGTGAGATGAGAGGATGAAGATGTGTGTGTGTTTTTCTCCAAAGAGACCAAAAAAGAAAAGAGTTGCTGGAACTAAAGGGGGGGCCGAACCCTTAGGGTTGCCCACTCCTTTTCTTTTATTTTTGCTTAAAAGTCCTTATACATTAACCCTTATTACAACTAAAGATTAACATAGATATATATATATACATAATTAACGTTTTAATTATATAATACACACACACTTTTATTATTTGATGTTGCTTAACTAATTTAAACAACATTACAAATAATATCCATGAACAAAATATCCTCATAATTTGTTCTTTCTCACATACAATTTATTTAGAAAACCCATTTTCTAAATTGGTGTGATTATTTAATTGCATGATCATATCATCAATTAAATATTAATTGGTGTTTGCTAAGCTTGTTATTGGGTATGACCCGACTTGGATCACAACGTACTAACCACATCAATGTTCTATGTGTCTTGGGCATACAGAATCCAACACCAATAAGGGGTGACAAGCAAAATAAACGCCATAAATGTGTGTGGATGACCATAAAAATGAGCAAAGCACATGAAAAATTCCTAAATGCAATCAACCTAATGACTAAAGTGTTGGTGTGTTATGTGCAGAAGAAAAATAAATGCTCTAACAAGAAGATTGGTTGTGTGCCTCTCTGCTATGCGGTGGCACTGACCTGAGGATAAGCATAACCTAAATATTCTAGAATTCATTGTTGGTTGCACCTCTCTGCTATGCGGTGGCATTGACTTGAGGCTTGGCATCTCTTTGAAAGCTTTTAAAATAGTTTCTTTTTGTCCAATACTCGTAGACCGCTCAAAATTCTCCTGAGGAATGTTGATTACCATATAAGTGTGGGCTCCATAAATGCTTGTTGAAATGATCAAACCTAACTCTTCCCCAATGTGAGTCAAACATCTGTGTATGGACTTAAGTGGACAAATATACTGAAAATCATCATGGCTGCAACTCTTGACAGTCAAAATCATTGTGTGCATCTTATAGCTCTAGTATGATTTTCTGAAAGTGCTATTGACTCTCGGACAAAATCAAGAATCTAGCATCAACGTGTTTTAGTAAATTGTCCCAAATGATTCTGATATACCTGTATGATTCCATAATGAATCTTTCTAGAAATGATCAAATTAACTTGAAGCTGATCTGCTCAGGAAGTAAAATCAACTAGATGTGTTCTAATAGGTTTAATTCCATGTCAAATCAAAAACACAAAAATATGTCTTATTTTGTTTTTAATTTCCAGTTTTTTTGTATTTACTATTTTTCTAGTCTTTAGTTACGTAATTGTCAGACTATACAACCAGTTGAAATATATGAATCACTCACTCAAAAGGGTTAACGTCCGAGGTGACCAAAATGTTCAAAATTAGAACGGGTCACGTCTAAGGTGACAAATCGGTGTTAAATTAAAATGAGTCACGTCTGAGGTGACCAATCTGTTTTAAATTAAAAGAATCACATCTGAGGTGATCAAACGGTTTTCAGTTACAAAGGTCATGTCTAGGATGATCAGTGTTCATAATGCAAAATATCAAAAGGTAAAATTTTCAGTGTTTGAAAGTGTATGAGGTCAAACTCATAAGTGTGAGCCAATCACACGATTGGATCATAAGTATGGGTCCAGTAGCACAACTAAAATGGATGAAGGAGTATGAGCCAGTCGCACAACTGAGGCATGAGTATGGGTCCAGTAGCACAACTAAAATTAAAATTTGTATAAATAAGGGGGTCAGTCGGTCGCAAACCCTTACCACCCTTCAAAGTCCTCTGAAATCTCCCATACAAACATACTCTACCCGAATTTCTACTGTTGTGATTACTGCCTGGTTTGTGATACTAACGTATGTTATACTCATCTATAGGTATTATAAGACTGAAATCGATCATAATGAAGTTCTGTGTGAACCCTAAATGACCTAATCGGTTAAAATCAAGAAATGAGAAAAACTCTTCAAATAGACCACTTAAAGGGACATAAACGTAAATATAAAGGACATTAAGTGATTTTTAGAGTCCTTGCAAATCAAATGAGCCTAAAGACGAAGTCTAACACAATCTTTTAACCAAGATTCACGGTTGGAGTGTCGAACAGAATAATATGCGAATAGACACTCTAATGAACCTCAGTCGCACGATTGAGCCAGGCGCATGATTCAACCGCACGAATGAATCAATCGGTGACTCAGTCGCATGACTGACTCAACTGCACAGCCTAACAAACGACTAAGTTCAGTCGCAGACTCAATGGCATGACTCAACTCAGCCGCGGGTTCAATCGCACGACAGAACTCAGTCGTATGGATCAGTCCCACGACTAAACCAGCATGATCAAAACAGCTTAAGTTCCAACTATCTTCGGTTATGCATAAATCAAACATATATGTCTCTTGTGTTGCAGCCACATGGCTGATGGGTGGACTATGAGCACCAAGCACAACATCTGTGCTCACCATGATTCTACATCCAGGAATGCTTCTGGGTTCACAGGGATCATTGCCTTTTTGCGCAAATCAAGGATCTTCAAGGCCATTTTTGTCCTATGCACACCTTACAGATCCATTCATCAGGCCTTCTGGGAAAGCACCTGGGTTGACAGGTCCGTTGAGCCACACCGTATATGGAACTCCATCATCGGACAAGAGATCGAGATTACTAAAGATGATCTGAGGCGGGTCTTAGATCTGGGTGAGGACGGAGCCTACCCAACTAAGCTACATCCCCTAACAGTCCCGGGATGCTTTCTAAGGATCAAGTACACCGGTGACATAAATGCTGGTGTACTAAACAAGAGCAACATGTGCCTGCAATTCAAATATTTGGCACATGTGATCCTTAAGTGTATAGCCTCCAAGCGGGGAAGATTTAACGTAATGTCTCACCAAATCCAGAATGCATACGTTGCACTGGTACTGAACCATCCGTTCAGTTTTTCACGCATGATCTCCTCTTATCTAATTGAGAACCTTGTGGCCAAAGG
Organism: Flaveria trinervia; assembly: GCA_025506515.1. NCBI lineage: Eukaryota > Viridiplantae > Streptophyta > Magnoliopsida > Asterales > Asteraceae > Flaveria > Flaveria trinervia. The sequence continues at coordinate 21,931,187 of CM046443.1, forward strand.
GAAGGAAGGCTTCTATATGTATCCTCGGTTCCTACAAATGATTATTGATGGAAGCTTCCTTCGCTGCCTAAGGAGAAAGACGATGCAGTGGTACTCGAGGTGATGGATGACACGACGTTGGGTAGAATGAAGGTCTAGTGGGGGAAGCAAGTGAAACCCCCGGTGAGGAGACCATTTGGCCTCCTTACCAGAGAAGACTATGTAGCGCCCGCTCGAAGGAAGTGGCGTCACGATGATAGTGACTCCGATGTTGAGCCTATCGTGGCACCCACCGATGAAGAGAGAGATGATGATGACGATAAAGATGATAGTCAAGGTGGGGGAGCTGCACCTCCACACAGTACTTCTTCTGCTCTAGGTCGATCTGAGCAGGTTACTATCCACCTGGATTTTCTGGTAGATGAAGAAGAGGAGTAAGAAGATGAGCCACTGGTAAGGACAATTGGGAGAAAGGTTATGGACACCGAGAGAGGTAAAAAGGCGGTTGGTGGACGCCAAGCTGGATCTGAGGGTGGTGATACTTATCTCACTGATCAACATACACCCAGACCAGCCAACTAACTCAGGGGAGCATCTGTTGTTACGAGCTCTAGGAGGATGAGGATGGCCTAACCTTATGGCAAAAAGGTTAAAAGGCCAAGGTTTATTGTGATCACATCTTCTACCCCCACTACCATAGCCCCACCATCACTGCCACACCCACTATCACACCTTCCACCACCACTATCACACCTCCCACCACCACTATCACTCCTGCCACCACCACTACCACAGCCACTCCACCACATCCCCTTACCATTCCACCCCCATATTCACCACATCTACCACCACAACTACCACTCATCAAACTGGTCCCTCCACCCAATCCCCATGTACACCGAGCCCTACTCTACCCATGGTCCGGTTAAAGGAGCAGTTGGCTAACCTTAACCGCATAGTGCTAAGGCTAATTGCCCCCGATGAGCTAAGGGCTACTCAACTAAACAAGATGATGGAGGTGAGCATTGCTCAGGCAAAGAAGATTGTAGAGCTGAGGGAGAAGAACACTCAGTATGAGAGAGCGTTAGGCCGAGCCCACCATGCACCTACAAGTCAAAATGAGCTGTTGTTGGCTTCGGTAAAGAGGATTGAGGATCTAGAAAAGAAGAACAAGAAGATATTACTAAAGCTCAAGGGATCAAAGAGTGAGCCACTAAAGATTAAGGATGGTGATGATGGTGATGATGATGATGATGAAGATGAAGATGAATCTGATGAAGGAGGAGCTGATGATAAAGGAGGACCGAGTGGAAAAGATAAAGAGGATGATGACGACCAAGAAGGTGATGCTGCTGCATTAGCCTCAAAACAAGCTCAGGAGAGGCGCATAGAAAGAAACCAAGATCAAGGAGCCTCGTCCTTGGCTCCTCCATTTGAAGAGACTACTGACCAAGGCAAAAGTAATGATTAGATGTTTTTATATTTGAAAATTTTGTACTTGAATTATGTATTGCATTAATGTAATTAATGATTATTGATGTTTAAATGTCTTAATTAATGATTTATGTGTGATGTGCTTAATGTTTTATCAAACAGCTGAAGCTCAGCAGACAGATGAATATGATGTTGCTCCCCTTCAACAAGTCAACACTCAACTTACTATGATTCTTGACTTGCAAGGGATTGTTAGAAGATCTGTGAGCTATACACCAAAGGAAGGAGAGATTATACATGATCTAACAGATGAGCAGCTCACTGAAATGTTTAGACTGAATCCTGATAAGCTGGTTAAAGATGATCCAGAAGTCGATATTGAGAGTGATGATGAGCTGAAAGATGTAGATGAGATTGAGATAGAAGATGTCACATCAGAACACTATCCACAATACACTGACCCAAAGGACATGTTATCCCCATCTTGGGTGAAACATTTGGCAGTGATACGTTTGATAAGTTGGATGAAATGGAGAAATAAAAAGAGAAATAAGAAAGTATAGCCCAAGCTTCAGACGCTGATGTTGATATCAAGAAAGCTGAATGGGCAGCTTGTTTTGCTGAAATGAAAGCCTGTTGGATCAAGAAGAAGGCTGGTGAGGAACTTCCGAAGGAAATAGAGTTCTTCCAAAGACAAAGTAAAACATCCACTTCCGAAGCCAGAACTCTACTTCTGAAGTCAAAGTACTTACTTCCGAAGTTAATGTCTAAGAAGAAAAGAACAGTAGACAACTTCTGAAGTATGAAGAAAAGATGAAGTCCTCAAGCCTCGGAAGAAGCAGCCTCTTCCAAAGTATAAATGGCTTCAGAAGTACTTGTTCTTCTGAAGCCATTTAACCTTTAGAAGACACTGTTATGAACCAGTGGACACACGTATGGTCTTTGAGACTACACTGCAGACCTCTGATACTACATGGCGTTTTCCCAAAGGGCCATGTAGTTGACTATACTTTATTCTACTTTTCACCTTTTTATGTTAGTACATGTTACCAACTTTAGTTTGTGACAAAAGGCAAGTTAGGGACATGTCCTAACTGCCATATCTCAGATAAGACTTTATCTGAGATACCTTAAATTATATCTTTGTAGTATCTTCTTTAGTTATAGGATCCCAGCTACTATCAAAGTATATCCGGTTGTAGGTAGTGTTATATATAGTTTCTCATTGTCACTCGTAAGAGCATGCTTGTAAGAGTCTTGTAATACTTTAAGTGAGAAGCAATATATGCAAGTACCTTGAAATTACTTCTTTGTGTTCTTTACTTATTATATTGTGATCAACTCTTAAAGAGACTCTTCTTCGCCTGATTTGAGTGTTGTATAAGTGAGTTTAGAGAGAAAACCGTGTGTTAAGTGACATTTACCGATCCTGCAATTAGTATCAGAGCTTTTTAGGCTCTTGATTGTGAGATCTTACCATCCAAATCAACCCGTTTTTCACTCCTCCTTACTACTCACTCATAATGGCCCTCAACAAATCTAAAGTTGAGATGGGAACGATGACAAAAGCTCCCATCATTACTCCTAAAAACTTCAGGTCTTGGAGCAGACGTATGGAAGGCTTCATCAGATACCAAGATAGCATGATGTGGAACTACATTGTCAATGGCCCGTATAAACCCAAGGTAGCTGCACCTAGTGGAAATAGTGCCATGATAGAAAAGGCTGTTGAAGACTATTCTGATGAGGACCGGAAGGAGATGGACATTGACAGCAATGCAATGACTATTCTCATGACTATAATTCCCAACTCCATCATGGTGGGGTTTGAGCATTGTAGGTCAGCTAAAGAATTGTTTGATGCACTTGCTCAGATCGACTCGAGCCCCAATGACTCCAAGAAGGACTCGCTGAAGAAGCAGTTCGAGAACTTCACCTATATTGCTGGAGAGTCTCTCATCCAGCAATATGTCAGGTATATGGACCTTATCTCTACCCTTCAGTCAGTGGGGATCACTCCTAAACTCAGAGACCTTAGTAGAAAGTTCATGAGTGCTCTCCCCAATGAGTGGACATTCTACTACGTCTCTATCAAGAGGATAAAGAACCTGAACACCCTTACCATGACTGAGCTCTATAGCATTCTTGGTGGATACCGGTTGGAGATGGAGAGTAACAGGGGCCATCAGACAAGCAGACCCCTGACTCTTTCTGCTAGCAATGCCTTAATGGTTGCTGAAGGCTCAAGACCCCCACCACCTCTGCAGTACCACAGGCATCCTGCTCATCTAGACCATACATCACTTTCCCTGAGACTCCAAGGTCTCAATAGGCTCAACACTGTTTTTTCAAGACAGTTGTGCCTTTTTCTCTAGAAGTGGACACTTTGGTGATTTTCAATATTGTTTTGATGATCTTGAGTGTTTTAGTCTAGATGATGTAGAGTATGTAGACATTGTCCAACAGATGGCTCTCCTAACCTACAGAGCGAAGAAGTTCTTTAAGAGAACTGGAATGCAATTCCCTCAGAACCCAACAAATAGCAAATTTGGGTTTGATAAGTCCAAGGCCAAATGTTACAACTGTAACCAACTTGGTCACTTTGACAGGGAATGTAAGGCTCCCAAGTCAAATCTGGGAACCTGATAAGCCTCCACACATCCTTCTACCACAAAGACTACTGGGAAGTCAACTAAGACAGTTGCACTGGCTCAAGAAGTTGACTGGAGCTTCATGGTACAGGATGTGACTCCTTGTCAAGCACTTATAGCAGGAATAGATGAAAATAAGGTACATGAACGTCTCTATACTCCTGCTTGTATTGCTAAGGATAAGTTGTATCAGGACTACAATTGGGAAATCAAATATGATATTGAGTCTTTAAATATCTTTAAATCTGATTTTAAAAGGGCTGAATCTGACTATCAACGTAAAATTGAAGAGTTAGAGAAAATGGTGTCCTTCTTAAAACATGAACACTCTAATTACAAGACTCAAATAAAGGTTTTGATATCCAAATTGTATGAGGCTCAAGCCCAGCTTGTCATAGCTGAGGCTCAAGCCAGGAAGTATGCTATCTCAGAGCAAAACTTCCAAGCTATTATTGCATTATCCTCCCACTCCAAACTCTGTTATCAAAACAAAGGAGGGTTGGGGACCAATGAAATTGCTCCACCAGATTCTTATGATTCCATAAGAGAACCTAGATGTGGTACTGAAGAGCAAGAGGTCCCATCTGCTGACCCTTCTTCTTTAGAGTTGAAGAATGATGAAACAATAGAAACCATCACAGGGAAGGAATAGGTAGACCAACCCATTTCTCCCAGTGATGATCAAACCCTAACCAAAAAAGACAGAAGAAGAAGAACTAAAGCATCCAGAAGAACTACTAAGAAGGTGGCAGATTCCAAGTTAATGATTGACCCAAAACAAAAGGGTGTATTCATTTTTACTGGATTCCAAGTGGTAAGTACTTATGATTCAAGAAAGTAGTGTAGTACCAGCATTTTTGTCCTACCAAAGGATGAGAAGTTGAAGGGAAAGGTTGCTGATGATGAGAAAAAGAACAAGAAACAGCAACCTACAAGCTCCCAAAAGCCTAACATTGCATGCATAATGTGTGGTCTAATAAACCACATGGCTAAAGATTGTTACTACAATCTTACTAGCACACATTATGCAAATAATATTAAAAACTAAGGAGTCAAGGAAGGTTTCTCATTTGGATCTTATAAAATGGTTCAGGTTATGAAAAAGGGAAAGCTAGTTTTTGAAGCAAGGTTGCTTGCGGAACTGAATCTCTCTTCCGAAGGGAAAAAGGCTTTGGAAGTAAAAGTTGTTAAGATTCTGAAGAACAAGAAAATTCCTTTGAAACCATCCCAGAAGAAGACTACTTTGGAAGAAAAGGTGTTGAAGACTTCTTGTGAAAAGAAAGAAGCTCAGAAGAGCGTCATGCTGCAAAAGCTTCTACAAGCTCATCTTTCACGATCAACCAGAAGATGGACTGGAAGATCAAGAAAGATGTTGCAGCCCAAGCCTCTTCTTCAAATACATCAATTGAACTCCCATGCTTAACTTTTGGTTCAATTATGTCATTATCATTGGAAAAACCCAAGACCAGCAAGGCTTGGGTTTCCAATCAAAACTAACTATCTCTTCTGTGTGTAGGAACATCCATATGACAAAAATAACAACGTGTGGATTATGGATAGTGGATGCTCTAGGCACATGACATGGCATAGATCTCTTCTTCAACAATTTCAACATTATGATGGAGGTCTTGTTTAGTTTGGAGGTGAGGCTGGAGGACATATTTCTGGTAGAGGGAGTATATCTAACGAAAAATTAAAGGTTAACAAATTTCACTTTGTCAAACAACTTGAACACAATCTGTTAAGTGTTTCTTAGTTTTGTGATCAAAAGCACCAAATGCTTTTCACAGAACATGAGTGCATTATCCTCAAACCAGGGATGACAATTCCTCCGGAATTGGTGCTTCTTAGATCTCCAGGAAAGGGGATATGTACAAGCTTGATATGAACAATGCTTCCCCAATGGGTGAAGTATCATGCTTTCTTTCCAACATTGATAGTGATGAGTCAACACTATGGCATAAACGAATGTGTCATTTGAATTTTAAGACAATGAATAAATTGGCTAAAAAGCTTGATATGAACAATGCTTTCCCAATGTGTTACATGCCTAAAAGGGAAGCAACATAGGACATCTCATAAATTCAAATTTGTTAACTCTATCACTACTCCATTTCATTTATTGCACATGGATCTTTTTGGTTCCACAAGTATAATGAGCATTGGTAGGAAATCATTTTGCCTTGTGATCGTTGATGATTTTACAAGATTTACATGGGTATTCTTTTTAAGAACTAAAGATGAACCTGCTAAAACACTTAAATCTTTTATTCTTAAAATAGAAAATCAAATTGATCAAAAGGTTAAAATAATTAGAAGTAATCAAGGGACTGAGTTTAAGAACTTTGTTCTTGACTCATTCTGTAACTCAAAAGGGATTGCCAGACAGTATAGTGCTCCTAGAACTCCTTAACAAAATGGTGTTGCTGAGAGGAGGAACATGACACTTATTGAGTCTGCTCGAACAATATTAGCTACTTCCAAACTGCTTCTTACATTCTGGGCAGAGGCAATCAGCACTACATGCTATGTGCAGAATAGGGTTCTTGTAGTTAAGCCACATGGAAAAACCCCTTATGAGCTATGGAACAAGAGGCCACCGTTCATTGGCTTTCTATGGTCCTTTGGCAGCAGGTGTACCATACTTAACACAAAATATAATTTGGAAAAGTTTGCTGAAAAGTCGGATGATGCCATCTTTGTTGGATACTCTTCTAGCTCCAAAGCTTATAGAGTATACAACATCAAGAACCAACAATTTGAGGAGTCATCCAATATTATTATGAATGAGCACACTCCTTGTGTTAGGGAGGGGGAATGGTCCTGGTCATATCTTTGATTTAGAACTATTTCCAAACTATTCCAAATCATCTTGTGAGAATGTTTCATTTGGAACAAGTACTCAAAGGAATTTTGAAGATGATTAACTGTTTGAGTTACCTAGACCTATTCCATGTTCTCCAAGAGCAACTCCAAATCAAGCTCCCACTATCAACAGAGTCGATAGCATAACTATTTCAAGAGATAGTGAAGCTTCAACCAGTAACTCACTTGTTGATCCTAACAGTTCATCTGGTGAGCCTACACAACACCAGGCAGAAGAAAGTAGTGTTTTGAAGGAACTGGCAACTATAAATACTACTCACTACAAGCAATTGATAATGTTTCTCATTCATTCAATCTGTCCTCATTGAATGAGTTTGAAACAATAGCTGGACAAAGTGTTCTAGTTCCTGAGCAAAATATGTCCAATTTGGACCTATCTTTGTAACTAGAAGTGATTCCTTGTCTAAGGATTCATAACACTCATCCAACTGAGAACATCATATGGGATGTCTCTGATGGTGTGAGAACAAGATGACAGACTCATCATGGGAATGTCTGCTTGTACTCATGCTTCTTATCCCAGATGGAACCCATGAAGGTAGAAGATGCCTTGAAAGATGGTAGCTAAGTTGAATCGATGCAAGAGGAACTGCTTCAATTCAAGAGACAAAAGGTTGAAACCTATGTCCGCTGCCATCTGGTCAAGCCCCTATAGGCACCAAATGGGTTTTCAGGAACAAGAGAGATCACAGAGGCTTGATCATCAAGAACAAGGCAAGACTGGTAGTTCAAGGGTATACCAAGATGAGGGAATTGATTATACTGATGTCTTTGCACCTGTTGCAAGACTTGAGGCAGTTAGGATCTTCTTTGCTTATGCTACATCCAAGAATTTTATTATCTACCAATTGATGTCAAGTGTGCTTTTCTATATAGGGATATAGACAGGGAAGTTTATGTGTGCCAGCCTCCAGGATTTGAAGACCCACAGCACCCCAACTATGTGTGCAAATGGGATAAAGCTCTATATAGGCTGCACCAAGCACCTATGCTGTGGTATGAGACTTTGTTTCAGTTTCTTCTGAAGAACGGCTACACAAGAAGAACCACTGACAAAACTTAATTCATAAGGAAGCCTGGAAAAGACATTTTGCTTGTTCAAGTGTAAGTGGACGATATCGTATTTGGTTCTTCAAATGACCAAATGTGTAAAGACTTTGAACACATTATGAAGAAGAAGTTTGAGATGAGTTCCATGGGAAATATGGACTTTTCCTTGGAATTCAGGTGAAGCAGATGAAGGAAGGGTTCTTCATAAATCAATCTAAGTATGTCAATGACATCTTAGGAAGATTTGAAATGAAGGATTGCAAGTCTGCTAAGACACCCATACCCAGAAACCATTAACTTTACCCTGATCTTGAGGGGGAGGATATTGATTAATATTAGTATAGGGCAATTATAGGTTCTCTGATGTACCTCATAACTAGTAGACCTGATATATTGTTTGCAAATTGCATCTGTGCAAGATATCAGGCTGCTCCAAAGGTGTCTCACCTAGCTGCTGCCAAGAGAATCCTTAGATACCTCAAAGGAGCACCTAAATTAGGTCTCTGGTATCCAAGAAATAGTGACTTCAATCTCTATGGATACTCTGATAGTGACTATGGCGGCTGTAATATTAACAAGAAATGAACATTAAGAGGATGTCAATTTCTTGGTGGAAGGATCATCTCATGGCAATGCAAGAAACAATCTTGTGTCTCTACATCAACTGCTGAAGCTGAATACATTGCTGCTACGAGCTGCAGTGCTCAACTGCTATGGATTCAAAATCAGATGTTAGACTACGAATTCAACTTTATGAGTTCTCCTATCCATATTGACAACAACAGTGCTATCTCCATAATTGAAAATGCAGAAAAGCACTCCAAAACAAAGCACATGGATATTAGGTACCATTTAATTAGAGATATTCATGAGAAAAATCTGATTAAACTAATCAAGGTTGATTCAAATGAACAATATGCTCATTTGTTTACCAAAGCTTTTGATGAACATAGATTTAAGTATCTCATAACAGCTATTGGGATGATAAACATTGATTAAATTACCTCTTTTGAAAACCTTCTTGAATGTGTAAAGCCTTATGTCAATACAATCTAAGCCCAGTTACAGCATGTCTCTATGAAATTTTAACCAAGTATAAATTTCTTCCAAAGAGAAATTAACCCTGGAAGATATTTTACATATCTTCCAAAGAAAAATTTCTCCAAGGATAATTTTCATTTAGGAAGAGTTTTTAGTCTTGGAATAAGCGATTGATTACTTATCAGCTCTACTTCCGAAGCTTACAAAACATGTCCAGTTGGAAAGCAATCTTTACTCTCGAAAGTAACTTTAACTTAAGAAGTAAAATTGCCTTTGGAAGACAAATTACCTTCGGAAATGTTTTATACTCGGAAGAGAGATTTTACTATGTAACGGAAATCTCTTGGGCCCCGCACTGTAAAAAGTAAAGATTTTGTTAATCATGTCGGATTATATAACTGATTTAAACCTTACCGCCCCCATCACTTCATCCACTAAAACATCACATCACCTTATCCTTACCCAATTACCGCCATTCCACCCTCTTTTAAATAATCCTGACTATTCACTCTCACTTTCTTATTCAAATTTTTACTGCCCTAAAGTTTCCTTCTCACTAAATTCACTCAAACTCCGTTACCTTCAACTTTTCTCCAATGGCCCTTAACCCTCAACACAACCAAGTCACACTTCTTGATTCTTCAAGAGATGCAGATGTTGGACCAAAAGAACCAATGAGCCTGATCTACTAAAACCTCTAAGTACCACAGACATTACAAATGCTGAAGAAGATCACAACAGCTGAAGACATCAGCTGATTACAAGGTCTGAAGACAAATTCTAAAGACAAGAACTGAAGACTACTAATGAAGACAAAGTATAAAAGTGAAGAACTGAAGACAAAGTCTAAAGCTATCAGCTGAAGACAAAGTCTGAAAGTAAAGTACTGAAGACAAAGTCTGAAGCTATCAGCTGAAGACAAAGTCTGAAAGTAAAAGTCTAAACAACAAAGTCTGAAGAACAAAGACTGAAGACAAAGACTGAAGACCAAAGTGATTAGTAGTTGTCATAACAGCTGAAGTTATCAACTTCAATAGTTGTGATGGTTTCCTTTCAGTACTTGTAATTTACATTTCAGTAGTTATAGTTTCAGTAGTTTAGTTTCAGTAGTTTTATGTTTTTGTACTTAAGCATTCTCTGAGATGTAATCAGTAGTTGACAACATTCTCCGTAGTTTGCATAGTTTCAGTAGTTTGAATAATTCTGTTAGATGTCACTATCAAGTGACATCAGCAGACGTCACATATCTTATATAAGGAATGTTGACCTAATTATAAAGTGTGACATTGAGCCACCACGAAAGCATATGAATGAAATATCTCTTTTGCAGAATACTCTTTTTCTATAATCATTTACTGTTACATTGAATATCAATTGTGTTCTTGTGAATTGTTTAATTCGTTATTCGTACTCCGCTGCAATACTCTCTAATTAATCAAACTTAGATCACTGATCCTAACAAATGGTATCAGAGCAAGGTTAATCATTGATCGATCTAACAATTGATCATTGAAACTGCTATTCGATATCTAAGTTTGATTGAATTATCATATTTGCAAGAATTGGTTATAGATCATTGAATTTCTACTGCTTTCGTTTATCTGCTTTGAGTTTTCTCTTTGTTCATATTGAGTTTGTTGTGTTTTGCACTAAATCAGTTAAAACTTAATTGAATCTGGTTGAATCTGAGAATGACTACTCCTTCTAATGACCCTCACAATACCGGTTCCTCAACCAAGCCTCCGATGCTGGTTAGGACTAAGTATAACATATGGCAACGAAGAATGCTTGATCACCTGTCTGTTAACAGTACAGGTTGTTCATCTGTGGTACATGGTCCACACAAGCCTATGGTGAACAATCCGGAAACCAACCAAATGGTTCGGAAAAGAAGGAACAATACTCAGATGAGGATCGAAAACTGTTTGAGATTGATGCTAAGCGCATGGAATTCTGGCCATGGCACTGCCGAATGAAATCTATTCTGGGCTTATGCATCATGAACAGCTCATGACCTCTGGAATGCATTGAAGGAACACTTTGGTGGAACAGATGAGGTCTTAGCAAACAACAGAGAAATCCTTGCCCAACAATATGAGACATTCTCTCATAGGAAGGGTGAGTCACTGACTCAACGGTTTGAGCGTTTTTCCTGTTTGATCTCTAAGCTGAAAATGGTCAAACATGAATACACTAATAGTCAGATGAACAACAGATTCCTCAGATCACTGCCTGAGAGATGGGACATATACCATTGTCCTACGCTCCAGTGCAAATCTGGATAGTCTATCTCTCAGCTAACTCCATGGGAAACTGCTTACATTTGAAAGAGAGATAGAGCAGAAAAGGAAACTGGCATCATCAGGAAAGCTCACTGATGACTTTGTACCTGGGAACACTGCCTTGGTTGGTCATGAGTCAGAATATGCTGCATCAGAAAGCAATTATGATGAGCATATAGATTTCTCCTCAAACGGTTCAGATCATGCATTTGTTAGTGTTGACAGTCAGTCAGATGTAATAGTGACAATTTGTGTTTCATTATGGATGATTTAAAGGGTATTGCTGATGATGACTTAGAAGAGATGGATATCTAAGCCAAATGGCCTTGATTAATATCAGATCTCAAAAGTTCTACAAGAGAACTGGTAGGAAATTCCCAGGACTCGCTGGCAAAACCAAAGTTGGTTTTGACAAGAGCAAGTTGAGGTGTCACGAATGCCACAGGCTTGGACACTTTGCAAGAGAGTGTAGATCATCTGGATCTAACTCCTCTGCACCCTTTGTGACTTTTCCAAGCAATAGTCCACAAAACAGAGGGCAACATCCTGCTAGTTCTGGTCATCATTCACAACCTAAATCTCCTGCATATTTGTCCCTCAGGGTTCAATGTCATATCCATATCCCTGCTATTACATGCCACACCCAATCCGGTTCAAGTTTCTAATGCACAACAACCTCAAGCCCTACCTGAGCCTCTACCATCTCAATCATCTCAATCACAACCTCATCACAACTTCTTCACCCCTGGTATTGTGACTGGAGTAGTTTACGAGATGATCTCTCGGGTAATAAGCAATTATTTTCTGGTGATGGTCAACACGGTGGTGAACATCCTTTGGGAATCTAGCTTCATGGCCCTGGAATCTACTGATAGTTCATGCTCCAATGCATCTTCATCACAGGTAACCCAGGTATCCTCTGAGGCTAAGGCCAAGCTATGTTTTGAATCTTGCATAGCTACATTTATCTATTAGAGAGGCAAATGTAGCTTAATAAATCAAAATCTAGAGCTTGAGCAAACCCTTTCCAAAAGAAAAGCTGAATATGAGTCTGTCCTTAAGGTAAAGATGATGAGATTTATAAGCTTAAATGCCAATTAAATGATGAAAAGGCTAAGCTAGAGGTCATTCTTGAGAACCATAGAGATCTCAAAGAAAACTTGCAGTTACCCAGTTGAGTGTGATCGCTGGTATCATCCTGCAAGGGATTGAAATGCTGCTCAGCAAGCAATCTTCTTCGAATGTGAAGTTGGAATAGGTTACAACCACATTGCACCACCTATAGATTTTACTCCAAAACCAATAGTAAAATCTGAAGGTGAAAGTAATTTCCAAACCACATCATCATGTGCATCATCCTCAAGTGATCACCCAAAATCACAAGATGAAATCAGTGTTGATACCTCAGCAAATCAATTGCTGATGGGTTAACTATTTTTAAGCACATGAAGCTGAGTACTTCAGATGTTGTCCCTCAAAGTACCTCAAGTACTGAAGGGAAAGTCACAACATCTAAAAAGCATTTCAAATCAGCAGAAATAAAAGGATTAACAACTGCTGATAGAGAACAGCTGAAGAACAAGTCTTCAGTTGTTACAGATCCTTCAGTACTAAACAAAAGTACTCAAAGGAGGAAAGTACTGAAGAGCACACCCTCAGTAGTTTCCACATCAGCAGTTGATCACTCCAAGATGAAGAATAAGCCATGTGAAATATGTGGTAAATTCAATCATCTTTCTGATGAATGTTGGTACAGAAAGGGTTCCAAACTCAACAGAGATAAGCTCATTAAAATCCAGATGGATGAAATGAAAAATGAGTTTGAGACTAAGTTTGTACCACAGTCATCCCTTTGTGATAAACCTAAGCCTTCAACCAAATCCAAAAAAAGGATAGGGTTTATCATAAAACAGCTGATAGTGCTTCTCATGATAAACATCAGACTAAGTCTGTGAATTTTAAGGAGGAAATGGTGGGTCACAGGAATTCATCAAACACAAGTACTGATATGTCACAAGAGCTGAAAGCTTTAGCTACAAATCAGACACAACTTGTTATGATGGTTCAGCATTTGTTGGGGAGAGTTAAGCAACTAGATGCACCTGTGATCAAACCACTAAAAAAGGCATTCCAAGCCCAAATCCAAGGAATCCATTTCAGCACCATCTCCTTCTTCATCAACTGTTGATGAAAACACACCCAAAACCAAAAAGGTTTGGGTCTCAAAACCTAACTAGTTCTTTATGATGAATGCAGGGTTTCTTAGCATGCCAAAGGAGCATCTGGTATGTAGACAGTGGAGGATCTATGCATATGACTGGGAGCAGTTCTCTTCTTAATGACTACTCTCAAGGAAAGAAAGGACTTGTTTCATTTGGTAATGATGCCAAGGGTTACATCATCGGGAAAGGATATGTGTCTAATGGACAAATCAGGTTTGATGATGTTAATCATGTGGAGAATCTCAAGTATAATCTACTGAGTGTCAGTTAGATGTGTGATAAAGGGCACGTTGCACTTTTCACAAGCCAGAACTGGAGCATTCTGTCTTCCCAAGTTCTGAGGTTGATTGACAAGGTATTGGATGAACATACTCTCCTGATGGCCAACAGGATTGGAAGAGTGTATGCCTTGGATTTGTCAAAGAAGATTGATTTGAAGTGTCATCCTTGCCTGTTCTCCAAAGCCTCTCCTCAGGAATCTAAACTGTGGCATAGAAGGTTGGGTCATGTTAATCTCAAAAACATGAATCAGTTGATCCACAATAGTTTAGTGAGAAGTCTACCAATAAAGGAGTTCCACTGTGATGAAACCTGCACTGCTTGTTTGGAAGGAAAACAACACAAAGTCTCATTCCCTCCTATTGAAGAACCTAAGTCCACTGCCTGCTTGCAGTTACTGCACATGGATCTATTAGTCCTGTGAGAGTGATGAGCATGGCAAAGAAGAAATACTGTCTGGTAATTGTGGATGATTACTCCAGATTTGTATGGACTTTCTTCTTTCATTCAAAGGATGAGGTTGCAAAAGATTATAAATTGTGTTGTATGTTGAGAAGCAGTATTCCCTATCAGTCAAGTGTATAGGAGTGATAACCGAACTGAATTCAGAAACCATACACTTGATGATTTTATCTATCAAAAGGAATCTAAAGGCAGTTTAGCATCCCAAGGACTCCAGAACAAAATGGAGTAGTGGAGAAAAAGAATAGGACCCTAATTGAAGCTGCAAGGTCTATGTTGGCTGACTCTGGTTGCCATTGACCTTTTGGGCTGAAGCTGTTAATACAGCTTGCTATGTGCAGAATAGAGTATTAGTAAATCAGAGGTTGATGAAGACTCCATATGAACTTCTACATCATTTGGCTCCTCTAATTTCATTCTTCAAAGCCTTTGGGTGTCCTTGTTCATTCTCAACACAAAGGATCAACTCCACAAATTTGATCCTAAGGTGGATGCAGGGTATTTTGTAGGTTATTCATCCACATGCAAGGCTTACAGAGTCTTCAACTGCAGAACAAAGTTTGTTGAAGAAACCTTGCATGTGAAATTCAATGAATCTCCTAAGGATAAATTCCATAAAACCCTGTGGAGTTGTTTGATCTGGACATACTGCAATATGTTCCTTATCAACCTCCAGCTGTTGCAGATCTTGTGGATAAATCATCTTCTGCAGCAAGTCTTCCACCAGGTGGTACTGAAGATGATGATGATATCAGTAGTCACCTTTTCAAGTTTAGTGACCAACTGCCTGAGTCCACCAAACTTGATGTTCTGTAGCTTTTGTAGCTCTATCCACAACACATGCTGATGAGATTTCTGACTCCTCTACATCATTTGACTTGCCATCTACTATGGTTTCAAGAATCTGGTTCAACATCTGCTGTTGCTGAACCTGCTACAAACACTTGCACTGATCTTATAGTGTACCAAGAGCTAAAGAATCACCCCATGTCTCAAATCATTGGTGATATCAATGCGGTGTCTCAACCAGAATCAATTGTCTAACTTATGCTTCTATGCTGTCTTCATCAGTCAGCTAGAGCCAAAGAACTATCATGTTGTTTTAAGAGACAATAGATGGGTTGAAGCCATGCAGCTTGAGCTACTTCAGTTCAAAAAGCAGTAAGTGTGGGAACTAGTTCCTCTACCCCCAGGTAAGTGTACAATAGGCACTAAATGGGTGTTTAGGAATAAAACTGATGAAAATGGGCTTATTTTCAAGAACAAGGCTAGACTGGTTGTACAAGGTTTTCACAAGAAGAAGGTATTGATTATGATGAAACCTTTGCCCCTGTAGCCAGACTAGAGGCAATTAGATTGTTCTTAGCCTATGCTGCATTTCACAATCTTAAAGTTTCAAATGGATGTCAAAAGTGCATTTTTATATGGTAAAATAAAAGAAGAAGGTTATGTGTGTCAACCACCAGGTTTTGAGGACAATAAACATCCTGATTGGGTGTATCAACTTGATAAGGCTCTTTATGGGTTGAAGCAAGCTCCTAGAGCATGGTATGAAACACTTTCAAATTTTCTTCTTAAAAAAATTTCACTAGAGGCTCCATAGATAAAACTTTGTTTATAAAGAAAGTGGATCAGCATAAGCTACTTGTTCAAATTTATGTTGATGATATTATTTTTGCATCCTCTGATCCCCAGTTGTGTGATGATTTTACAAGTTTAATGAAACAAAAGTTTGAAATGAGTGCAAGGGAGAATTACAGTTCTTTCTAGACTTGCAAATCAAACAAAAGGCTGATGGAACCTTTATTCATCAGTCAAAATATACAAAAGATCTTTTGAATAAGTTTGATTTACAAAATTGTAAGCCCTGTTCTACTCCCATGTGCAACACCACACAACTGGATGCAGATCAGAAAGGTAAAGCTGTGATGAACACTTTACAGATGTATGATTGGTTCCTTGATGTACTTAACAGCTTCTAGACCAATATTATGTTTGCAACGTGTGTTTGTGCTAGATTCAGGCTGCTCCAAAAGAGTCTAATTTGATGCAGTCAAGAGAATCTTTAGATATCTGCAAGGTACACAATCTCTAGGTCTTTCGTATTCATTCCACTGGACACTCATGCAAATTAGTCGCTTTTTCTGATAGTGACTATGCAGGGTGTAAGTTAACCAGAAAGTCAACTTTTGGTGGATGTCAATTCCTAGGCAACTGTTTGATTTCTTGGCAGAGTAAGAAACAAACATCTGTTGCTACATCCACTGCTGAAGCAGAGTACATTGCTGCTGCAAGTTGTACATCTCAGGTACTCTGGCTTCAAAAACAATTACTGGATTATGGCATTACAGAGACTAATACTCCATTATTAATGGATAGTGCTTCAGCTCTCTGTATTGTCAAGAATCAGTCGAGCACTCTAGGACCAAACATAGAGATCAGACACCATTTTATTAGGGATTGTTTTGAAGAAAAAGGTCTGATTGATCCAAAGTTTGTGCCTAGTGCTGATGAGCTTGCAGATATATTTACTAATCCTTTGGATAGTTCAACTTTCCAAAACCTTGTGTTAAGGCTTGGTATGCTGCAGCTAGAATAAGTGATAACTACTGATGATCTCAGTAAACAAGTACTGATGATCATTAGTAAACATGTCATAAATATGTACTAATTCTGTTAAACGAAACTAATGCAGTTACAAATACTGATGTAGTTATAACTCCTGATGTCAGTAAAAACAGATAAGTACTGATGTCCTATGAAACAACTAAAACCAGCTAAAAAGTCTGATGAGTAAGTGTTGAGGACAGTATGAAACAGCTGAAAAGCTAAGAATTGACGAAAACTACTGATGAGAATTTTCACTTCAGTCGTTTCCACAAACTGCTGTTCACTCTAAACAGCTGATGACAAAACCATGTCTTCAGTAGTTTCACAACTACTGATGACTACTACCAAGTCCTTAGTTGTTTACACAGCTGAAGACAAAACCAAGGTTTCAGTAGTTTCACAACTACTAATGACTAAAACCAAGTCTTCAGTTGTTTTCAAACGTCTGATAGTTAAAACGTCATCTTTAGTTGTTTTCATAACAACTGATGCCAACACCAACACTTTAGTCGTTTTCTTTTCAGCCTTTTCTTAACCTATAAATACCTGCACTTATAGACAAACGTTGTATAGCCGTTTTCAAACCTCTCTCTCTCAACAATGGCGACCATGAAACTCAAAACCCGACACAACTGTGATGCCTACCTTTTGAAATCGGTCTTCTGGAACAAGTTTGACACTGCCATCGATTTTATGGTGGATTCCCCATACAGAACAGCCTTTCTTCTGAATCCTACCATATATCCTGACTCCTTATCCAGTTCTGGACCAACGTCTCTGTAATAACCGGTGAGAATGATAGACAAATCACTCTCCAGTCGTTGGTGAACCAGAAACAGGTGCTCATCACCCGACATCATTCGCCAAACCCTAAATTTGCATGATGGCACCTATCCTAAAGAATACCCAAAGGCATCACGGATATGTCTTTTATCCATAACGGGTATGAAGGCGACTTAAGTGCTACAACTATACTTAAAAAGCACTTCCATGACGTTGAACTACTTATCTTTCATATGGTGAATGTCTGCCTTGCTTCTTGGGATCAGATGTCTTCCTGATGGCAACAGTATTGTTCTCTATCCTTGAACGCCAAAATCTAAATTTTTCTAAGATAGTGTTCATGGAACTAAAGGATCTAGCTCAGAAAACTATGGCAAACAGATGGATACTTTACCAGGTTTCTGATGGCCATAATTTTGAATCAATTACAATCTGATGGCCTTGTTGATCTTGGAGTCCCTGCTCCAGCTGTTTTAGCTCAGGTATACTCCCGACATAACTGACCCCACTCTTAAAGGGGCTGCCGGATGCTAAAACCTAAGTAGTGGGAACCCACAGCCTCACTTCCAGATCCAAAGTCCCCACCAAACCCAAATCCAAAAAGCCCAAAAAGGCTACTCAGGGAGATGAGTCCCCTGAGGATGCCCCTGTACCACAAACGCGAAATACATACTGGTTATAACCCCCCAGTTATGTCCAAGACTCAACCTACTGAAGCCGCACATGTATCCTCTCAACAGGATCCTGTTGCAACCACAATTAGGGATCCATATTTCTGGAACCTCTCTCAATTTAGAGGGTTACCATTGAAGAGAACCTCTCTCCCCGGGTGCATTCTGCTTCAGACCAATCTCCACATGCAACCGCCCCTCAAAGCCCAACACTGATCGTTGCTAAAGTGCTGAGTCAGTTGCATTCCTCATCCCCACCCCAGAAACCACTTATCACTAAGAATACCTCAACTATTAAGGGGGAGGACCAAAATGTTTCTGATAACCACAGCACAGGGGTTACAATGTTTAGTCTCCAAGTGTAGAAATGGAGACTAGAACATCCACTACTAATGATTCAGCAAATGATCAGGATGAAGTTGGGAACATCCATAAGACCTTACCAGAGGCAACTGCCAATGAAGGACATAGTCCTGAGGCAGGAAGTCCCCAGTACCAAGAACAAGGGGCACATGCTTTTACTGATCTACACTCAGAGCATGTACATCCTGATTCCATCAGGAGGTCAGGTGATTCAGCACAAACTAATGATGACCTGGGCTTTTTCTATGATGTATTAGCCGATAATACCATCTTGAGACTGAGGTGAAAGACTCAAAGAGTTGTTAGCCAAAATGTCTCAGGATCAAAGTCCATCTACCTCACAAACCCCACAGATGGCACCTTCAATTGAAGGTTCCCCAAACACTAAGCCAATACACATAACTGAGCCACCAGCCACTGCTTTTGGCACCACCTCTCAGGGACAGAACCCCTCTGAGCAGATGGTTGCTATCTTTCAAACTCCTTACCTTTCATCACTCATCATCACTGACATAGTGCATAAAGCCATTGATGAGAGGATATCCTCAAATACAACTCCTCGTTGATGATGCTGTTCAAAATCTCTTTCTGCCTTTCAAGCCCCTGATCCCAATGCAACCAAAAGGGGGAGACTTCCAAGTCTAAGGCAGTGAAAGAAAAGAAAAGAAAAGAGTTGATGATGAGAAAGAACCTGTAAAAGAGAAGAGGTGGAGAAAGAACTGATCTCAGAACAGGTGATCACATATAAAAGAAAGAAAAGTGCTGAGTCAGAAGCTGATGAAGATAAATCCTTAGAAGATCTTGTCAAAGATGCTGATGAAGTTCATAGCAGATCCATGGATAAAATTATAGATCAGCTCTTTCGACAAGGTCATGACATAGCTACACTAGACACTGAGATCAGAAGGCTAGAAATAGAAGAGATTCAAACTAGATGGGCCGGTTATAGTGTGTTGGAAAGGGAAAGATTGGAGATAATGATCAGATTCATTGCCAAATACCTTGGAAGATCATTGATAGAGATAAAGGCCTGGTCCAGAGACAGTATTCTAGAGATAACCAAGAGAAATGCTCTACTGGAGGCTATAATAAGGGGTTGATAATTGAAGCACTGGATGAAACAGGTGCAGGGAAAAGAACTGAAATGGCAAAGCTCTCCAAAGCCAAACTCACACCAAAATGCTAAGTCAATCTTCTCACACTCCCACTCAAACACAACCCTTATCTCTAAAATCTCCAAATCTATCCCTAAACCAAAGCCACCCACAAGTCAACCCACAAAACCAATTCCTTTACCCCAAAAACCACCTCAAACCTTACCCAGTGATGCACCCACAAGGAGGAGAAGGGTGTTGAGGGTAGAAGAAGAAAGAAGAGGATGATAATGATGATAGTCTGCCAATCTCTGATGTTCTCAGACTCAAATCACCTGAGCACAGAAGTCAACAAGTGATTACTCCTGAATTGCAAATGCAGATGGTGAAGGTAAAGATTGAAGAAGCAGAACAGTAGAAACAGCACGATAAGAAGTTTCTCAAGATGGTTGATAAGGATTTCTCTCAGTCCTCATCCATTCAAGAAATGAAGAAACAGGCTTTGAGGCTGTACACTCTTAGACATACCTTTCAACATCAAAAGAAAGAGTGTGGATCTGGCCAGACCCTAGGGTACGTTCTAGAATCATAAGAAGAATATACCAAGTAGATATAATGGCCAAGTGAAGAAGACCTTGAATGCTGCAATTACATTGGCCATGGTAGTCTCATCCTGGGAAATCATTGAAGAATTCAATAGAGCTCACAAATCCAAGACAACCCCTCAATCTATTCTTGAGAACAAAATGATCAAGAAGGGGTTGTTATACAAAAGACTTGAAGATCTTCAGAAGAGTGAACTCCAGTTGTTGCTTGAAGGCTCTCACCCTGATGAATTTGCTTATAGAGAGATAACAACTGTGGAGTTGAAAAATGGAAAGACAGTGAGATACCTGTCTGAGTATTATGGCCCAGAGTTCTTCTTCGAAGGAGAAGCAGAAGAACTCACCAAGGAGGAACAAGTTTTTCTCCTTGAGGCCTATGCTAGTGAGTCTTATAGACTCATTCATGGGAATTAGGTTTCATGGTTGGGATAAGACTCTGTGTTCAGTTTCCCCAAAACAGAGTTCCCTTCCATACTTAGCCAATCAAATGATTAGAAACCTTTTCCCGGCCTGTACTTAACTGATTACCTCTGAAGCTGATCAAGAGGGTGTTTCTGCCAAGAATAAGTGGGATCATCAATAAGTTTAGAGGTTTTGGCTGTATTGGTTCAGGGGGAGTTTGTTGGACCAAAAGAACGAATGAGCCTGATCAGGAAAACCTCTAAGTCCCACAGACATTACAACTGTTGAAGAAGATCACAACAGCTGAAGACATCAGCTGATTACAAGGTCTGAAGACAAAGTCTGAAGACAAGAACTGAAGACTACTAATGAAGACAAAGTTTGAAAGTAAAGAACTGAAGACAAAGTCTGAAGCTATCAGCTGAAGACAAAGTCTGAAAGTAAAGTACTGAAGACAAAGTCTGAAGCTATCAGCTAAAGACAAAGTCTGAAAGTAAAATTCTGAAGAACAAAGTCTGAAGAACAAAGTCTGAAGAACAAAGACTGAAGACAATGACTAAAGACCAAAGTGATCAGTAGTTGTCACAACAGCTGAAGTTATCAACTTCAGTAGTTATGATGGTTTACTTTCAGTACTTGTAATTTACTTTTCAGTATTTATAGTTTCAGTAGTTTAGTTTCAGTAGTTTAGTTTCAGTAGTTTTATGTTTTGTACTTAAGCATTCTCTGAGATGTAATCAGTAGTTGAGAACATTCTCAGTAGTTTGCATAGTTTCAGTAGTTTGAATAATTCTGTTAGATGTCACACTATCAAGTGACATCAGCAGACGTCACATATCCTATATAAGGAATGTTGACGTAATTGTAAAGTGCGACATTGAGCCACCACGAAAGCATATGAATGAAATATCTCTTTTGCAGAATACTCTTTTTCTATAACCAATTACTGTTACATTGAATATCAATTGTGTTCTTGTGAATTGTTTAATTCTTGTTCATACTCCGCTGCAATACTCTCTAATTAATCAAACTTAGATCACTGATCCTAACAGCAGACTTCTTTGAAATCATCTCCTTTCTCACCCAATCATCCTACTACACGACATTGACTGTGAATCCCACTGTTTACACCACTCACATGGTTGAATTTTCGGGCAACAGTCATGTTGAAACCCTAAACGGGGTACGTGTAATATGATCCCACATTTGTGGCCAAGAGTTGGTCAGCACTGAACAACTTATTAGGGTGCATCCCGAGCTTCATGATGAGGGTGCACCCACAGAGTTCCCAAAACAGATTTAAACAGCACCTACATTCTTATAGGATATGGAGGAGATGTCAGCAGGTCAACTGTCTACAAATTCAACTTCTCATATAGCTGGAAGTTCTTGCTACATGTCATCCTTCACTGTCTATCAAATAATCTAGAGGATGGGATCAAATTACGTATGAACTAGGGTGCTTAGTTCATGGAATGGTGTGAGGCTTGTGCTTCAACTACTCAAGATTTGTGCTGACTAATCTTATTGGAAATCTCCAAAGGGAAAAAATCTTTATGTATCCCAGATTTATTCAGCACTTTATCAATTGTGAGCCAGACCAAAGTCGGCTTGTCTATGCAGCCACTCTGACGCTCCCTCAAATGAGGCCAACCATCTTCAAGGCCCTGAAAAAGGTATCCACCAATTTCACTGGAAGGTACACTCCTTTACTTCCAGGTATGACTGAGCAAATAGCTCCTGGTGACATCCTTGTTCACCCCCCAGGTGATGAACCCACACCAGCAACATCCACCACAATGCCAACAATGCCTTCTCACCCCATCATTATCACTTATCAGAGATGCCCCAAATGAACCCTTGTTCAATATACTCTGATTGAGCAAACTCCTCCTATTAAATCCAAAAAGACTAGAGTGAACAATGGGCTCCCACTCAGTCTGAGGTCTCACCATCCTTCTCCATTGACCTCAATATAGGTCTTGAGTCTTCTCAGTATCAAACCCATGAGCCCGAAACTGAAGCCAACAACCCTTAGAATGAGTATCTATACTCCTCTAAGTAGCCATCAAGGGACAGCCCCACCAAAGGCTCAATGCCTGTAGACATTGATCAAAGTCTCGGGTCAGTAGGTTTACCTTCTCTATCTTTCACTAACCTTCTCTTCAAAACTGATGAAGAGATACATCCCTCCAAGGAAATGTAGTTGATCTACATCACTCTCTCAAAGATCAATAGAGCCTAGAGAGACCTCTTTTCTCTAGCCCCCATCAGCAGCCCACAATTGAGGTGAGTCCCACTGATGTGGAGGGGACTCATGCAGATTCAGCTGCCACTACAGAAGGAGCCTCAATGGACCTTCTGGATAGTGGTAACATCTCTGAGACTAAATCTGCGGCAACCATGCCTTTTGATGACTCTGAAAGAGCCATCATTAAGCAAAGGAAACCAGGGTGCCAAGAAACCACATCTGGTGGTGAGGCTGAACATACTAGGTATGTTACCTCATCTCCCCGTGATTCTTCAAAAGAAGATGAAGAAAGTATTCAACTCCTCATTCAAGACCTACTATCTAAAGTCTCAAATCTTGAATCCAAGGTTAGGACTTTAGAAGAAAGGCCCGCCACTCAGCAACTTATGATTGACAATCTCAAGGCTCAACTAGCTGAGAAACAGATTAAGAGATCAGTTAGGCATGTACCTTTCAAGTCTCCCTGACCTCTTCCTCTAGCTCATCTAGCTCTCAAGATGATACTACCAAAAAGGGGGAGAGTGTTCACAGACAAACATCTATGGAACCATTAAGCCACTGTTCAACTTCTAAATATCTGACTCCTATTACACTTCTTCTTCTGAGCCATCCCAAGTCACACTTACAGTTCATCCAAAGATGCTCATAGAACTCTATAGTCTCTTCTCTAAGTTTTTATTGAGATCAGCTCGTGATCAACCAAGCCCTGATGCTGCCATGATATACTTTGGAGCTGAAGAGCTTCAGAGGCTAATGGCACCTTCTACTACTACGGAAGAAGTTGGTCAACCTAAGGTCCAAATGGAACCTGAGATTCAATTCGAATGGGAAATAAGGACTGATCGCCCAGTAACTGAAACAGTTGGGACAGATGGAAGCTGCGAAAGGACTCTACTCACCTTCCGAGGAACTTATCATCACAGATGCGATTCTTGAGATGGCATCTGAGGTGAATAGTAAGGACTTTCTTCATCTTCCTATAGCTCAAACATCTCCACTACCTCTATCTCAATCTGAATCCTCCCTCCAAGAACTACCAAAGTCAAGCATTGATAAAGGAAAGAAGAAAATGACTGTAGAAGAGCTTCAGGAGGAGGAAAGGATAGAGAAGTTGAAAAGAAAAGGAAAACTCCCAACTGGGAAGCTGTTAGTTGATAGTTCCAAAGTAGTTGCAGCCAACCAGGAGGCGATTAACAACAAAAAGAGAGTGTAAGTCATTGATCGACTCATCAAGCTTGGAGTCGTCAATGAAGACATACTCTTGCTTACACTAGAGGAGTTGATAGAGTTAGAAAAGGCAACCATTCTGCAAAATGAACAACAAAAGGAAGCAGATAGGTTGGCCTTAGAGGAAGAAAAGGAAAGAGAACAGAGAGAGACTGATGTTGGACCAAAGAACCAATGAGCCAGATCAGAAAAACCTTTAAGTCCCACAGACGTCACAACAACTACTGAAGACCACAACAGCTGAAGACAACAGCTGATTACAAAGTCTGAAGACAAGTGCTGAAGACAAAGTCTGAAGACAAGTGCTGAAGACAAAGTCTGAAGACAAGTGCTAAAGACAAAGTCTGAAGACAAGTGCTGAAGACAAAGTCTGAAGACACAAGTGCTGAAGACAAAGTCTGAAGACACAAGTGCTGAAGACCAAAGTATCAGACGTTGTCACAACAGCTGAAGAGGTCTTCTTCAGTAGTTGTGACGGTTTACCTTTTAGTAGTTTGACATAACAGCTGAAGAATACTTCTTCAGTTGTTGTGCTCATCAGTAGTTTTATATTTTTAAGTAGTTTTGTAAAACGACTGAAGAGCTTGTTCTTCAGTCGTTGTAGTTTCAGTAGTTTCTTATCAGTAGTTTCTTATTTTGTACTTAACACTCTCATATGTTCTCAGTAGTTATGAACGTTTCAGTAGTTTGTTAAGAGTTAGTTATTTTTGTAACAGATCTGCCAGTTGTCACTTTCCCGTGATAACAGCAGCGATTGCACTCTATATAAGGAGTGTCAACCTATTGTAATAATAGAATGATTTGATCAGAAATATTCGATATTATAGAAACATTCCTTGTTACAAAAATATATTCTCTCGTTATAACCATTTGTTCTTAATGCATACGAGTATCAAATTCTTGCTACAATTTGTCTAATTCTTGTTCTTATTCCGCTGCGTTACGCTCTATTACATCAAACTTATGATCACTGATCCTGACAAATGGTATCAGAGCAGGTTAATCATTGATCGATCTAATAATTGATCATTGAAACTGCTATTCAAGATCCAAGTTTGATTGAATTAGCATTTTTTTTTGCAGAAACGGTTATAGAGATTGAATTTTCTGTGTTTCTGTCATTCATCCTGAGAATTTCTCTTGGTTTTCATTGAGTCTGTTGTGGTCTATGTAAAAACGTTTAAAATCTTGAATCAAAGTGTATTTGGACTGAAAATGACTACTCCTTCCAATGATCCTCACAATACTGGTTCCTCAACCAAGCCTCCAATGCTGGTTAGGAATGAGTATAACATATGGCAACGACGAATGCTCCATCACCTGTCTGTTACAGCGCAGGTTGTTGGACATCAGTGGTACATGGTCCACACAAGCCTATGGTGAATAACCCGGAACCAATCAAATGGTTCCGAAGAGGAGGGAGCAATACTCAGATGAGGATAAGAAATTGTTTGAGATTGATGCAAAAGCTCATGGAATTCTGGCCATGGCACTGCCCAATGAAATCTATTCTAGGCTAAGGCATCATGAAACTGCCCATGACCTCTGGAATGCCTTGAAAGAACAATTTGGAGGAAGAGATGAGGTCTTGGCAAATAATAGAGAAATCCTTGCCCAACAATATAAGACATTCTCTCATAGAAAGGGTGAGACACTGACTCAACAGTTTGAGCGGTTCTCTTGTTTGATCTCTGAATAAAAATTGTCAAACTTGAGTACACCAATATCCAGATGAATAACAGATTTCTCAGATCACTGTCTGAGAGATGGGACACATATACTATTTTCCTACGCTCCAGTGCAAATTTGGACAAACTATCTCTCGCCCAACTCCATGGGAAATTGCTCACATTTAGAGAGAGATAGAACGGAAACGAAAACTGTCATCATCTGGAAAGCTCACTGAAGACTTTGTACCAGGCAACACTACCTTGGTTGGTCATGAGTTAGAATATGCTTCATCTGAATGCCAGTATGATGAGCATATTGATTTCTCCTCAAACACTTCTGATTCTGCGTTTGTGAGTGTTGATAGTCAGTTTACTGGGTGTAATAATGACAATCTATGCTTCATCATGGATGATCTCAAGGGGATTGCTGATGATGACTTAGAAGAGATGGATATTTTGAGCCAAATGGCCTTGATAAATATCAGATCTCAGAAGTTCTACAAAAGAACTGGAAGAAAGTTCCCAGGACTCTCTGGCAAAACCAAAGTTGGTTTTGACAAGAGTAAGTTGAAGTGTCACAAATGCCACAGGCTTGGACACTTTGCTAGAGAATGCAGATCATCTGGATCTAATTCCTCTGCACCTTTTGTGACTTTCCCTGGCAATAGTCAACAACACAGAGGGCAACATCCTGTCAATTCTAGTCATCATTCTCAACCACAATCTCCTGCATACTTTGTTCCTCAGGGTCAAATGCCATATCCTTACCCTGTTATTACATGCCACAGTCAAATCAAGTTCAAGTTCCTATAGTACCACAACCTCATGCACTACCAGAACCTCAACCATCTCAATCTCATCAACGTCCTCAACCTCAACAAAACACAGCTTCTTCACCCCTGGAGTTGTTGACTGGAGTAGTTTACCGGATGACATGTCTGGTCATGAACAACTGTTCACAGGTGCTGGTCAACATGGTGGTGACAGTCCTTTTGGGAATCTGGCTCTCATGGCCCTAGAGTCTACTGAGGGTTCCTGCTCAAATGCATCATCTTCACAGGTAACTCAGGTATCTTCAGAGGCTAAAGCCAAGTTATGTTCTGAATCATGCATTGCTGCCTTTGTCTCCATTAGAGAGGCAAATGTAGCATTAATAAATCAAAAACTTGAGTTTGAGAAAACCATTTCCAAAAGAAAAGCTGAGTTTGAGTCTGTCTTAATAGTAAAAATGATGAGATTTATAAGCTTAAATTCCAATTAATGATGAAAAGGCCAAGCTAGAGGTTATTCTGGAAGACCAGAGAAGTCTCAAAGAAACCCTTGCAGTCACCAGGTAGAGTGTGATCGATGGGTACAATCATGCAAAGGTTTTGAAATGCTTCTTAGTAAGCAATCTGCTTCCAATGTGAAGTTTGGTATTGGTTGTAATCACACTGCTCCTCCTACAGATTTTGCTTCAAGAGCAGAAGTGAAATCTGATGGAGAAAGCAATAACCAATCCACCTCATCATGTGATTCACTTTTTGATAGAGCATCATCAAAAATTGAAGTCAGCACTAAGCCCTCTCAGAACCCATCAGCTGATGTTGATGGTTC
This sequence comes from Flaveria trinervia, assembly GCA_025506515.1. NCBI lineage: Eukaryota > Viridiplantae > Streptophyta > Magnoliopsida > Asterales > Asteraceae > Flaveria > Flaveria trinervia. The sequence continues at coordinate 21,958,745 of CM046443.1, forward strand.
CACTGCTGACACTCACATGATCAAAGAGATGATCAACTCTGGAGCTATTTCTGGAAGTCCTGAAAGGACTGGAGAGCAAGATTTAGCACCTGAAGTTCAAACTTCAACTACTGTCAGCACTGAAGAGAGAAAACTGTCAGTAGAAAGAGTTTGAAGACTACTAAAGAGGAAGTCAAGAAAGCAAATAATGCTTCCAAAGTACTGAAGAGCAAGTCTTCAGTAGTTTCATTCTCTTTAGTTGATGATCATCATAAGATGAAGAAGAACCATGTGAAGTATGTGGTTTTTTCAATCATCTTACAGATGATTGTTGGTACAAAAGAGGATCCAAACTCAAACATAAAGAGGAAATTAAAGAGAAAATGGTTAAAATGAAAACTGAGTTTGAAGCCACATTTGTACCAGCAACATCAAATCCTGTAACCCTTAAGTCCAAAAAGAAATCCATAAAGGAAGGGGTTAAACAGTAACAGCTAAGATTGCTCAAAAGAAGCAGGTGAACATAGGAACTTATCAAACTCCAATGCCAATGTGTCTGAAGAGCTGAAAGCCTTATCCCAAAATCAGACACAGCTGGTTATGATGGTTCAACATCTATTGGGAAGAGTTAACCAATTAGATGTTCCTATGTTGAAACCACAGAAAAGGAGGTCCAAGCCAAAGGATTCCTTTTCTTCATCAGCTTCTTCTTCTCAGGCTGTTGTTTCCAACAAACATGTTAGTTTACCATCTGTTGATGAGAACAGGCCCAAGACCAAAAAGGTTTGGGTCTCAAATGTAACTAACTTGTTGTATTTTGCAGGATTCTTCAACATACCTCAGAGGCATCTGGTATGTAGACAGTGGAGGATCCATGCATATGACAGGAAACAGATCACTTCTTAATGACTACTCTCAAGGAAGGAAGGGTTTGTGTCATTTGGCAATGATGCAAAGGGTTACATCATTGGCAAAGGCTTTGTTTCCAATAGGGAAATAAAGTTTGATGATGTTAACCATGTGGAAAATCTCAAGTACAACCTCTTGAATGTCAGTCAAATGTGTGACAAAGGCCATGTTGCTCTTTTCACCAGTCAGAATTGTCGGATTCTGTCATCCAAAGTTCTAAGTTTGATTGATAAGGTGTTGGATGAACACACTCTCCTAAAGGCCAACAGGACAGGAAGAGTGTATGCCTTAGATCTTTCCAAGAAAATAGATCTCAAAGGCCATCCTTGCCTATTTTCCAAGGCTTCCCCCAAGAATCTATTCTATGGCATAGAAGGTTGGGTCATGTTAATCTCAAAAACATGAATCAGCTGATAAACCATGGTTTAGTAAGGGGACTGCCTATGAAGGAGTTCAAGTGTGAAGATAACTGCACTGCTTGTTTAAAAGGAAAACAGCACAAAGCTTCATTTCCCTCCATAGAAGAACCTAAGTCCACTGCCTGCTTACAGCTTCTTCACATGGATCTCTTTGGTCCTGTGAAAGTGATGAGTATGGCTAAGAAGAAATACTGTCTGGTAATTGTGGATGATTACTCCAGATTTGTATGGACTTTCTTCTTGCATTCAAGGATGAGGATGCACAGTCCATTATGAACTTTGTGTTACACGTTGAGAAGCAGTATTCCCTACCAGTTAAGTGTGTGAGAGAGTGACAATGGTACTGAATTAGAAACCACACACTTGATGAGTTTTACTTATCAAAGGGAATCAAGAGGCAGTATAGCATCCCAAGAACTCCTGAGCAAAATGGAGTAGTGGAGAGAAAGAATAGGACCCTTATTGAAGCTGCAAGGTCCATGTTGGCTGACTCTGGACTGCCAATGACTTTTGGGCTGAAGCTGTCAATACAGCTTGCTATGTACAGAATAGAGTTCTAGTAAATCAGAGGTTGATGAAGACTCCATATGAAGTTTTCATCATTTGGCCCCTCTAATTCATTCTTCAGAGCATTTGGGTGTCCTTGTTTCATTCTCAACACACGGGATCAACTCCAAAAATTTGATCCTAAGGTGGATGCAGGGTACTTTGTTGGTTATTCATCAACTTGCAAAGCATACAGAGTCTTCAACTGCAGAACAAAGATGGTTGAAGAGACTCTACATGTTAAGTTTAATGAATCCTAAGGACAAGATTCCATAAAGCCCTATGGAGCTATTTGATTTGGACATACTGCAATATGTTCCTTGTCAAACTCCTGTTGTTGTTCCTGTCAACAGTTCACCACCTGGTGGTACTGCTGGTGCTGATAATGATGATGATAGCAGTACTCACCTCTTCAGGTTTAGTGATCAACTGCCTGATTCAGCTAGACCTGATGTTCCTGTAGCTCCAGTAGCTCCAGTAGCACCATCCACAACAAATGCTGATGAGATTTCTTCAAATTCACTTCCTTTGAATTACCATCCACTGATTGGTTTCAAGGAAATGATTCACCATCACCATCTGTTGCTACTGAACCAGCTACAAACACTTGCATAGATCTCATTGTGTATCAATCTGAAGAATCACCCTATGTCTCAAATCATTGGTGATATCACTGCTGGCGTATCAACAAGAAGTCAATTGTCAAATTTCTGCTTCTATGCTCTCTTCATCAGTCAGCAAGAGCCAAAGAATTATCACATTGCTTTAAAGGACAATGGATGGGTTGATGCCATGCAGCTTGAGCTTCTAAGTTCAAGAAACAGCAAGTGTGGGAACCGGTTCCTCTACCTCCAGGTAAGTGTGCAATAGGCACTAAATGGGTGTTTAGGAACAAAACTGATGAAAATGGGCTTATTGTTAAGAACAAGGCAGACTGGTTGTTCAGGGGTTTGCACAAGAAGAAGGTATTGATTATGATGAAACCTTCGCCCTGTAGCCAGACTGGAAGCAATTCGATTGTTTTTAGCTTGTGCTGCTTATCAAAAACCTTAAAGTTTTTCAAATGGATGTCAAAAGTGCATTTTTGTATGGGAAAATTAAAGAAGAGGTTTATGTATGTCAACCACCAGGCTTTGAGGACAATAAACATCCTAATTGGGTGTATAAGCTTGATAAGCTCTTTATGGGTTAAAACAAGCTCCTAGAGCCTGGTATGAGACATTATCAAACTTTCTTCTGGAAAATGATTTCACTAGAGGCTCCATTGATAAGACTTTATTCATTAAGAAAGCTGGGCAGCATAATCTACTTGCTCAAATTTATGTAGATGATATTATTTTTGCATCCTCTGATCCTTAGTTGTCTGATGCCTTTACAAAGTTGATGCAACAGAAGTTTGAAATGAGTGCCATGGGAGACTTACAGTTCTTTTGGGTTTGCAAATCAAACAACAGGCTGATGGAATTTTCATTCATCAGTCCAAATACACAAAAGATCTTTTGGAAAAGTTTGATTTACAAAACTGTAAGCCCTGTTCTACCCCCATGTGCAGCACCACCAACTGGATACAGATCAGAAAGTAAAGTGGTTGATGAAACACTTTCAGATGTATGATTGGGTCCTTGATGTATTTAACAGCTTCTAGACCAGATATTATGTTTGCTACATGTGTTTGTGCTAGATTTCAGGCTGCACCTAAGGAGTCTCATTTGATTGCAGTCAAGAGGATCTTTAGATATCTGCAAGGCACTCCATCTCTAGGTTTATGGTATTCTACTAGACATTCTGGTAAATTAGTTGCTTTTTCTGACAGTGACTATGCAGGGTGTAAGTTGACCAGGAAATCAACTTCTGGTGGATGTCAATTCCTAGGCAACTGCTTGATTTCTTGGCAGAGCAAGAAACAGACCTCAGTTGCTACATCAACTGCTGAAGCAGAGTACATTGCCGCTGCAAGCTGTACATCTCAGGTACTCTGGCTTCAAAACCAATTATTGGATTATGGCATAACAGAGACTAAACCCCATTGTTAATGGACAGCTCTTCAGCTCTTTGTATTGTCAGAATCCTGTCCAGCACTCTAGGACTAAACATATTGAAATCAGACACCATTTTATTAGAGATTGTTTTGAAAAAGGTCTGATTGATCCAAAATTTGTTCCTAGTGTTGATGAGCTTGCAGACATTTTTACTAAGCCTTTGGATAGTTCAACTTTCCACAACCTGGTGTTAAGGCTTGGTATGCTGCAGCTAGATATGACAACTACTGATGATCTCAGTAATAAGTACTGGTGATCATTGGTAACCATGTCACATAAGTGCTGATGAGTTTTTTACCCTCAATAGTTTTTATAACTACTGAAGGCTAAATGCTCACAAGTACTAAGTACTTTATCTGTTCTAAACTACTGATGTAGTTACAACTACTGATGTAGCTACAACAACTGAAATCAATACAAACAGATAAGTACTGACGTCCTATGAAACACCTGAAAAGCATGCAAAGTCTGATGAGTAAGTGTTGAGGACATATGAAACAGCTGAAAACTAAGAATTAATGAAAACAACTGATGAGTAATTTCTCTTCCGTTGTTTCTACAACTGCTGTTTCAAAACAACTGAAGCCAAAACCATGTCTTCAGTAGTTTACAACTACTGAAGACTAACACCAAGTCTTCAGCTGGTTACAACAACTGCTGACACCACTATCTTCAGTAGTTTCACAACTACTGATGACTAATACCAAGTCTTCAGTTGTTTCATCACCTGAAGTCAAAACTGTCTTCAGTAGTTTTATAACTACTGATGACTAAATCAAGACTTCAGCTTTTCAACGTCTGACGGTTAATACCACGTCATCAGTTGCTTCAAAAAATGATGACTCACACCAAAACCCTCAGTCGTTTTTTACCCGACCCTTTAAATACCTTATCCCACCTTCAGAGTTTTTATCTTCTCTTCTCAAACCTAACGTTCAAAAACTCTCTACCCTCTCTTCATCAATGGCGACCATGCAACTAAAACCACGACACAATTGTGTCGCACATCTCACCAAATCGCCATACTGGACCAAGTTTCACAACGCCATCGATTTAATGGTTCAGTCACCCTACAAAACGGCCTTTCTTGTAAATCCCACCATATATGCCGAATCCCTAACCAATTCTGGACAAACGTCACTCTGGTCTCTGAGGAGAATACACAGAGTCTTTCAATCGTTTGTCCATGGCCAAAAAGTGGTCATTACTCCAGACACTCTTCGCCAAACCCTTAATCTGGATGATGCCACTTTCCCAACTGGTTATCCAAAGGGCACAACAGATCATCATTTGCCCACCATGGATACCAGGGTAACCTGAGTGCATCTACCTTACTGAAGAAACATTTCCCGGATGCCGAACGTCTCATATTTCATATGGTAAACGTATGCCTTGCCTCCAAGACTTCATCATGGGATCAAATGTCCACAAGGTGGCAACAGGTAATGTACTCCATCCTTGAGCAACAACTTTAAATTTTTCTGAAATACTATTTTTAGTGCTCAAGGATATGGCCCAAAAACAACTTGCTAACCGTTGGATATTATATCCTCGGTTCATAATGGCCATAATTGAAAACCAGCTTCAGCTAAAGGACTTGTGGTCTGGGAGTCCCTGCTATGGCTGTATTGTGGAAGTATACTCCGGCACAACTCTGACCAATCATTGAAAATGGCTGCCAAGCTGCGCAAACCCACGCAGCTGGAAACCCACAGCCACCACCTCCAAATCCAAAGTCCCCACCAAACCCACTAAAAAGAAGACAACAAAGGATACTCAGGGAAATGAGTCCCTGGGATGCCCTGCAAACACAAACACAGGCTATATCCACTGGTTATAACCCCCTAGTGGATACAGAACTCTCCCAGCCACACCCGCTCAGGATTCCTCTCAAAGGAGCCTACAGCAACCACAGAAGGGTATCACAAATCTGGGATCTTCCTCATTTGAGGAGATTGCCATTGAAGAGCACCATTCTCCCCAGGTGCACACTGCTTTTATCCCATCTCCCCATGCAACCGCCCCCAAAGTCCAACCATTATCATTGCAAACATGCTGACTCAGCTGCATGCCTCTCCTCCTCCCCAACAACCACCAACAAAGGGGAGAACCACACCTATTGAGGACGAGGATCACCATGCTTCTGACAACCCACAGCACCGGGGTTTACACGTTCTATCTCTGTGTGTGGATATGGAGATTAGAACATCTAGTGAGGCTGCCACCTCTTCTGAATCAGCACATGATCAGAATGAGGCTGGTAACATAGCTAAGACCTCACTAGAGGCAACAGCTGATGAAGGACATAGTCCTGAGGCTGGAAGTCCCCAGTTCCAAGAAAAAGGGGCACATGCTAAACTGGTCTACACCCAGTGCATGTACATCCTGATACAAGCAGGAGGTCAGGTGATTCAGCATCTGCTGATGATGACCTGGGCTTCTTTTATGATGTTCTGGCCCAGAACACAATCTTGAGGAAGAAGTCAGTAGACTACAAAGACTACTTGACCAATTCTCTCAAGAAGCAAGTCCATCTGCCACCAACATAAACCCACAGATGGCACCTTCACCTGAAGGTCTCCACACACTCAGCCACTCAAAACTTCCAAGCCACCAGCTTCTGTTTCTGGCACTGCTTCTCAGGGACAGAACCCTCTGAGCAAACAGTTGCTATCTTTCAGCAAAACCTACCTCTCATCACCCCAATGATCACAGACATTGTGATCAAAACCATGGATGAGAGGCTTCCCTCAATCATACAACCCCTGGTGGAGGAGATTGTGAGCACAAGGCTTTTTGCTACTCAAACCCTTGCAACCAATGCAACCAAAAAGGGGGAGAGTCAGTCAGTGAAAGCAAAGAGGAAGAGCAAACTGAAAGAAAAGGAAACTGAGAAGGAAAAGGAGTCTGTGAAGGGAACTGAAAATGATCAAGTGGGTGAAAGTCACAAAGACTTTCATGTCACAATAAGAGAGGAGGAAGGGTGAAGGAAAAGAGAAAGAACTCCAACTCGATGAGATGATCAAAATGGCAGATGCTACACATAGTAAATCAATGGATGCCATTATTGATCACTGTATAGACAAGGGTTCAATATTGCACACCTGACTCAGAGATCAGGAGACTTGATGTTGAAGAAATTAACTCCAGATGGGCAAGTTATGATGCATTAGAAAGAGAGAGACTAGAGATCATGATCAGATTCATTGCAAAATATCTTGGGAGATCATTGATCGAGATTAAATCATGGACCAGGGACAGTATCTTGGCCATAACATCCAAGATCTGTTCATCTGAGGCATACACTAAGGGGTTAGTAGTCGAAGCTTTAAATGAAGCAGGAGCAGGGAGCAGGACTGAGCTAGCCAAACACTCAAAAGCAACACTCACCTCCAAAATGCTAACTCAGCCTATCAACATTCCCTCTCCAACACAACCACACCACAAACCACAAAACCAACTCCCTTACCCTCTAAACCAACAGCCGATGATGCACCAAGAAGAAGAAGAGAAGGGTGTGAGGCTAGAAGAAGAAGAAGAAGAAGAGGATGATGTGGAAGAAGATAGGCTGCCTCTGTCTGCAGTCCTAACATTGCCTAAGGCCAAACCCATGCCCTCACTCCCACCTCACAGATGGAAACTGTGAGAGTAAAGATTGAAGAAGAGCAGCAGCAAAGGCTCATGACGATGAGATGTTGAAAAGCATCGACAAAACTTATGTTGCTTCTTCATCAATAATTAGTATGAAGAAAGAAGCTCTGAGGTTGTACCCCTTGCCAACACATTTCAATATCAGAAGGAAAAGGTGAGAGTATGGCCTGATCCTAGGGTGGCTCACAGGATTGTAGAAAGACATTCCTTCGAGATACAAGGGCCAAGTAAAAGGATCGTAGATGAAGAGATCACAGTGGTCCTTGTAGTATCACCTTGGGAGATTGTAGAAGATTTCATGAAGGCCTATGAGACTAAACAGCCACCCCAAAAGATGTTAGAGAACAGAGTTATTAAAAAGGGGTTAGTCTACAAGAGGCTTGAGAACTTCAAACAAAATGAGCTCAGTCTGTTACTTGAAGGGATCATCCTGATGAGTTTGATATAGACAGATTACAACAGTTGAGCTCAAAAATGGCAAACAGGCCAAGTACATCTCAGAGCTGTATGGGCGTGAAGGATGTTTGATGGTGAAGCTGAGAACCTGACCATGGAAGAACAAATTATGTTTCTCAGAGCATACACCAGAGAATCCTACAGGCTTATACAAGGGAAGTGAGTCTCATGGATGGGGGAACAGCTCAGTGTCCAATTCCCCAATACAGAGCTCCCATCCATACATTGCAACCAAATCATCAGAGACTCATTCCAGGCCAGTGCTTATATGGGTCATCTTCTCAACTGATCAAGAAGGAAAAAGACCAACCATTCTGCCAACAATAAGTGGGACTCAATAAAGTTAAGGTTTTGGCTGCATTGGTTCAGGGGGAGTTTGTTGGACCAAAAGAACCAATGAGCCGGATCAGAAAACCTTTAAGTCCCACAGACGTCACAACAACTACTGAAGACCACAACAGCTGAAGACAACAGCTGATTACAAAGTCTGAAGACAAGTGCTGAAGACAAAGTCTGAAGACAAGTGCTGAAGACAAAGTCTGAAGACAAGTGCTGAAGACAAAGTCTGAAGACAAATGCTGAAGACAAAGTCTGAAGGACAAGTGCTGAAGACAAAGTCTGAAGACACAAGTGCTGAAGACCAAGTATCAGACGTTGTCACAACAGCTGAAGAGGTCTTCTTCAGTAGTTGTGACGGTTTACCTTTTAGTAGTTTGACACAACAGCTGAAGAATACTTCTTCAGTTGTTGTGCTCATCAGTACTTTTATATTTTTCAGTAGTTTTGTAAAACGACTGAAGAGCTTGTTCTTCAGTCGTTGTAGTTTCAGTAGTTTCTTATCAGTAGTTTCTTATTTTGTACTTAACACTCTGATATGTTCTCAGTAGTTGTGAACATTTCAGTAGTTTGTTAAGAGTTAGTTATTTTTGTAATAGATCTGCCAGTTGTCATTTTCCCGTGATAACAGCAGCGATTGCACTCTATAAGGAGTGTCAACCTATTGTAATAATAGAATGATTGATCAGAAATATCGATATTATAGAAACATTCCTTGTTACAGAAATATATTCTCTCGTTATAACCGTATTTGTTCTTAATGCATACGAGTATCAAATTCTTGCTACAATTTGTCTAATTCTTGTTCTTATTCTGCTGCGTTACGCTCTATTACATCAAACTTGTGATCACTGATCCTGACAGCTGACTTGCAACTTAGGAGGGAAAGAATATACTTCCTAACCTCTAGAGGCTTTTCTCTTCAAGAACTGTCTGCACATAATGATGAAACGATCCTATGGCTCTTCAATAAAGAGCAAGATCAACTAGGGAAAGAAAGGAAAAGAGCTGCAAGAGAGAAGTTAAAGGAAAAGAAGAAGAAAGAAGAAGCGAGGGTCACTGCAACCAAGAAGATAGGTGAGAAAGCCTGGATGAAAGACTATCTCCGGGCTCACGGCTTCTCTGGAAGGCAGCTGGGACCCATGTCTGAAAGGACACTCCAACAGATTGTCAGTGAAATCAAGGCTGACATTCATTTGGGCAAGAGAAGAGAGATGTACAAAAGGGTACAGGGGACAACCTTCAAACCAACCACTCAACCTCAACCTGAACCAATCCCTTCTCACTTCTCCCTTCCCCATCAAAACTAAACCCTTCACACCTGAACCCACACAACCATCCCTACCCACTTCCTCACCTCAACCACCCAAACTATCCATCCTTCAACCAAAAACACTTTCGAAAACCACCACCACACAACCTACAAAACAACCTTCCAAACCATCCCCTCAGCCTTCTAGACATCTCTCCCTAGAGGAGTTCAAGGCAATCAAGATGAAGCTCATCAACTCTACAACTTTGAGCGATATTTCTTATGAGGAAGACTCCATCAAACTAACCTATGTTGATGGATCTTCATGTTCCCTCACAAGAAATCAATTCCTTGATTTTCCCCAAGGAACACTAAACCAAGCTATTAGACTTCTAGGTCTCAACTCAGACTCCTTGAATGATGAAGAAAAGAGACTAAGAAGGAAGCTGGTGACTCAACTAGCTATTAAGAAAGAGGACAAGATCCCTAGTCAGCCTCTATGCCTAGAAAGAAGATAATCCAGTGGAGGTTCGATGAAGTTGCTCACGACTTTGTTTGGAAAGAGAGAATGGAGAAGTCATAGGCTGAATGCCTCATCTCTGCTACACTCAAGCAGGTTGACATTGCTAAGTTAGCAGAGAAACCATTCTCTAACCCCTCCAACTCTGAAACTGTTGCAACATATCAGAAATCATCTCAGCAGACTTCATCTTGCCGAGTTAACTACAAAAGCTAAGATTGAAGAAGAGTTGAAACTGAGAAGAAAGAATACAAGGATAGACCAACCTCCAAAGGCACAGCCTTTCTACAGATGGTGGAAGGTCCTGAATTATAGTTAGATGGGAGTATGACTACAGCTCTCATCAACTTACTCTTTTCAGAGGGACACAACAAAGGGTACATATCATTCAGGGTGACAGACTGGAGATCCTGTCAACTAATGGTCTGTGCAAGCTTCTCAGCACTACTTTAGGGAAAACAAAGAAACTGAAAAATACCTACTTTCCTTGGTGCTAAAAGCTTTGAGGAGCAGACACAAGTGAGGTTTTGGTAGCATCAGCCTAGGGGGAGTTTGTTGGATAAAGAAGAAGGTTGGTGCAACCAAAACCAAATCACTTAGACAAATTTTGGTGCTACTTTCAAAGGCTTCCGAAGCCAAGTGAGGAACTTCCGAAGGAAATAGAGTTCTTCTGAAGAAAAAGTAAAACATCCACTTCCGAAGCCAGAACTCTACTTCCGAAGTCAAAGTACTTACTTTCGATGTTCATGTCTAAGAAGAAAAGAACATAAGAAAACTTCCGAAGTATGAAGAAAAGATGAAGTCCTCAAGCCTCGAAAGGAGTAGCCTCTTCTGAAGTATAAATGACTTCGAAATACTTGTTCTTCTTCCGATGCCATTTAACCTTCGGAAGACACTGCTATGAACCAGTGGACACAAGTATGGTCTCTGACACGCCGCTATAAACCTCTGATACTACATGGTGTTTTCCCAAAGGGCCATATAGTTAACTATACTTTATTTCACTGTTCACTTTTTTATGTTAGTATATGTTACCAACTTTAGTTGGTGACAAAAGGCAAGTTAGGGACATGTCCTAACTGTCATATCTTAGATAAGACTTTATCTGAGATACCTTAAACTATAGCTTTATAGTATCTACTTTAGTTATAGGATCCTAGCCAGTATCAAAGTATATCGGCTGTAGATAGTATTATATATAGTTCTCATTGTAACTCGTAAGAGCATGCTAGTAAGAGTCTTGTAATACTTTGAGTTTTGAAGCAATATATGCAAGTACCTTGAAATTACTTCTTTGTGTTATTTACTTATTATATTGGGATCAACTATTAAAGAGACTCTTCTTCGTCTAATTTGAGTGTTGTATAAGTGAGTTTAGAGAGAAAACCATGTGTTAAATGACATATACTAATCCTGCAAAGCCCAACGAGCGCCGCCAAAGCAGAATTGCTACACCAAGCTCTACAGAGTTAAAATACATCAGAAAGTGTCAGGCAAGATTATAGCGTGGGCATATTTAAGATTTGGAAGAATATGTTGTAAAGGGAGAGAAAAGGATTGTGTACTTCAGATATCCTCATGATCTAAAGACTCTACCTGGTTTTGAGCTCAACCGACTGGCATGCTTAGATCTGTTGTATGCTAATCCAAGAAAGATGTCAAGTTGGTTTGAGGCTACATTGAAAAAGGAATACGACACTAGGTGGTTAAAGTTCAGACCTCAACAACCTAAGAGGTTTATTCATATGTTTGAAGTGGATCCCATATCTAGAAGACCAAAGGTAGTGCTGTAGTGGACTCCCCCGTGCACAATGTCAAAGATTCCCTTAAGAGAAATGCCTCAGGACTTCACTCCACACTTCAAATTGGGGTACTACGATTGGCGGATGGGAGAAGCGGTCATAGTTCTGAACAAAGATGGAAAGATTGATACTATCAGGGTATTCGACCCAATGTGGCTTACTAACTTGTCTGCTAAAGATGTCTATACATTATACAAGTGGCCACTATTCTATGAAACATAGCATATTGTACAAGCTCTCCAGTTTCAACATGTGATAAGACTCTACTTTGCTTTTGAAATACATGCAGGAGTTACAAAAGAGGAGAAGTACAAGAAATTCCAAGAACATGTGAAGAGTGTTAGACGATAGGGTAAACTATGTACAAGGGGGAGTTTGTAGACACATATTGTTCCTAGTTTATGAACTTCAATGTAAAATTCTTTCATGTCTTACACATGAAATGAAATGGTTCAATGAAATATAATGTGGTTAATATTTATTAATGTTTAATTATTTCATATTATTATTCTGTCAAGTGTAATTTTATGTATGAACTATTATATAGGTTTGAGGTTGTTGTGTATGGATCTTAGTCAATAATGATTGAGAAATGTGTTCAACCTAGTCGGTGATTATCCATGCTAATGGACCATACTTATGGGCCATACGCCTGAATACATCATGCTTATGGACCAGTCGCACGACTGAACCAAGAGACTGGATCAGTCGTATGATTGAGACATAAGATTGACTCAATCGCACGACTGAAGCTTTAGTCGTGCGTATGACTCAGTCGCACAAATGAACCATTAGCATGGTTCAGTCGTACGAATGGAACTACAAACCTATAAATACCACTTATTCATGGAAAAACATAACAACTGGAGAACAAATCGACACACTTCATAACTTCACAAACCCTAGCCATTCAGAAGGTCCAAGAAAGCAATCCAACTTCAAAGTCTGTTTTTGATCGATACCTACTCGTTCCTAACATTTAGTTAATCTTATATCGATCGGGTTAACATTATCACTGATTGGATCGCCAATCAAATAAGATTCTACACTATTTGATCTAGTTTCACTCATAATCGGTTAGTATTCCGTACGTACACGATCCTGACAGTTTCTCGCCCATTTCATGGTATATGCACAACACATTTATGTTTTTTATATAATGTTGATTTTTTATAAAAAAACTATAGAATACTATACTCAAACCATACATAGTTATAACACAAAAGTAAAACTATACTATATGTTGGAGCTGTACAAGATAGTCTATATTATCAACACAGTCAAAGTCAACAAAAGTCAACGTCACAGTTAAAGTCAACAAAAGTCAAACCTGACAAATTCGAGACGAAGATCCGAGACGATACGTTGAAGATTTAGATGACTAGGTGTTTTATTCTAATAAATATATTTTGTGGGAACAAAATATATTTTATCTTGTTTTTAGTCATTTTTATGCTTAATATGTAATTTTGTATTAATTAGCCTAAGTCTAGGGGGTTAAGTGCAATTAGTGAATATTAGTCTAGACTATAAATAGGTTAATTTTCATTAGTGTTGGTCAATGGTTGTATGACCAATAGATTAAGGAATTACTTGTAAACATTTTTGGCAATCTAATTGAAGATCAAAGGGGTTTTAATTGTGATTATCATATTTTGATCTATAATCTTCATGATTTGATTCAAGTTTGATCATCCTGGATTTACAATTTGGTATCAGAGCCATTTTGGATCAAATTCACTGAAGATTTGAAGATTTTTAGAGAGAGAAGTTAAGGTTTTGGGTGTTTTTGTTCAATATCAAGTTTTCATCAATTTTAGATCAAATTCGAGTGTATTTGATATGGAGTTTGCTTAAATTTTGTTTGTTTTTGGTTGGGGAAGCTCTGTTAATCATCAAATCTCAAATCTATTAAGTTTTTGATGATTTTAGATTGATTTCGTGTTGAAAAAGCTTTTCAACTTCGTTCAGTGAAATTACAGATTCATCTAGCGAAACTGTCTGTTCTTTCAGCGAAATTACAAGTGTTTTACACTTTGTAGTTAATTTTAGCATCTCTGTGAAACTAGCTTCATTGAACGAAAGTTCACAGTGTTTGTGGGTGATTTACAAGCGAAATCGTTGCCGAAAGTATCATTGAACAAAAGTTCAAGCTTGTTTCGTGCGAACTTGTCGGCGAAACTAAGCTGTTTTAGGCATTTGTTTAGCGAAACTGCTATCGAAATTTCAAGCAAAACTACTGTCAACTCAGCGAAACTAGAGTTCACAGCGAAACTAGCTCTGCGAAACTAGCTCTGCGAAACTATAATTTTGGCGAAATTATCATTTCTTCAGCAAAATTCGAATGTTAAACATGTCTTTTTTCCCCTAGTTGGGATTAATTGAGTTTACCCCAGTTACTAAGATTGTCTAGCGTGACCTTTAACAATATATTTTCCCGGTGGAGAATTATTTTACCAAATATTTGGGAAGAATATTATTGGGTCGTTTAATTGTTCAAAATTTTTAATAAAATGTCATCTTCAGAAGACTTTAAATCAGATAATCTCATAATGGCACAAAGCCGGTTTGACTCTTTTGCAGGTACAAAGAAAGAAAAATTGTCAGATTTAATTGATCGATTTTTGAAAGTGGAAAATAATCTAAAGAAGCATGTTCCAGATCTCAGTAATCATGAACAAATTCAAAAGCTTCTTGACTCTCTTCCGTCTGCATGGAATCATCAAGTTAAAATACTGAAGCAAGAAAGAGTTTATGTCGACACAAAACTTATGGATATGATCAACAGACTAAAATCTCCTGAACTGGATATCGAAAGAAACGAATTTCAGCAAGTCGTGTTCCCACATCAAACCCACGCGCTTAATACTGATCTTGTTTCTTTTGTAACAAGCATACTTGATTACAAAACAAAGATGATTGAAAAGTTAAATTTATTGAGAACTGATTCAGATTTACATTCTAAATTCATAGCAACTGTTGAAGAGAATTGTGAAGCTTTAAGAGTCGACAATGACAGTAAACTGGAGTCTGTGAGAACCGATGATGATAAGGCTGGAAAAGTTGATAACATAAAGAAAGAATTTGAGACTGACCTGATGCTGAAAGTAACAGAAGAGGAGCAACAAAAAATCACAAGGGTTTGCAACTGTGAAAAGAGCTTTGCTGCAGAACAAACTATCATGGGTCTTCCTTATGAGACTGTTCAGGATATGTGTTCTTCATCTTGTAAAATCAGGTTATTTGGGATTTATAAGGCAAACAGATTGTTACTGGAAAATGAAAAAGAATTGAAAATAATCAATCAGGAATTAAAGAAAAATGAAATTGCTTTTTCATGGAAACTTAATGAAGTATTGGCCAAAAATAATCTTTTAAGAAGAACCATTTTGGAGTGTAATGATGAAATTAATATTTGAAAGAAAGGGTTGTTTTAGCTCAATTTGAAATGACAAAACTTCAAACGAACCTTGATAAATGGACCCTTTCACACATGAAAAAGGATGAGCTTATTGCTAAACAACAAGGGGTGTGGGTAAAACATGGGATTGGATATAAATCAGATGGTGAAACTGTAGTTAATTCAGTTCCACCTCCTTCTACTTTATGTTATTCACCAATCCCCAGACCTCATCCTAAAAATGATTTGCTGGAACAACCTACTAATAATCTGCATGCGGGTTTGAGCGATGTCAATCTTAATAAGGTGCGAGATGATTATGATTCTACAACTGGTATGGGAAACAATAAACCGAATGCTGATAGTCAAGCTAACGATTTTTCAGACCCGGTTGTTTGTAAATCTATATCTACAATTTCTTCTAACTTCTTTGATAAGTTTAAAGCAGGTGAAATTCCTACTTTTGAGCCTGTCAAGGTATTGATAGAAGAGATAAATCAGGATTCACCTAATCATCAAGTTCCGACAATAACAACACATCCCACTCCTGTCAATCAGATGCATTGGAAGCAGATCTGTGTATACGAGACTGGTGAAGCTCAGATGATGAATCAAACACAGAGGACCGTGTTAGTTTATCAATGATCAAGATATCACCTGAAAGTGTCAAGTCTCAAACGCTTCCAAAAATTGAAACAAGACCAATACGGATCTCATCTCCACTACAAAACACCCAATCAACCAATGAAGATCTCATTCCCTGTTCAGCACAGGAAACTTCAGAACAAGCAAGAATCTGTTACAAACTCTAAGCGATCCTCATCACCACCTGCACCACATGGGACTACAAAGCATCAAAAGCCTTTCAAGGCTTGTTTTGAGTGTGGAAAAGAAGGTCATGTGGTAAAGAAATGCCCTCAAACACTTGCTTCTAATGGTAAAGACAAAACAAATTGCTTCTCTAAATGTAAGTCTACAAAGAATGTTCCATATGGTAAAGGCAACACGAGTTGCTTCTGTATCAAGAGGTAAAAAGCACACATCTTTGAAGGGTTGATGAAAAAACCCTCCATCTAAACCTTTTCATGTGAAGCCGGTTTCACATGTTTCAAAGATGAAAATGACCAAAGGTTTAAAACCAAATTCTTTTCCTTCCGGTCTTAAACAGAAATTGATTTCCAAATTTAATTCATTCAAATCCAAATTAATTGAACCAAAACAAATTTGGCAAATTAAAAAGACGGATACAAATATTCCGATTGTTTAAATAGTTGTGTACAGAAGCAGGTTTCTTATCTTGATGAAAAAGGAACTTCCCGGACTATGATGGCCTGGGGTTCCCTTTCTAACTAATTTGTTTATGAGTGCAGGTACAATTCAGGGGGACTGTTAGTAATCCGGTTTACTTACAGGGATTGTTCATACTACAAATTTTAGGCGGAACAAATAGGTTAAGGTCATGGTATTTTATCCATAATCTGGATTTTTATCTACACAATCACGGTTCTCACTTTACAATCACTGCATATTTCTTGAGCATTCATTTCTTATCTTCATATCAGTGTAGTTTGGAAGACCTTCTTTGATAAATTTTTATTTTATACAATTTTATGAAAAATAAAAAATAAAAAATAAAAAAAGAGTTTGCAAAAATAAAAATTTAGGGGGAGAGTATAAGTAATTAAAAATGAAAAGAGAACTGGAAACTTGATTTGAGATGATTGAGAAATGATTGTATATCTTCTTGAAATGCTTGTTTTTGCATGACTTGTATTTTTAAAGTGAAAAATGACAATAACTGATGTTTTTATCTCATTCACATTTTATTTTTATGTACAAATAATATAAAAACAAATAGATTCTTTAATGATATGTGAAGGGGTAACACCCCTAACGCTAAACAAAAAGACCAAGCCTTAATAATACCGAGTCACAACTCACTCAAATTCAGGATCAAACCGCGGCTGAGTAAAAGACAGCCCCAAGCTGCGGCTGAAGTAGAAAGTAGCCCAAACCGCGGCTGAAGCAGAAAGGAGCCCAACCCGCAGCTGAACCTAAGCCGCAGCTGAGCCCAAACAACAGCAGAACCCAAACCGCGGCTGGGGAGTAAGCCCGAAGCCACGGCTGGGCATGGTACCATCAAGACGTTATCGTGAGCCTTCATGATCAACACTTATAAAAACCTTCACGAAAACTTGGTGACCAAGGAAGCCATTCATGGGCTACAAGAGAATAAGGAAGAAACACAAGATGACAAAACGCATAAAGCCAAACATTGGCAGAAGTTCAGAACATCCACCAAATCCCAAGTCAACTACAAAGACAAACTCCATAATAACAGTCAGAAACCCTTTGCACCAAAAGGGTATAAACTCTTGGCTAGGGGTTTCAGTCCCACGTCGTTGACCACGGGCTTCCAAAAATAGAACCATGTGATTTCTTGTTCCCATGCACCAACACTATAAATACTCTTTCATTCCACGGGTAGAACACATTCATATTCTTAGAACATTCTTACTACAAACTATTTACTAATTCTCCCTTTCAGATTTCTCTCAACACAAGTACTTATTCTCCCGCCGGAGTGTGGTCTCGGGGAGAAAAACCCTTTCTACCTGAGGCGAGGCTCACGGTGTTGTTTCTTGTCTCACAGATACTCTGTTCAGCCAAGTATTGCCCAGCCAAAGTCTAGCTCAGTCGAAGCGAAGTCCAGTCGCATCCTACTCCCCAGCAGTCAAAGCCAAGTTCCTGCCTAATCCTCGGTAGTAGCTCCATTCTCGCACTGCTTCCCAGTCTTAATCCCTTGATTAAGATTCATGTAGCAACATTTGGCGCCATCCGTGGGACCCAGGCGTTACCCGAAGAATCGCTATGGATTTAGGTCAGGAAACTCCTCACCACAAGGATGCTGACAATGTTGACAATCCACGCCCCATTGCCTCCCCTTTGGGAACCAGCGCAGGAGATGGCAACAACGGCGGTAGTGTCATTACCCCAGAGTTAATCAACAAAAACCGAGAACAAATCCTCTCCATGCCGGAACAGGAGGAAAGGGAGCGACGCCTTGAAGAAATCCGAACACGCTTGGAATATGAAGAAATCCCAAAGGAGAGAAATCGTGTGGATGGAGAAGGTAGCCATGGGGATAAAGTAAAGAACATTGAAGACAAGGCGAAGATAAGCCTGGGCACCATCGCCACTGAAGAGAAAGTGGTAGTCGATGATGATTTTTGCAAGCCATATTGACCGTCGACGGCGCGAGCAAGATCAAAATTCATCCCAAGAATAACAGAATTCGTTTTCCCTCTAAAGCTAAAAATGTCGTCTAATGTTGGGAAATATGACGGCCTGGGAGACCTGGATGACCACCTCGCAATTTTCATTGGGGCAGCAGTGGTCAGTTCCCGTAGGGTGTGGTTTGACAGTCTTCCGATTGGGGAAATTGGGAGTTTCGAAGAATTGGAAGACAATTTCCTGAAAAATTTCAGTCAACAGCGTCGCTCTGCGAAGGATCCCACTGAGCTTCACAACATTAAGAGGGGAGATAACGAATCCATTGAAAACTTCATAACTAGATACTCTAAGGAAAGCATGCAGATTTGTGGAGCCAGAGAAACAATGCAGATTTCGCTTTCATCCACGGTGTGAGAAATGCCCACCTAGTAGAGAGGTTTTCACGAAAGTCTTCCAAAGTCAGTGGAAGAAATGTTACAAAGAGCGAAAGCGTTCGTGCGAGGGAAAAGGCATGCAAACAGTTAAAGAAGAAAAGCCTGAAAAAGCTTGTATCCACATGGGATTCACAGAGGAGACCAGGAGGGGCAAGATCTTGGGAGAGCCACGTTTTCAACCTCGATTCGGCCAGCAGAACCCGGTTTTTCAGCCTCGTTTCACACACTTCCTCAGTCAAAATTCACAAGGACCAAACGTGACTCTACCTCCTCTGACAAAACCCCGAGTGAAATTTGGCAACTGAAAACATTCATTTCACCAAACCCATCCCATTGAAATCCGGGGTAAAGAGGAATACCAACAATATTGTGAGTTTCACAAAGATAATGGACACGCAACAGATAACTGTTTCTCTCTAAAGCAGCAGATTGAACTCGCTATAAAGACAGGGAAGTTAGCACACATCTAAGGGAGTTGAAAAGACGCCCCAGGCAGGGGACAAAAGAAAGGATATATTCATGTTGCAAGTGGTGAATCGTGAGGCAACGGTAATTCGACCATATGGATCCGTGGATGGCACAAGGATATCTTTTCCCCCGATCCGTGGTGGAAGTTTCACCAGTGCGCCTCACAATCTCAGCCATCATTGCAGGTCATCAGGTACACCCGATATACTTGATAGTGGTAGTAGTTCAGAGATTATGTACGAGCATTGTTTTTTGCAGCTAGATGACGTGGTCAAGAAAGACCTGGAGACAGTGACGCATCACCTCATAGGATTTTCAGGGGAGGTAGCGCAGATGTTGGGCCAGGTACAGTTTCCAGTAGCGATAGGGAATGAAGTTGGTTGGAGAGAAGTTATGATGACATTCCTGGTTGTACGTTTAGAGTCTTCCCACAATGTTCTTTTGGGGAGGCCCAGTCTGTGTACTCTTGGAGCTGTAATCTCGACGGTGCACGCGGCAATAAAATTCCCTACCCCCACCGGGGTAGTCACCATCTACTCTAGCAAAGCGTGTAAAGATGTAAGAGCGGTAAGGCCAGGCACTTCAACCGAAGCAGACGAAGCCATGTGCCTAACATTGAAAAATGGGTGATTAACCCCACTTTTCATGAGCACAATGTCACGGTCGGAGGTCAATTGACTGATGCAACCAAAGAGCGACTACGGTGTTTGCTGCAGAACAGTTTAGATGTCTTTGCATGCCAACCAGCAGACATGAAGGGTGTCCCCCGGGACATAACAGAGCACAAATTGAACGTATACAAGTCGAAGGAACCGGTCGTCCAAAAGCGTAGGCATATGGGCCCGGAGCGAAGCCAAGCCGTGGTAGAAGAAGTTAAAAAGTTACTCGAGGTAGGTATAATTAGGGAGGTGCGCTACCAGACGTGGGTGGCCAATCCAGTGATGGTAAAAAAGAGTGATGGCACGTAGCGGATGTGCATCGACTTCAAGGATCTCAACAACGCTTGTCCTAAATATTGTTATCCATTGCCAGACATAGATTTGAAAGTAGATTCTGTAGCAAGTTTCCCTTTGAAGTGCTTTCTAGACGCCTACAAGGGATATCATCAAGTTCAGATGGCACCCGAAAACGAAGACAAGATAGCTTTTTACACTAACATTGGAATCTTTTGTTTCACCAAAATGCCATTTGGCCTAAAAAATGCAGGGGCCACATATCAACGCTTGATGGACAAAGCGTTTGCCGAACAATGGGAAAAAAACATTGAAATTTACATTGGTGACGTGGTGATTAAAAGTTAGAATAAGGAAGCCTTGCTGTTAGACATCGTCGACACATTCGAGACATTACGAAAAATAACATGAAGCTGAACCCAAAGAAATGTTCGTTCGGGGTGGAAGAAGGGAAGTTTTTGGAGTCGTGGTAAGAAAAGAGGGGTTGGAGGCTAATCTAGAAAAAGTTGCAGTAGTGCTCGAAATGTCATCGCCTAAATCTGTCAAAGAAGTGCAAACAGTCAATGGACGTCTGGTCGCACAACAGATTCCTATCAAGACACGCTGAACGCTCTTTGCCTTTCATGTCTATGTTGAGAAATTGTTTGAACAAGAGAGA
The DNA here is from genome assembly GCA_025506515.1 of Flaveria trinervia. Lineage (NCBI taxonomy): Eukaryota > Viridiplantae > Streptophyta > Magnoliopsida > Asterales > Asteraceae > Flaveria > Flaveria trinervia. The sequence goes on from CM046443.1 coordinate 21,979,801, forward strand.
TTTCAGGTGGATGGATGAGGCAAAGAGAGCTTTCAACAGATGAAGTTATATTTCAGCAACCTGCCAACACTATTGGCGCCTCTTCCAAAAGAACGGCTCATGATGTACCTGTCAGCCGGATCAGAGGCTGTTAGCGCGATTTTGATGACGGATCGGAGTGAAAGCAAACACCAATCTACTTCGTCAACAGGCTCTCAAGGACCCGAAAACCAGGTATTCACCATTGGAAAGCTTACTCTTTCTTTGGTATATGCGTCCAGGAGGCTACAAAGATATTTCCAAGCCCATGTAATCGAAGTTCGCACAAGCCATCCCATACAACAAGTGTGAGAAGACCGGAAATTTCCGGGAGATTGGTGAAATAGGCCATAGAGCTTGGAGTTTTCGGGATAGAATACAAGCCAAGGGTGGCAGTAAGAGGTCAAGTGGTGGCCGATTTCTTAGCGGAGATACCACAAGATGGAAGTTGTGCCAAGAGCAACGTAAGCAACAAGCATCAAAGTGACGAAGGCTTTTTACACACAATGGAGCTGCAAACGATGAAGGGGTCAGGAGCTGGTCAGATATTCAGGCCCGGAACGAAGAGTTAACCTACGCCCTATGGTTAGCTTTTAAAAGTTCTAACAATGAGGCGGAGTATGAAGCATTATTGGCAGGATTGAGGTTGGCCAAGCAGATGGGGATTCGGCGATTACATGCTCATGTAGACTCACTGCTGGTGGCAAATCAGGTAATGGGCCTTATGATGCAAAGGAAAAAACAATGAAGCAATGCGTGAGCAAAGCAAAGGATTTGATCAATGTTTTTGAGAAGTGCGATGTCTCACACATCCCAAGAAGCAAAAACAAGAAAGCAGATGCTCTTAGCAAACTCGCTTCAATGACTTTTAGCCACCTAGCCAAGGAAGTCAGAGTTGAAGTACTACAATCACCATCGATCGACGAGAGGGAGGTAACTTCAGTGGGTGATGCAGCACATGAATGTTGGATGAGTCCAATTATCAAATTCCTAGCAAGTGGAGACCTACTTGAAGAGAAGGGAGAGGCAAGGGCGGTTCAAGCAAAATCACTACAATACGAGCTGCGACAGGGGGTCCTATACCGCAAATCCTACATGGGACTATTGCTATGATGTGTTACGCCAGAACGAAGCAAACTATGTCATCAGAGAAATACGCGGAGGCATTTGTGGCATCCATGCAGTCCAAGGAGGTGGTAGCAAAAGCAATGGGGGCAGGGTACTATTGGCCCGGGATGCATAGGAGTGCAACCGAAGAAATCCAAAGGTGTGAAAGTTGTCAAAGGCATGCACCAATGTGCCACAGACCCAAGAACGATCTAATTCCAGTTAATGTCACGTGGCCTTTTCAGAAATGGGGCATGATATTGTGGGTCCGTTCCCAGTGATGGCCGGAGGAGTCAAGTTTCTCTTAGTGATAGTGGATTACTTCACCAAATGAGTGGAAGCTAAGGCCCTAAAGTCGATCACGAGGCAGCAAGTGAAGAAGTTTACATGGGAAAACATCATATGCCGCTTCGGGCTCTCGGTGTTTATCGTAACAGATAACGGGAAGCAGTTCGTTGAGAATCCATTCAAGTCGTGGTGTAGAGACTTGCAAATCCAGCAAATTTTCACTTCCGTAGCTCATGCACAAGGTAACGGGCAAGTTGAGAGAGTCAATCGCAGAATTGTTGAAGGAATAAAAATAAGATTGGGCATTGAGGGGAAGAATTGGGTGGAGGAACTATCCAATGTCTTGTGGGCCCATCTAACCATGCCCAAGACCAGTCACGGTGAAACCCCGTTCAGTTTAACCTACGGATCGGAAGACATGATACCAGTTAGATAGGTATGCCAACAACCCGTGTGACACAAGCTCTTGGAGAGGAAAACGAGACCGATCTACGACTTAATTTGGATTTACTTGAGAAAGACGGATGGTAGCGGCAATTCGAGAGGCAAAGCATAAGAGAGAAATTGATCGGTATTACAACTCTCGCGTGAACATCAAACATTCAAGGAAGGCGATACGTTTTTAGAAGCAACGAGGCGAGTATAGCTCAAGATCAGGGTAAGTTGGTCCACGTTGGGAAGGACCTTATCAAGTCATTGAAGTAGGAAACAACGGAGCTTACAAACTCAACCAGCTGGACGGGGCAGTCATCCCGAGAACCTGGAAGGAGCTTAGCTCCGACGATGCTAATGTAGTAGGTAGTAAAATCTCAACAGTGTACTCGTTTTTCAGTAAGAAGGTGCATGCGAGCACCAGTATTACACCAGATTAATGAATCTTTTTATATAACATATCGTAACAAGTCACGAAACCATAATGACGTGTGAGTAAAGAAAGCGAAGCGAGATACCAACGCAATTATTCAAGGTACATTTGTGAATGGTACAATATGTAACCAAAAAATTTAATGTTTGCCAAGCTAAGTTAAACGAAACCACAAGAAACCATGACAAGAGCAAACAAATAAGCAAGTACGAGCTATTCTTGAGGTTTAATAGTAGAACTTGTTTTTCGTAACTAGGTCTCAAAGAAAACCAAACACGTAATTCCAAGCATATGATTACACTATGGCAGGCAACTAGAGCCACTCAATGTACATTTCCATTCGGCTAAAAGCCAAAGCCAGAAAAGCAATGATAACCAAAAAATGCATGGGTGCATAGGACCACGACCAAACTTAAAGTCATGGCCTAAGTCTCATTCATGGCCGAGGTTATGAGTCATAGCTAAAAATGTAACCATAATAATATTATGTGTGCATGGCAAGTCGCGGGAAAAAACCGCGGCCATGAAACAAGAGTTGCAGTCGAAACCATGGGCAATCGCTCCAAGTGAGCCACAGCCGAAGAATAAGCTCGCGCCGCAATAATTTCCAAAAGACGAGTTGCAACCAAAGTTTATATTCGAAGGATAAATCATGCCTATTGCTATAACAAAATTTGACCATAGTCAAGTCACAGCCAAGAGCCACAACCAAGGGGAGCCGCGCCAAAATTGATCAGAAAGGCCCGCCGCGGTTAAGGCTCAATTGGCGCAACCTATTCACAAGTCGAGGTCATGGCCGAGGTCACAAGTTGCGGCTAAAATAGAGCCGCAACCCTATTCACACCAAAAGTCAAGAGATGGCATGTTACGGTTAAAAACTGACCATAATAGTATTATGGTTAAGTTGCGAGTCGCGGCTATAAGCCACGAACATGAATAAAACGCGGCCAAAAGACGCGGCCGAAAGGCATCGACCAACTGAAAGTCTGCGGCTCATTGGCGAGTCTCAATGATGCATGGGCATCAACAATCCACAAGCTCGACAATCAAACCCAAGGCATGAAGTGACAAGCATAATATCATTACGAAAATAGACATACAATCAAGATACAACCTCGATGACATTACAACACAAAAGAAATAACACAAAGTCAAGTACAAGTCAAGAAATATTACACAAATAAGACACCAAAAGACGAACTAGTTAAACTTGAGCAGGGTCTTCGAATGAAGAGGTCAGAAACGACTTGATTTCCTCGATGGTCGCGTCGCACATAGCCGCAATAGTCTCAGCCATGGGAAAAATAACTTTGTCAAACAAGTCGGATTCAGCTCGCAGCTTGTTCAGAGCATCTTTATCAAAGTTCTTGGACGTCTCGGGTTTCTTGCCCTCTGCAGCGAGGCGAGCTCCATCCAGCAACCCGGCAATATAACCCACATTGTCTGACAAGCTATTGATCCAGGCTAAGATTTCAAGGAACTCGTCACTATCACGAATCTTGTTAAAGGCCAAGCTCACAATATCTGACATAACCCACCTCCTCTCAGACGAGAGATGTTTAACCTACTCTTCCAAGCCAACAATGCGGTTTTCAAAAGCTGTCTTGCTGTCTTTCAATCCAGCGTTAAGGTGTTTCATTGGCAGCATGTTAAATACACATCTCCTCACGAACACCACCCAGTTCGTGGACAAGTTCCCCTTTCGCAGCCTCAGATGCGTCACAACAAGATTTGAGAGACACATTTTCAGTCTCCAATTTCGACACCTGCTTCTTCAGATCACGGATCTCATTGACATCGTCCACCCAACGGCTGTGAATCTCAGCAAAAGAAAACAAACTATTCACCACAGCCAAACAACCGGTGTTCGACAATGCCCTATTTTTCAGCCCTTCTCCACGGAAGAATTCCGCAGGTGTGCGAGATGCGAGAAGGCGGCGGCATAATTTCACCCGGTTGAACGCAAAGCCAGCGGTTGTCTCCATATAGGAGTTGCACCTTCGGGCAAAGCTTCAACCTGCTCAGAAACATCTTCTTTAGCAGAACGCTTCATGCGCTCAAATAGCCCCATACCTGTGAAAGCATACCATACGAACATAATCAAACACATGAACGATATTTGTAGCATAAAGGTGGAAGCAACTTACGTTTCCCTTGAAAAGTCATAAATGGAACCATGTTAAGATCGTCCCACTTACGACTAACAACACCATCCATCACAAGGAAATGCTTAGAATAGCTCCGAAGTGGGGTCGGTTCGGTTTTCAAGAGGTCATAAGCGGACATGTCAAACGTTTCAGGTCGGGAAAGGGGTCCTGAATGGACTTACTAGTTTCCAACCAATGCATCTCAAAAGGATTATATTCGCTGAAATGAAGAAAAAATGGTCTTTCCAATGTTTCAAACTACTTATCGTTCGTGACGCCAGAGGAGGTTTGGGCGATTTTCTTTTCTCAAAGGTTAGCCAATCGCCCACCCTGGTCAATTTATCGAACGCCCTAAAAAGGTTCGTCTCAGGCTCTAAGCTAAAGGCACGACATGATATCTCAAAATGATACACTTTAACCAAACCTAAAGGGACTAGTTGCGATAAATGAATATCGTAATACCTAAGGAGCAAGCACAAAAGTGACTAACGGGGACCGAAAAGTTACAAAAACTAAAGAAAGGAGAGCATATAGGAAACCCTAGGGGCTCGGCCCACAAGAGGCGGCTATAGGGCGCGACTCAAGAAAAAGCCCTGAAGGCCGAGAACCATGAATGGCCATGACTCAAGACAAAGGCACGAAGGCGGAGAACCATTTGGCGGCTAGGCGCAACTCGAGGGCAAAGGCCCGTAGGCCGATAACTAGGGGCGGCCATAGGGCCGTGACTCAAGAAAATATACCAAGGACGATTGATGTGGACAAACACGTAACTCAAGAAAGTTATACCATGATATGACTGATGGAGCCCAAGGCCAGCACTTAAGGCGGGGTTGAAAGATGTCAATAAAATTGTCACATCAAGTTGAAGAGACGAGAAGGTACAACCGTCAAAACACAAAACAATTATTAATCCAATGGCATGCTTGACACCATGACATTGGACTAGGGGGACATGAAGGGGTAACACCCCTAACGCTAAACAAAAGACCAAGCCTCAATAATACCCCGGGTCACGACTCACTCAAATTCAGATCAAGCCACAGCTAAGTAAAAGACAGCCCCAAGCTGTCTGAAGCAGAAAGGAGCCCAAACCGCGGCTGAAGCTGTCACACCCTCAAAATCACTTGCGGAGTTTTAACGCGAGGCGTGTGAACAAACCAGGATCACAGTCAATAGTTACTCATAACGACTCTAAATGCCATAATTTAAACATAATTAACCAAAATACCAACTTTAAACAATGCGGAAGCTTTTTTGAAAAAAACCCAAGTCAATAAAGTATAACTTGTGCAAAAAGTGCCAAACCAAAGAGTAAACTATAATTGTTAAAATGTCAACTTGTCTTGAAGCATAGTGTCTTAAAATGCAGTGAACCGTGCAGTGCTCCTATGGCAAGCAAGTTAAGGACCTGAGAAAGCATACTAAAATGTCAACACATAGGTTGGTGAGTTCAGAGTTTGAGTTCAATAAACATGTATACATTGCGATAAATATAGCAGTGTATGGTAATAATATAGCTAGTCTATTATCAGTAAATATTAATACATAGTGATTTTGCAATTGAAGCTGACTGTGATAGCTGTTGCCTCCTGTCACGACTTACCATGTCGTGACAATGTTCAATAAGACAAATTGCACCCGGTTGACCTCGAGTCACACAGGTGGGGCTCGTCAGACCCCGTATACTACCCAAGTTTCCCCGCTATTAGATATTAACAATTCAAAAGTGTGAGGACTTTTCTCATGGTAAACAGCACTATATTAACATTTACACAACTTAAATAATAAAAGCGTTCGTATAAATACCAGTATGCTATCTCCCCAAAAGAGATTAAATAAAGTGTGGGGCATGAACTCACCTGATGTATGCAAAGGTACTTAGGGTTTATTTGAGAACGAGAGGATAGCCAACCTTCACAGGTTACCTAGATCATGTGAGTACATAAGTACGTGTAAATAAAAGACATGTGAAACCCTAATCATACCAAAATCAAAGACTCAAGCTTCCAGACAAATAGACACGTTTGACCTAGTTGACCCGTTTGACCCGTTGGTGACATTATGAGTTATAATTCAAATAAGCCAATGAGCACATACAACATACATGATTAACATTCAAATAGTATCATACATATGCTATATCAACCAGGTGTATCACTTAGATCATCATACAATCAAGTACTATACAAGTCATACGAATCTAGAACATCAATATATATCCACTAGTTTTAATACAACTAACATGTCACACAAGGTTCAACCATTCATCACATGCCATGTGAAGCCACTCACGACTTCACATCCTAAACCCTGCCAACCTACTAAGTAGGGGCCTTAGATCCGCGCGTGTATAATGATCATAACCAAATTCTTTAAGCATATGCATTGCATTCACCACATCACAACAATCAATTACCAGACCCAAGCATGATGTCTACCACTACACAACATCCAAACCATACATGATCACCAAGGTCCAAATATCACACATGATTATCCAAGCATGCCATACAACTAATTTAACATGTTCTATCACACTAGAATCTATCCTTGAACATAATAGCAGGCTCCTAACATCCCAGACATGGTCATAAATCATACTTCAACGTTTACACAAATAAAGTTTCCCTTTTGGGAAAGAATATCCCAAAATCTATCAAACATCCAAAGCATACATGGATTCATCAATAATATACCAATTCAAGCTCATACAACATCTAGACATGATCAACAACACTTAAACATCCCAATCTAACAATCTTCATAAACAAAAGTTTCTACTTTTGGCAAGCTATGATCAACATCATCAAATTAAAGATTTCTAGCATTCATAACAACAATCTAGCATCTAATCACCATCATGAACTCATCCATAACATCAATCCATCACTAGATCACTACTACATGCCAAATAAAGTTACTATTCTTAGTAACCTATGAACAATGCATCAAAATCCCAACTTTCTTGCATAAACAATGTATTCTAACATTCATACAACCTATTAATCATCAAACATTCATCAAACAATCATCCATCATGCATAATCACAACAATTTCGAATTAGGGTTTGCTTCATAACCAAAGTTCATGATCAATCCACTAAAAACATAGATTCTTGCATAATCGACGTTAACTAACATGTATACAATCTAATTAACATGTTAACATCATCAAACAACATCCAATTCGACCCAATAATGATCAATTTCGAATCTAGGGTTCGGCCATAATGAAGAACATCACAAAACATGAAAAATCTAACCTTTAAACTTGTAATTGCTTGAAATCGATGCTTCCTAAGTGTTGTATAACTTGTAATCGAACCAAAACCACACGAATTGCTTGTTCTAGGCTGATTTTCGAAGATGGAGAGGGATAGGAACCTTGATCGCGGCCGAAGGTTGCATTAGGGTTTGGGGTTTTTGTTTTATTAATATTTAATTTACATATTTACCCTTTAAACCCTGTGTTTTGGTATTTTATAAAAACTAGACTTTAAACTCTTTGTAAAGTGTTTTTAACTTCATAACATAAAGATATAAACTTATAAAATTCATTATATATCTTATCTTTATAAAAACACAAGTCATACGAATAAATAGACACGTTTCCGCGTTACGCGATAAATTCTTTAATTAACCGTTTATAAATGTGTAAACACATAAACATAAACCAATATTCACATAATCACTTAGATTCACAACAAATTAACATTATTCATTAGTATTAGGTCACCAACGTTAAACGACAACTAGTGTGTGCTCACGACACGTGTATACAAGACTTAACGGAACTAACGGAGCTTGGTAACGGAAATTTACGGATGTCACATTATCCCCATGTTGAAAGAATTTTCGTCCCGAAAATTGCGTTACATGGTGAGAGTGTTCCATCATGGTCTACTGCATTGGCACATAGAATCAAAATCGTGTGAGTTTTGGATGAGTTGTCACAGAAGCAAAAAGGAGCCCAAACCGCGGCTGAACCCAAGCCGTAGCTGAGCCCAAAACAACAACAGAACCCAAACCGCGGATGGGGAGTAAGCCCAAAGCCACGGCTGGGCATGGTACCATCAAGATGATATTGTGAGCCCTCATGATCAACACTTATAAAAACCTTCACGAAAACTTGGTAACCAAGGAAGCCATTCCTTGGCTACAAGAGAATAAGGAAGAAACACAAGATGACAAAACGCATAAAGCCAAAACATTGGCAGAAGTTCAGAACATCCACCAAATCCCAAGTCAACTACACAAAGACAAACTACATAATAACAGTCAGAAACCCTTTGCACCAAAAGGGTATAAAACCCTTGGCTAGGGGTTCAGTCCACGTCATTGACCACGGGCTTCCAAAAATAGAACCATGTGATTTTCTTGTTCCCATGCACCAATACTATAAATACTCTTTCATTCCACAGGTAGAACACATTCACATTCTTAGAACATCTTACTACAAACTATTTACTAATTCTCCCTTTTAGAGTTCTCTCAACACAAGTACTTATTCTCATGCCGGAGTGTGGTCTCGGGGAGAAAACCCTTTCTACCTGAGGCGAGGCTCACAGTGTTGTTTCTTGTCTCACAGATACTTCGTTCAGCCAAAGTATTGCCCAGCCGAAGTCCAGCTCAGTCGAAGCCAAGTCCAGTCGCATCGCTCCCTAGCAGTCAAAGCCAAGTAGTTCTACCAAATCCTCGGTAGCAGCTCCATTCTCGCACTGCTTCCCGGTCTTAATCCCTTGATTAAGATTCGTGTAGAAACAATATGCTTGGTAGACTCAGCCTGAAGAATAAAATAGACAGCATCATCATGATTCAAATTAAAATATATTCTTAAGGACGTCTGGATTTACGCAATCATTTTAGCCTGCATGAAAACTGAGTCCTGACAAAAATTGGATTGAGAATTGATCTTTCACCCACCATGATACAAATCATATAAGCCATATCTTTGCATCATGTTTGGTGTATTTAAGTCTCTTGTGTTTGTGCTAATCTCCTCTGTTGTACGGAAGTACTGACCTGGAGTGATGATCTCCTTTGCTGTACGATAGTACTAACCTGGAGCTCTCATCGACATATGATTAAATGGTCATCTCCTTTGTTATACATGAGTATAGACTGGAGCTCTCACCATTTTGGTCTAAGTAGTGTCAATCATCTAAACAATGAATTCATCATAGATGAGATATTCTATTGCTAATCACTTGCACACTAATACACAAGCCTTGCTCTATAAAGATCATAACAAAGTTCAAGAAATCCTGAGGTTGGGTGAGGGTTTTTGCCAAATGATTATGAGGTCCTAGCATTCTAAAGTATTTAATCGAACCTTAACGAAAAATTTGCTGCTTGTTGAAAAAGATAGGGCATGGGTTTAAGTGGACAAACATATCAGCAATCGTTATTGATCTGTTTGAGAATTTCAAAATCATTCAAAGACTGTGATTAGATTCAGTTATCAGTGTGATCTCATTGCTTGTCGATGTTTAACGTCATCTTTGTGCTAAAGTATATCTTGAGGATGTGATCTCATGATCGATTCAGTTCTCGGTTATATAAAAAAATAATTAATAGATGAGAAAATGTTATATTAAATATATATATAATAAAAAATATAAAAAATTTTCATTTCAAAATTCTTTTAGGTCTTCTATATTATGTTGTTACAATTTTATCATTTTACATGCATTTCATAGAAATTGCGTACAAACGAACACAGGTTCGCTTGTTTTTCACACACAGATAAACACGAGTTTATTTCGTTAAATGAAATGATCTAATTAGAAATGTCGAGATTGTGTTTGAGAATGTGTTTTAGATTTTTGCTTTAAGTGACGGCTGATCATCAGTTGAGTAGTGTACCTTATCAGAGAACCTGTTTCTCAAGTTTGAAGAAGATACCAAGCTAGGAATCCTCTTCCCACATCTTCTGAAGCACTCAAGATTAGAGATTTGGGAAAATTGTTTCAATATCTTTACAAAGGATGCACTCAAAAAGGGGAAGTATATAAATAGGGGGAGCTTATGAAATGAATAATCTTTCTAATTAGATTTAGAAAGATTCAAATTGAATATCTTTCTAATGTTGACTTCTCGGTGCTAATTTCGTTTGAAGACGTTGATAATGATAGACTAAGGGGGAGTATTGTTGGAGCTATACAAGATAGTCTATATTATCAACACAGGCAACGTCAACAAAAGTCAATGTCATGGTTAAAGTCAACAAAAGTCAAACCCGACACGTTCAAGAAGAAGATCCGATACGAGACGTTGAAGATTTAGATGACTAGGAGTTTTATTGTAATAAATATATTTTGTGGGAACAAAATATATTTCATCTTGTTTTTAGTCATTTTTATGCTTAATATGTAATTTTGTATTAATTAGCCCAAGTCTAGGGGCTTAAGTGCAATTAGTGAATATTAGTCTAGACTATAAATAGGTTAATTGTCATTAGTGTTGGTCAATGGTTGTATGATCAATAGATTGAGGGATTACTTGTAAACATTTTTGGCAATCTAATTGAAGATCAAAAGGGTTTTAATTGTGATTAACATATTTTGATTTATAATGTTCATGATTTGATTCAAGTTTGATCATCCTGGATTTACACTATAGATTTAATA
>CM046443.1:21998354-22185854 GCA_025506515.1 Flaveria trinervia
AATTCCTGATTTGTAAAAAAATCACGCAAAGCCCGAACAGGTGTTCACCTAGTTTATTTAATTAACAAAGAAAAACAATCAAGTTCTTAAAAACAATGGTCAAGGCTAAAACTCACCTTAGACTAATTCAAACGACCAACTATAAAGGAGGAGAAAAAAAATGTTTTCAGATTCGGATCGGACGTCGAACCAACCGGATTTAAGAACCGGATAACGTCATAATTATATGTGTTATATTATATATGTAGTTATGTAGGGCCCCGTTCTCGGGACGCTTACAGCTGGTAAATCATTGCGCATAAAACATATAACTCTACATTTAACATTCATAAAACATTACAGCGGAAACTTAAAAATAACTTTTCATTTTATAACAAATGCTTTTGCAAGTTAATACAATTGTTCATTTCAAAACATCGTTCGTTCGCATTACAATGCAAAAACATTAAACAAAAGAATGTCATCCCCAAAAGAGCTGAGTAGTCGGCCCGTGCTATCCTCAGCAACATTACCTGCCAACTGGAAACACATAAAAGTCAGCGTGCTGAGTGAGTTCTACTTTTATTATAAAACATACTTTACTATCGTTAAAACCATACTTTACTATGCATGTGACACAAATCATACGTACACATAGATACTGTCATTATTATCTTCATAATCGTTCATACTTTCATTCTTTCATTCGTAAGTTCATTTCTTCGATGACATGTACATCACCCGAACATTATGCACGAAAGCGGGGTAAGTGGGCCTGAGGTCTTTCATAGACCTCGAACATTGTGCACGAAGCTGGACTCTAGCACCTAGGACAAGTACGTTCACCATTTATCTTTTCTCTTTCATTCCGGATCAATGTCATATGCAATACCCCGAACATTGTGCACGAAGCTGGTAACTGGGCCTGAGGTCTTTCATAGACCTCGAACATTATGCACGAAGCTGACTCCAGACCTAGGGCAAGCGGAAAGGATCTCATACATATGGTCAATCACAAAGATTGGACCTCGTGTGTGCATCCTTCTGGGGTAGCTAACCCGCACACAGTTGAGCTAACACCATTTATTGGGTGTGCACCTCCATACATTTGCTTGCAAGCCTTTCTTACATTCATTCATTCATTAATGCATGCATCATTCATCAGTTTTCTTCTCATTATCTTCCACTTTACGTTACATAATACTTTCATGTCATTCATTAACATTTAACATAAAGCCACGGGAAAGATAAACAATCATCATAATAAGGAACATCAAAAACAGTCAATAACATCATCATACAGACCATCATCATACATACATAGCATACATGATGCAAACATACAACGTCATACATCATCAACATGCCCAATATAGCATCTATGACCTCAAAAGTCAATATATAGAACTCTCGGGAACCTTCCACATCAAACTTACATCTGCACTTTCCCGAAAAATCAGTAAATAAACTACGTTTTCCTCGAGTGCACAAGCCTACTTAGGCGTTAGGGCACCCTTAGTCGCATGGCCTTCCAGGCGACTGAACATCATGTGAATGGATAATATGCGAATGGACCTAGTGCGGCGATGAACACTTGTGCGAATAAACCTAATGCGGATGGAACTAGGCGTATGGGCCTACCGATCGTCGACCCGCGATGGACATCTGTCGCACGACTGGGCTTCCAGGGCTCAGTCTCGCACGAATCACATGCGTATGGACCTCAATCGCATTCCTTTCGGCCGTATGACCTCTAAGCGAATGCCATTCGGTCGCATAGCCCGAATGGTGCAGAATGCAGATTCATCCCGAATCCAATCTACCATTTTCGACCCCAAGATCTTCAAACCACTTCTAAGCCCAATAACCATCCTAAACCTTAGGACTGCATACCACAACATCATTCAAGCACAACAAGCCGGGAAACAAACACCACTCGCATCACACACACAAACACATACACACGGGTCAAACACACACATTTCAAAAATGGGTTCACTTTGTGTTCCAGCCCCAAATCAGTGAAAACGGGTAAAAGAGGGGTCCTAGACCCACAAAAACAACAACGTCGAGTAGAGCTTTGATTTAAACGCTACACTTCGATTTCCACGCTCGAATTCACCCCAACATAGCTTTTTCTCCCTTTTTCTCCCTTTTCTCCTTCTCTCCTCTCTTTGGCTGAGTTTTGCAATTGTGGGGAGGGTGTGGGCTGCCCTCCCCTCTTAATCCTCTACTCATCCAATCTTTCTCCCGTTTTGTCGAGTTTGGTTCTTTTCTTCTTTCGTTGGCTTCAAAGAAAATACCCGGGTGTTACAAGTCCACCCCCCTTATATAGGTTTCGTCCGCAAAACCTGTTATTCCTCGAACAAACATGGGTAATGATGCCTCATTCTTCTTCAATCTACCACGTTGACTCGGATTCTTTCCTGTGCTTCCACTGTACACGCACAAGAGAAACCGATTTATTCCTCAGACTCTTCTCTTTTCGATCGATGATTGCCACTGGTTGCTCCAAATTGAGCCGTTCGTCTACTTCGATATCTTCCAGTGGAACAATCATATCCTCATCCGCCAAACATTTCCTTAGGTGAGATACGTGGAATGTCAGATGAATTCCACTTAAACTCATCTGGTAACTCCAATCTATAGGCCACCTCTCCTACTCGAGAAATGATTCGGAAAGGGCCTATGTACCTCGGGCTCAACTTGCCCTGCTTTCGAAAACGAATGATACCCTTCAAAGGTGAGACCTTCAACATAACCCGGTCACCCACATGGAACTCAATCGGTCTGCGACGTTTATCAGCATACCACTTCTGTCTATCTTTGGCTGCCTTCATGAAGGCTTTGATCCTTTCAAGCTTTTCAGTCGTAGCCTCAATTACCTTGACACTCCCTAACTCTTTCTGACCAATGTCACCCTAATAGACGGGTGTTCTGCATCTCCTATCGTATAGCATTCATAAGAGGGCATACCAATACTGGCATGATACTGTTGTTATATGAGGAACTCAACTAACGGTAAGTGGTCATCCCAACTTCCTCCAAAATTGATAACACATGCCCCAAGCATGTCTTCTAATGTCTGAATGGTCCTCTCTGACTGACCATCAGTCTGGGGATGATAGCCGTGATGATGTGTAACCTCGTCCCCATAGCATCATGGAATTTCTTCCAAATTTTGATGTAAAACGGGTGTCTCGATCAGACACAATAGATACCGGTACACCATGACGAGTTATAATCTCCTTAATGAAAATATTCGCCAACCACTCAGATTAATATGTATCGCGGATCGGTAGGAAGTGAGCACTCTTCATCAAGCGGTCAACAACCACCCATATAACATCATACCTTTTTAGGGTACGTGGCAGCTTCGTAATGAAATCCATGGTGATGTGCTTCCACTTCCATTCCGGTATATCCAGAGGTTGGATCTTCCCATACGACTTTTGATGCTCGGCCTTCACCTGTAGACAAGTAAGGCATTTACTCACATAGTCCACCACGTCGCACTTCATACCTGACCACCAATAATCTTTCTTCATGTCTTGATACATCTTTGTGGCATCGGGATGAATAGAGTATCGAGTCTTATGAGCTTCATCCAGGATCCTCATGCGTAGATCCCCAAAACGAGGAATACACACTCGTCCGAATCGGGTTTTAACACCAAGTGTGTTTTCACCCAATTCTGTAACCAAACCTCTCATTCTTTCCGAGTTAAGATGATCTTCCTTCAATGCCTCATCTTGAAACTCTTAACTTGCTTCATCACATCAGAGGTCATGATTAGCTGATACGCTTTCACCCAAATCGGTTCGGGTCTCTCTTTCAGACTAAAGGCATCCGCCACACGTTGGCTTTGCCCGGATGGTAATGGATCTCGCAGTCATAATCTTTTATAAGCTCCAATCATCGTCTCTGCCTTATGTTCATATCTTTCTACTCAAAGAAGTACTTCACGCTCTTGTGGTCAGTGAATATGGTGCACTTCGTCCCATACAAATAGTGCCTGCAAATCTTTAACGCAAAGACCACGACTGCTAGCTCCAAGTCATGAGAAGGATAATTGACCTTATGAACCTTCAACTGCTGGGATGCATAGGCTATAACCTTCCTCTCTGCATTAACACACACCCCAACCCCGAGTAGGAAGCATCAGAATAAACCACCAGATCTTCACTTCCATCGGGTAATGACAGAATAGGAGCTTGAGTCAACCTCACCTTTAATTCTTCGAACGCCTTCTCTTGAGATTGACCCCATACAAACTTCACATCCTTCCAGGTCAACTTAGTTAGTGGAGAAGCGATCTTGGAAAAATCTTGGATGAATCTTCTGTAGTAGCCTGCCAAACCCAAGAAACTACGAATCTCGGAAGGCGTTTTTGGAGACTTCCATTGCATCACCGCCTCCACCTTCCGGGTCAACTTAGTTAGTGGAAATACGTACGTATGAGTAATAACTCTAAATCATAAAGAGATAATATGAAAATTTTATATTACTTTGTTTTTTAAAGATAAAATAAACATTTTTTTATCAAAAGTACATTGCAGGATCGGTGAAGGGGGTCAATTACAACACAACAACACAAAGAGAAAATTAACCAACTTAATCAAACAGGTTACTGGATTAACGACAAACGAGACACTAAGAACACAAGTAATATAAGAGACAGAACAAAAGAACACAAGTGTATGGTTTTCAAGAATGTAGTATATTGCTTTCTCTATGTTCTATTACAAGTGTTACAACGCATATGGGAAAGATACAAGAACATAGATACTTATACTACATCCTACAGCCGGCTGTACGTTGAAAGCCAGCCGGATACAATTGACTAGACACACAAACAAAATCAATTGTAGAGTCAAAAAGCAGATTGCCTTTTGACTAGTGACTATGACATGCCATAGCTCACATCCTTATCTATTACAAAAATAATAAAGTACAAGAAGTAGAAAGTTAAAGACTCAAGACCTTAATGTATAGTTACCAAATACATGGACCTTTTCACCAACTCATGTAAGTTGGTGCCATTACAGAGATGCAGCGGAAAGGTGTCCAGCTCTATGGAAAAGTACATCACATAAAGCATGTGTCAAAAGTCTTTGGAAGAAATCTGTCTTAATGAGTTGAAGCTTCAGAAGACTTTGTCTCTAAGGCTTTGGAAGACTTCATCTTTGGCTTCGGAAGATATTGGTCTTGGCTTCGGAAGATTTCACACTTAGAATATTTTTGTTGCATGTGTGAAACTTCCTAAGCATTCTTCTTCAATGCACTTGTGTAGCATGCATGATAGACTTTGGATGTTTGAGTTGCATCAACCTCTTCATTAATCTCTACAAACATTTAAAAAAAATTATATTTAAAAATTTTAACATTTTGTTTCAAAAGAACATTTTAATAAAAAAATATGTTTAAAAAATTTCTTACTATAACTTTCTATTTTTATTATTTTTTCATAAAAAATACTTTAAAAACTAATTTTAAAATATTACGTTAAATAGTTTGATTTTTTAGAAAAAATTTTTTATAAAAAGCTATTTCTATAGATATAACATTAGTAAAAATATCTATTTCTTAATGTATAAAAAATTAATTAATTATGATGTAAAAATAAATAAATAATGTTATTAGTAATTAATGAAGTTATTTAATATGTGAGAGAGACGGGAATTATTTGATAAAATTAATGTGGGCTGACACGTGTCATCCACATTTATCCTTTTATTAGAGTACGAAAATGAAGATGAAGATAAATATGAAGATTTTATAGTTATATAAAAACTTAACTATATTTTATGTTCAACAAGTTAATTTATTGGTCAACACCTGATTTTTATCCATTAAAATCCAAATAAAAATAAAATCATCGGTTTGGAATAAATCGGCCAGTCAAAACTCTCCAAAACGAATTGATGTGAGCTAGTTTGGCTACATATCCGATTCCTAGTTGGACCGGTTGACCAACCGGTCCGATCCGGTTTTCACAATATTGAAAAAAAGGGATCGGAGATTGGGAGCCCCACACGGGTATCCTTTAGAGTCAAAAATATTTAATTTCATTTGTCTTCAAATTTTAATGAACTTTAATTTTGTATCATTACTTATATTTAATTTTCTTCATCAAAAGTTTTGATTTTACTGATCATTCTTTCTTAAAACAAAGATAGTGCTAGACAAATGGAAAGATTTAACAGCTGATCACTACGTCACTCAATAGTCACTAAAGATCACAAAATATAATAGTTGTAGATACATGTGTACCTAGTTTAGGCGCTCAAATGTAAAATGTCTTTCATGTCTTACGTATATGTAATTGAATGGGTATGAATGAAGTGTAATGTGTTGGTAATGCTTATAATGTTTAATATTTCATTGTTTATTGTGTGATAACATATATTGAATTAACTATATAGGTTTGTGGTTTTTTACATAGTTCTTAGTAATAATGATTGAGAAACATGTTTAAACTTAATCGTGTGAAGTTCTCATACGAATGGACCATGTTAATGGACCATACACATGAATACTTCATGCTAATGGACCAGTCGCACGACTGAACCAGGAGACTGGATTAGTCGAACGATTGAGACATAAGGTTGACTCAATCGTATGACTGGACCTTCAGTTGTGCGAATGGATCAACCACATGCTTCAGTCGCACGATTAGAAGACCCTAACCTATAAATACCACCTAATTTGTGAAAAAAATCACAATTCAAATCCCTACGCACACAATCATACCCTAGCCGTCCAGAGATCCAAGAAGACCCGTTCCAAGTACATAGATCGCGGTTATTTATCTAACAATTGTTCTTAACGTTTTTATTCATTCTTAGATCGATTATACTAGCGTTCTCACTGATTGGATCGTCAATCAAATCGGATTCCGCACTATTTGGTTTGGTATACACGTAAATCAGTTAGTACTCCATACCTAAACGGTCCTAACAAGTGGTATCAGAGCTTTGGCTCTTGATTTGCGTGTGATTCAATCGATTTTGATATAAAAATCGCATTTTTCACTCAAAAACGTAATCTTTTTGCGTCAAACAGTGTTTTCGACGTCTCCAGGTCAAAAAGTTAACAATTTTCGGCATATGGTAATTAGGGTTCATGAGAAATTCGTGTTTTTTGCGTCAAAGTGTTCAAAACCTTCGTTTATGCAAAAACAACAGCCTTCAGTCGCACGATTGACTCAATCGCACGACTGAACCCATTCACACCTCTCAAACGCACGATTGACTCAATCGTTCATCCATTCATAGGAATGAACTCATTACTCGCATTGTTCATCCGCACCTGTCCAATCGCCAGATTGAACCATCCGCATAGGTCAATCGCACGAATAGCCCAATCGCATTCTTTCATTCGCACAAGTACAACAGTTTTGTTCTAAAATCCAAAGTAAATAGAAATGGAATTCAGTACTTAGCATTCACCGCAGGTAGGGATTCATGGATCTAGAATCTATTGCTTCTGGAAAATGTAGTGGGGAATCACAATAAGCCCCCTAAGCTCATAACGTTAGATGATTACCCAAAATGGAAGCAAAACTTCGAGATATACCTAGATGGAGTAGATCCTAATCCGTGGGAATCAATAGAGACAGGGTATAGCATGCCGGTTGGTGCAGATGGAGTTAAACTTACCATCGGTGGCATGACTGATAGCCAAAAGGTAAAGTACAATGTAGAGAAGAAGGTGTATGCTCTGTTAACACAATCAGTTCCTAAGGATATATTCCATCAGTTTTCTGCGAACAAGCAAGCAAAGAAGCTATATGATGCTCTGGAAAAGCGGTATGACGGGAATGCATCGTTAAAAGCTTTAAAGGCTAAGGCTTTGAAGAAGGAGTTTGATAACTTCTCATCAATGGGTAAGGAGAGTTTGGATGACGTCATAGACTGCTTCTACCATTTAATGAGTGAGCTGCATACTCATGGGGTTGTTACGTCCATGGAAGAAAAGCTGTCGAATTTCGCCGATGGATTGCCAGAAAAGTGGGTTTCATTTGTGTCAAACCTCAGACAGAATGATATGTTGGCAAAGTTGGATATCAACGATTTCATTCTGAAGCTAAGAGAGGAAGAGTTGAGGATGAAGTACAGGTCTCAAAAGGCATCATATGATCAGAACCCGTCACTTTACAACTCAACTCCTCAAGCAAAAATGTCTGGAGCACCACTTTAAACGGTATTCGTGTCGAGTTCAGCCGCTCCGTCTCAAGCCACTACTTTAGGATCTGACACGTCAGGGTCGTCTTGCACCCAATACATAGCACCTGAAGCCAATGCTACAAAATTAAAGACCTAGAATCTTGGTAACGTGACTGTAGAGGTAGCAAAGGAGCATATGGATCGCTTAGCAGCTGTCGTTCACTCCTATGACGGTCTAGTTGCGGGGAAGATTGGAAACTACCATATGGCAGATGAAGACTACGAGCAAGTAGACGAGACTGAGCTAGAAAGAATGGATATCATGTGGGCATTGGCAAGTGCTGTCCGGAGGGCAAAGAAGTTTGTTAAGAAGACAGGATAGAACTTGATATCCACTAAGGATACAACCTTTGGTTTTGACAAAAACAAAGTTACCTGTTTTAATTGTGGAGAAAAGGGGCACTTCAAACGTGAATATGTGAAGCCCAAGAAGACAGAAATGGTAATCCATTCTCATCCTTCAATCGTCATGATAAACCCACAAGTAGTTCTACATCGTCAAGCAAGGATCCTAAGGCCTTGACAGCTCAAGATGACGAAGGGCAAGATTGGACCTTTCGATTTGTATCTCCAGGAGAATCCAACATTGCATGTGATGAGGGTTTGGATGACGACTCTGCAAGCGAAGGTGATATAGCAGTTGAACTCATGATGTCAAATAATGAAGAAACTGCAAATGTGGTCGATCACCTGAATGAAGAGGGTTCAAGCACAAAATGTTCAGAATCACCAGCACCAGAAAAGTCAGACTCTGCTATGATGGCTGATCCACCCGAATCTTCTCAGGTATGTACCAAAGACCAATTGTTTGATAGTCATGCTTGCATTGAATGTAATAAATTTAGAGAAAGCATAGACTCAAAATTTTCTAGGTTATTAGATCACAATGATAACTTAGTAAATGATTACAAGTGTGCACAGAAGCAAACAGGATTTTAAAACAAAATGAGCACAGTTATAAAGAGAAAATAGAACTGTTAATAAACAACTAAGGGAAACCGAAGTTGTGGCCTTTAACCAAGAAAATGACATTAAGTTCTATTTAAACTCCCTAGAAGAAACTAAGAAACAAAAAGCAGTTTTGGAAGTCGAAGTAAACTCATTAAAACAAAACTACACAGTTGGACTAGTTTTTCTCACATAGTCCAGCACTTAGTAGAGAATGCAACAACGAGGAGGGGTTGGGTTACAGAGTGGTTCCACTACCACATGAGACCTTGTTGAATGCTAAATGCAAACCAATAAATAACACCAAATCAATGATCATGTGGTGTCTACTCCTCTTGTAAGTGATCCATATTCCACAAGTAAACCCATTAAATCTGTCACTAAACAAAAGGAGACCACTTTAAAGTCAAAAGGTAAAATGCCTATTGTTAATTTTGATGAACAATTTGAGAAGGTTAAGGTAAAGTCTTGTTCAAATACATCTAATTCTGAATCCAAAAAGACCAAACAAGTTAACCATACACGTGCATCATGTCTAATCCAGATAAACAAAAGAAAAAAAAAAAAAAAAAAATCAAACAATAAATTTTGTTAAACAAGATAAAACATCTAAACAAGAAGTGTCAAAACCCAAACAAATTAAAGTCACACGAGTGTCACACACTTCTCCACAAAAACAGTTATACCAACTTGTCGAAAGTAGATCATGCTACAACTGTGGAAAGTATGGACACATCGCGTCTAACTGTCCTTACTATCAGACACCAAGGAAGAAAATTGAACTTCATGATCCTAAACCCAGTTCTTCTAAAAGGATTTCTATGACTCCACCAAGAAGACTTGGTGAACATAAAGTTCAAACCATAAGCCAATCGTCTGTTTATCACAAACAGGCCTTACACAAAACTGGCTTATGGAAAGAAAAATCTAGTTCAATGTCTGATAATGAGAACAAGAAGACGAATGATCTTCCCTCACCCTCAAATGGACAATGGGTGGAATTTATGATGTGTGATGCCTCTGGGTCATCAAGCCAGTTAAGGCTTGGGTCCCTAACCTCAACTAATGATTTCCTTTGAATATGCAGGGTGTTCGCTACAATGATGCCACAAATACCTCGATCGTAGATAGCGAAGCATCTAGGCACATGACTGGGAACCTGGCACTCCTGTCAAATGTCAAACAAATTAAAAGAGGTCATGTTTCATTTGCTGGAAACCAAGGATGTTACATCACCACTCAAGGGGAAGTGGAACCAAAAAGTGAAGTTTGATAAGGTAAACTATGTTCAACAACTTCAAAATAATTTGCTTTCTATATCCCAAATCTGTGACAAAGGCTTTAAGGTAGTATTCGACAACAAGAAGTTTATGTTCTGATAAAGGACTATGTGATCCCGGAGGACCAAGTCTTAATGTCAGCTTCAAGATATAACGATTTTTATGTCTTGGATCTATCAAAGGCCTCCACAACGGATCATCAAGTTCAGTGCTTCTTGTCAAAGGCTACAGAAAAGGATTCAAAATCCTGGCATAGGAGAATGGGAAACATCAATCCACGGAAGATGAATCACTTGATCCAGAATGATCTAGTGCGAGGAGTAGTCGTCAAAAACTTCCAATTACTAGATTTTTGTGTCGCCTGCAAGAAAGGAAAATAGACCAAGAAGTCTCATAAGGAAAAGAAAGTTCATTCCATAGAACTGCCTCTTGAGCTTCATCACATCGATCTGTTTGGTCCAGTCAGTACAAGGAGCATCGCCGGCGACTTGTATTGTTATGTAGTTACAGATGACTACTCAAGATTCTCTTGGGTAATGTTTCTGAAATCCAAATCAGAAACATTTGAGTCATTTAAAGAGTCAGTAACTATATTGGAGTCTCTCTACAAGCTGAAGGTAAGACAAGTACGCTCAGACAATGGTACCGAGGTCAAGAACCAATGGATGGAGGAATTTTGCAAAGGAAAGGGAATTGTGCACCAGTTCACTTCTGCCTACACTCCACAAATGAATGGAGTTGCTGAGAGAAAGAATCACAGCTTGATAGAGACAGCATGGACAATGCTAGTAGACTTGAAACTGCCGATCCAATTTTGGAATGAGGCAGTTGCCAATGCACGTTACATTTTAAATCGAGTCCTGGTGGTAAAACGTCATGGTAAGACATGTTACGAGTTACTTCAACGACGTAAACAAATCTAGAGTACCTCGAACCATTTGCTGCACCTTGCACCCTTTTAAGAAAACTCAGGAAGGCAAGTTCAGCGAGAAGGCTGAAGAAGGGATTTTTCTAGCATACAACATACTGAATAAGAGAGTTTACAACAACTCAACGGGTCAAGTAGAAGTGCGTGTAACGTGGATGTTCAGAGATACACTACCCCCCAGTTGGAAAAGGACCCATATTCTTTTTCGATTATGATGGATTTTTTAAGTCCTTCAACATCCCTCTCTCCACTCCCGAAGATGAGTTAGCAACCAAAATGATGTATGATGTCTCAAACACACCATCACAAGACTCAACAACATTTGGTTCACAAGTTGAGTCATCAAGTCATTCAGGGGGAGCACTTGAGCTAAGTGAATCCTCCTCTGACGATGAAGCCGTGGAGAATGATCATGTCAATCAGGAGGAACAGGTTCCTACTACTGCAAGTCCATAAGCATCTGATGTTGATGGCCTGATTCTTTGGAACCTCACACCCTTACTACCTCAGATCCGGAACCAAGAGTTCACAATCTCGATAATGAGGTAGTCGTTTCCACTACTCCTGGATCATGCTTAAATGTCTATCGTCCTCTGGACAATGTCATTGGGGATGTCAGATCAGGAGTTCAGACAAGAAATCAACTATATTCAGCTGATTATGCCTCGGTAATGAAAAGGGTTATCTGCATGATGGTTCTTATCGTTGTTTATGTCTCAGTTTGAGCCAAAATACGTTAGTGTAGCCCTAAACGCAAGGCATGGGTGAGTGCCATGCAAGAAGAACTTCTTCAATTCAAGAAGTTAGGTGTATAAGCACTGGTGGATAGACCTAAAGGTGCTAAGGTCATTGGCACAAATGGGTATTGAAATGCAAAAGATGACCAAGGGGTCATAATCAGGAACAAGGCTTGACTTGTAGTTCAAGGATTTCGACAAGTCGAGGGAATTGATTACAATGAAGTCTTTGCACCTGTGGCGAGAATGGAAGCAATCCGTATCTTCCTAGCTATGCCTCTTACATGAAGATTAAAGTTTATCAACTGGATGTAAAGAATGCATTTCTTCATGGTGAAATCCGGGAAACAGTGTATGTCAGTCAACCCGAAGGATTTAAGGATCCATATCATCAGGACAGAGTTTACAACTAGATAAGGCTCTCTACGGACTCCACCAAGCCCCGAGAACATGGTATGAAAAACTCTCCACTTATCTTGTGAAACACGGATTTCGCAGAGGAGTGATTGATTGTACACTATTCATCAAAGAACGAACACTTATGTAAAGAATTTGAAGCAGTAATGAAGGCTAAATTTGAGATGAGTGTCATGGGAGAGATGAAATTCTTTCTCAGGTTACAGGTGATCAGACACCTAAGGGAATTTTCCTACATCAAACCAAGTATGTAGGCGATATTCTCTGTCGGTTCAATATGGAGAATGCTTCGGCAGTTAGGACTCCACTTGCTACAAACCATGATGTGGCACCCGACGAAAGTAGCGATCTGGTTGATGCAACCATGTACCGAGGAATGATCGGATCTCTCATGTACCTAACTGCCACACGACCGGATATCATGTATGCAACGTGTCTATGCTCAGGCGAAACCGAAGGTCAACCATCTCATCGGAGTCAAAAGGATATTTCGTCATGTGAAGGGTACACCAACACTTGGGTTGTGGTATCCTTAAGATGATGACTTTGAGCTTACAACGTATAGTGACTCGGATTACGATGGTTGCAAAATGAACTACAAGTCAACCTTAGCAGGTTGTCAATTTTTTGGGTTGGCAGTGTAAGAAGCAGACATCAGTTGCACTGTCAACTTGTGAAGCTGAATATGTTGCTGCGGCAAGCTGCTATTCTAAAATCATCTGGATTTAACAACAAATGCGGGACTACGGTTTGAAATTCTCTAACACTCCCATATTTGTTGATAATTCAGCTGTTATAGCTGTAACTAAAAATCCGGTCCAACATCCTAAGACAAAGCACATCAGAATTAAATATCACTTTATACGTGATTGTTTTGAAAAGAATTTAATCGATGTTTTTAAAATTAATACGGATTTCAAACGTGCTAACCTCTACACAAATGCTTATGATAAACCACGTTTTTATATCTGTTAGAGGTCAATGGCGTTAAAAAGAAAAGTGAAGTGATTCCAGACGATGAAAGTGCATAGTCTGACACGTTGAGTCAATTTATTTTATTTTATTTTACTTTCATTTTATTTTATTTTACTTTCATTTTATTTTATTTTACTTTCATTTTATTTTATTTTACTTCTTCACTATTAAAATTCTAAATGCAAAAACATTTTCGGTTTTAGAATTTTAGGGGGAGAATAGGTTAAGTTAATATTAATTTAGTTGTTTTAATTTCGGTACATAAAAAAACGAGTCAGGAGGACAGTCTAGCTAAGAGAAATGAGATCGTATATGTGATACTGATTCAATAACTATGGAAAATGATAGTACACAGGAATAAAGAGTTTGGGATTTTTAAAGAAGAAATTGTTTAAAATGCAAAATTCGAAGTATAAGTCTGAAAAGTCTAAGCAAGAATAAAAGGAAAAATAATAGTAAAACTAGCTACTACTAAGGTAACACGGAGAAAGTAGACCTAAAGGATGCTAGACCATTTGATGATGTGTCGGTAGATTCAACACAATAGATAAGCATACCTCGTTGGTGATTTCAAATTCAAACTAAGTTGTTCAACAAGCTGTGGGTTATCATCTTATCCCTAGTTAACACAATCAACAAAGTTCCAATAAGGGGTGGTGAGCAAAATAAACGCCACAAATGTGTGCGGATAACCATAAAATGTGCAAAGCACATGAAAAATGCAAAAAGCAATCAAGCTAATAACCTATGTTGTTGGTGCGATCTGTGCAAAAAGAATATAATTGCTCAAACAAGAAGATAGGTTGTGTGCCTCTCTGCTCTGCGGTAGCACTGACCTGAGGATAAGCATAACCTAAATATTCTAGAATTCATTGTTGGTTGCGCCTCTCTGCTGTGCGGTGGCACTGACCTAAGGTTTAGCATCTCTTTGAAAACTCTAGAATAGTTTCTTCTTGAACACTACCCGTAGACCGCTCAAAAATCTCCTGACGAACATTGATTACCATATAAGCGTGGGATCCACAAATGCTTGTTGAAATAATTAAAACTTAAATCATCACTAATCTATGTTAAAAGTATGTGTATGGATTTAAGAGGACAAGTATACTGACAATCATCGTGACTGCAACTCTTGAAAGTCCAAAGCACTGTGTGCATCTTGTGGCACTAGTATGATTTCCTAGACTTCCTAATGACTCTTGATGAAAACAAGAATCTAGCATCAAAATGTTTTGGTAACATGTCTCGAATGATTTGATATACCTGTATGATTTCATAATGAATCGTTCCAGCTATGGTCAAAATAACTTGAAGCTGTATTGTTCGAGAAATAAATCTGGTAGATATCTATCTTAGGATTTTCACCTCACACAAAATTACTAAAATTGCTTTAGTTTTTCCTTTTAGTTTTAGTTGTTACATTTGGTTAATCTTTAGTCATGTTAGTTATTAAACGTGGGACTATGCATTGGAATTCTATCTGGATTTAATCATGAAAAGGGTCATGTTTGAGATGACCAATGGGATTTTCTAACGTTAAAAGGGTCACGTTTGAGGTGACAAATTATTAAAAAGATCATGTCTGAGGTGATCAAAAGTTCTCTAAGTTAAAATGGTCATGTCTGAGATGATCGAATGCTCAAAATGTTTTATAAATAGTTAAAAGAGTTAAGTGTCAAATGGTCATAAAGTCAAAATCATAAGTATAAGCCATTCACATGACTAGGCCATGAGTATGGACCAGCCATAATATTGGACCATACATATGAGCCCAATCACACGACTAAACAACACGTATGGCCCGCACGTGCGATTGGACCATCAGCATGGGTCAATCCATGTGATTGATCATCAGAATGAACCAATCGCACGAATGGAGGTGACCTAATAAGACAGTCGCACGACTGATACCTAGTCACACGACTGAAGCTGACCGACTGTGCCAGTCGCACGACTGATACTCAGTCGCACGAATCAAGTATGTGACTGGGTTTAGTCGTACGACTGGAGGAAACCCTAGTATAAAAGGAGGGGGAGTTGGTCGCAGTCATTCATCACACCCAAATCGCCCCCAAATTGCACGACTATACCGTTACGCTGCTCGATTTTCGTTTGACTGTTCTAGACTACTGATTATTGTGATCTAATGATTTCTAGTGATTATACAGGTAATGTGCAATGTAATCCACTCAAATGTCCATCAAATCATGCCCTAAATCGACTGAATTGAGCCCTAAACTTAACCGAGACTTAGTTTGGCTAAGAAACTAATAAAACTAAGTATATTGTTCAATTAAAGGTTATTAGGAGTTATGTCGGTCATTTGTGAGACTAATGAGCCAAACCACGAAGTCTAACATTAAGTTTTGCTCAAAAATTGAATTTGAATAGAACAAACAGTCTGTCATGCGAATGGACACCCTGATGAACTTCAATCGCACAACTGAGCTAGGCAAATGGCTCAATCGCACAACTAAACCATGTGTATGAGTTTAGTCGCACGACTTGTGTAAACGCATGGGATAGCATATGACTAAGCCCAGTCGCATGCTCAATCATACGCATGAGCTCATTCGCACGACTAGATTTCAGTCGCACAGTTCATTCGCATGACAGAACAAAAGATTCAAGTCCAATGTATCAAATTGTTACTCATTGACACACTCTAACGTTTATTTACAATATGTAACACATGGCTAGTCGTTGGACTATAAGCACGAAGCATAACGTTTGTGCTCATCTGGATCTGACCTCCTGAAACACGACTGATTTCTCTAGTGTCATTACATTCTTATGGAGATCGAGGATCTTCCATGCTATATCGACTCCGTGCACTCCGTACCGCTTAGTTCAGCAGGCTTTCTGGGAAAACGTTGTGGTCGACAGGTCCTCAGAACCCCATTGTATCAGGAGCTCCATTTTTGTCAGGCTATATAAATCACTACGGACGATCTTAGGATAGTTTTGGAGTTTGAGGATGATGTTGACTGCCCCACACAACTACACCCATTTACCGTACAAGGATGTTTTCTATAGGCCAAGTACTCGGGGGATATAAATGCAGGTGTACTCAACAAGAGCAACTTGTGCCCCCAATTTAAGTACTTAGCCCATGTGCTGCTTAAGTGCATTGCCTCAAGGAAGGGAGGATTCAACGAGCTGTCGGACCAGATTCAGAACGCCTATGTCGCGTTAGTGCTGAACCATCTGTTCGGCTTCTCAAGGATGATTTTCACTTACCTGGTGGAGAACATCAAGGCGAAGGGCAAGGAGGGCTTTTGCATGTACCCTCGGTTTATGCAGATGATTATTAACCAAAAGCTCCCTTAGCTGCCAAAGGAGAAAGAGGATGCCGTGGTGCTTGAGGTGATGGACGATACCACCTTGGGCAGGATGAAGGTGTATAGGGGGGAGCAGGTGAAACCCCCTGTCAGGCGACTATTTGGGCATCTGGCTCGTGCAGACTATGTGGCGCCAACATGAAGGAAGTGGCGCCACGATGACAGCGACTCCGACACTGAGCAGATCGTGCTCCCCGCTGATGACTCGGATGATGATGATAGTGGTGATGGTGGAGACACTGGCCCCACACCATCTAGGGCCACCACTATAGATATCACACCTCCACCATCCACTCATGGAGAAGTTGATATAGCTGGTTTCCATTAGGACTTCTATCCTGATGAGGAGGAGGAGGAGGAGGAGGAGGATGAGGAGCTGTTGACTCGAACGGTGGGCAGCAAGGTGGTTGCCACCGAACAAGGGATTCGAGCGGTTGGTGGATTGCCAAGCGAGTCTGGGGAGACTACTACTAATCCTACCTACACCCCAGGCCAGCCCAGCATCCCAGGGGGAGCATCCTCCTCGAGGGGTTCGAGGAAAAGAGGATGGCTCAGCCCCACGGGATGAAGCCCAAGAGACGGAGGTACACGTTGATCACTACCTCTTCCCTTACCGCCACCACAACTACTACCACCACCACTACCTCACCCCCCACCACTTCTACCACACCACCCACCATTACTACCACACCTCCACCTACCACACCTCCACCTACCACTACCTCACCCACCACCACTACTACCACTCCACCCACTCATATGCCACCACCCATATTCACCACTTCCACCACTACCACGACCAGCCACCAAGCCAGAACATCATCCCACCCATCATTCACTACAGGATCATCTTTGCCCCCCATTGGGGTAGAGGAACAGCTGTCAGCACTCAACCGAATGGTGCTGAAGCTATTGGCTGCCGATGAAGAGAGATCTGCCTAACTACGTCAGCTTATGGAGCTTAATGCTACCCAAGCTCCATAGATATCTCAGCAAGCTCAGCAGATAGCCCAACTCCAAGAGCAAAACGACTAATCAGCTAAGAGATTGGGGAGTTGGAGGCAATAAACAGACCATCATGCTCAGGCATAAAGGATCTAAAGATGAGCCTCT
The DNA here is from genome assembly GCA_025506515.1 of Flaveria trinervia. Taxonomy (NCBI): domain Eukaryota; kingdom Viridiplantae; phylum Streptophyta; class Magnoliopsida; order Asterales; family Asteraceae; genus Flaveria; species Flaveria trinervia. The sequence goes on from CM046443.1 coordinate 22,016,301, forward strand.
CAAGTTCAGAGAGGGAGATGATGAGGATGAGGATGAGGATGATAAGGATGATAATAAGAATGAGACAAAAGAAGGAGGTGATGATGGAGCTGGAGGGGAAGAGGGAGGAGATGATGAGGACGGAGATGATGCGGCTGCATCAAAGACCACACACGCCAAAGAAAGATGCTCCAAGAAAGCATAGGATCAGGGAGCCTCGTGCTCAGGCCCGCCTGTAGAATAACGCATGATTCATGATAAAAGTAATGTTTAGATGTTTATGTAATGGTAAATCTTGTGTAATTGAATCGTGTATTAACGTATGTACTTAATGTTTATATATATTTTCTATTTAACTATTTTGATTATTGATTAATGATTGATGTGTTAAATGTTTAAATCAAGCAGATCAACCACCTCAACAAGACGAGTATGATATTGCTCCCCTATAGCAAATCAAGTCTCAATTCACTATGATACTTGATTTGCAAGGGATTGTTAGGAGGTCTATGAGTTATACTCCTGAATAAGGAGAAATAATTCATGACCTTACTGATGAGCAACTTGCAGAGATGTTCCGGCTAAATCCGGATGAAATTGTCAAGGATGCCCCTACCGTTGACGTGGCTAGTGACGACAAGCTTAATGATGTGGACGAAATAGAGATTGAAGACGTCACAGCCCAGCATTATCCAAGTATGCTGCCAGAGAGGGAAATGTAGTCCCCAATTGGGTGGCACTCTCATCAGTGATACGTTTGAAAAACTGGATCAGTGGAGCAAGAGTCCGAGAAAAATAAGGATCAAGCCCAAGCCTCAGACGTTGATGTCAATATCAAAAAGGCTGAATGGGCGGCTTGTTTTGCAGAGATCCGAGCCCATGCACTACTCCAAAGCTGAGTGCCTACACTAAGCTCTACAAAGTGAAGAAGCATCTAAAGGTGTCAGGTAATTATAGCATGGGCATATTTGAGGATCTAAATGTTTATGCTGTCAAAAGGGAGAAGGGAATAGAGTACTTCAGATTCCCACATGATCTGACGACTCTCCCTGGTTTTGAGCTCAACCAGCTGGCCAAACTAAAGTTGCTATATGCTAACCCAAAGCAAATGCCAAGCTGGTTGGAGGCTGCATTGAGAAAAGAGTACCACACTAAGTGGGTGAACTTCAGACCTCAACAACCTACGAGGTACATCCGACGGTCTGAAGTTGATTCCATTACTGGAAAGCCAAAGATAGTGCTGAAGTGGAGTCCTTCACGCACAATGTCAAGAATCCCTCTAAGGGAAATGCCACAGGACTTCACTACACACTTTAAGTGGTGGTACTACGATTGGAGAACAGGTGAAGCTGTTATAGTCTTGCAAAAAGAGGGCAAAATGGATACTATTTGAGTATTTGACCCAATATGGTTAACTAACTTGTCTGTTGATGATGTATACACATTGTACAAGTGGCCATTGTTTTATGATTCACAAAACATTGTACAAGCCCTCCAATTTCAAATTGTTATAAGGCTCTGTTTCGCATTTGAGATACATGTTGGAGCTACAAGAGAGAAGAAGTACAAGAAGTTTAAAGAGCTGATGAAGAATGTTAGACAATGATGTAAACTAGGTCCAAAGGGGAGTTTGTAGATACATGTGTACCTAGTTTAGGAGCTCAAATATAAAATGTCTTTCATGTCTTACTTGTATGTAATTGAATGGGTATGAATGAAGTGTAATGTGTTGGTAATGCTTATAATGTTTAATATTTCATTGTTTATTGTGTGATAACATATATTAAATTAACTATATAGGTTAGTGGTTGTTTACATAGTTCTTAGTCAATAATGATTGAGAAACATGCTTAAACTTAATCATGTGAAGTTCTCATGCGAATGGACCAAGCTAATGGACCATACGCAAGAAAACTTCATGCTAATGGACCAGTTGCATGACTGAACCAAGAGACTGGATCAGTCGCACGATTGAGACATAAGGTTGACTCAATCACACGGCTGGACCTTCAGTCATGCGGATGGATCAACCACATGCTTCAGTCGCACGACTGAACCATGCAAATGGTTCGGTCACACGATTAGAAGACCCTAACCTATAAATACCACCTAATTCGTGTAAAAAGGTAACAATTCGAATCCCTACGCACACAATCGTACCCTAGCCATCCAGAGACCCAAGAAGACTTGTTCCAAGTTCATAGATCGCAGTTAATCATCTTACAATCATTCTTAACATTTTAATTCATTCTTAGATCGATTATACAAGAGTTCTCACTTATTGGATCTTCAATCAAATAGGATTCCGCACTATTTGGTTTGGTATACACGTAAATCAGTTAGTACTTCGTACCTAAACGGTCCGAACAATGTCATATTATTTGACCTTAACTCCACCAAACATACAAACTCTAATATTCGAACTTTAATAAACTAGTTCAAATATAAATTATTTACACTAAGAAAGTTTGATTAGACCATATGTTATCAAAAGTCCTGACTCCTGAGGTGTCTTTCGGTGCGGCATCACTCAAATTGCGTCGTCGGCACCATTACATCTATGTTTGATTGAGGGTGCTAGGCTAGACCCTTGGGCTGCTCATGGTGTAGAAGAAGGTTGGGAACAAGTAATTTGTTGTATTTTTTATTAAATTAGTGATTATTTAATCACCAACCAATCTCTCACCCAAATTCTATAACACCCTTTTAGGCACTAGCGGATCTAGTCTGAAAAATCAGGGATATCCGAAGAAAATATTTTATAGTACATTTATTTGATAATATGTTTTACGATACGTTTTATACTATTTACCATTTAACATGACTATATTAAATATATTTATGTAGACATTTGTTATTATATAAAAAACTATGATAAAACTAATAAATTATAAACAAGGATCTTAAGCCGAGCTTGACTTTGAAAATTTCCGAAATAAAAAAATCTCGAGTACTAAAATTAAACTTTTACACGAGATGAACTTGAGCCTTACGATTAATATTCTACACGAGCCGAGCCGAGCTTGAGCCGAACTCAAGCACTTTTACACGAGATGAACTCGAGCCTTACGACTATACACCCTATTTAACGGTCATGGTGGTAACATTCAAATAATCAAGTATTTAAACAGATAATCAACTAAATAAAGTAAATAATCTAATCTAGAAATCTACTAATTTATAATCTACCAATTAATTTATCAAATAATCAATTAACAAGATAAATAACCTAGTTATTCAAACTAGTTTTTTTATTTGTTAGTAATTGTGTGGTCATTTCATAATAATTGGGTTTGTATCAAGATTTATTAAAAGTTGTATCTTATATTAATTTAGGTTTTTTTTTTAATTTGAGAGGTATCCGAATATTTGTTTAGTGATATCATGATACATACACAGGGCTGGCCTATAGTCTTGTAAAAACAAGCTTGGGCTTTAGGCCCAATCAAGGTAACAGGCCACCAAAGTCAATGTCCAATAAGCCCTGAGCCAAAAAAAAAGTATTTTTCTTTCTTTCGCCGCTGTAGTCCGTAGATTCACCCCTATTTCAGTTCTTCGAAGTTCGAACCCTTCACTTCTGCATATTCTCAAATCTCACTTCACACACACACACACATGAAAATTAATTACTTGAACCATGATTGGGTGTTTGCAGCGGCCGACGGGGGAGGTGGAATCGAACGGACGAAAGCCAGACGTTAAGATATATTCACGCGATGTCTACTGTTCGAGTACCCTGTGTTCAACACTTCAACCATCGACGAATTGTTCTGGAATTTACTTGCTCTCACTGCTCGGTGGTTAATTCTCACTCTCAAATTGTTGATTGTTGTGGAGTTGTGCTCTAAATACTCTAATTGGTTTCATGGTTTGGCTGCTAGAGTGCTACTGTGCTAAGTTCACAATTCGAATTGTCAATTCTCACTTGTCACTTGTGCTCTAAATAAGGTAGGTTGTGCTTTAAATTTTTTCTTTTATTTGGCTTTCCTATTTATATATAGAATCATTGTATCACTTGGTCGTTTGAGTTTGATTTAGGAGTTGCTTTGGTATTTTGGTTCATCTAGTCAAATACAATAGTTTGAGTTTGATTTAGGAGATGATTTGGATTTAAGAGTTTGCTTTGGATTTAGGAGTTTGAGTTTGATTTAGCCATCTAGATTTGATTGAACATGTCAAAACGAATTAGAAAACATGAATCAGGTTGGAGCAAAGAGAAAAAAGAAAGAACAAGAAGCTTTAATTGAATCTCAAAAAGGGTCATTGTTAAAATACATAACGATGAAAAATAATGATGTCCAAAACAATCCTAATAAACAATCAAATGATGCTCAAAATAATTATAACAAACAACCAAATGATGAACCAAATCAACCGGTGAATGATAAAGAAACAAATGATACATAACTAAACAATGAATACACTAACGATGAAGAAATACATAATGAACAACCTAACAACACTAATGATGAACAAATACATAATGAACAACCAAACAATAAACACACTAACGATGAACAAATAATAATGATGTAACACCTAGATGTTTTCTTCAAAGCCGACGAAAGAAGAAAAAGAAATAAAATTCATAGTCGAGGGACCGAACTTGCCAAAAAGGAAGAAAGTTTGAAAGAGTGGGGGATTAACAGGGGAGAATAGCCACACCCTCCCCACACTCACCAAAAATCTGCCATAGAGAGAAGAGAGGAAGAAAAAGGGAAAAAGCTTGGTTCTTATGGATTCGAGCATGAAAGTCGAAGTGTAGCGGGTTGAATCGAAGCTCTACTCGACGGTGTTGTTTGTGTGAGTTCTAGGATCCCTCTTTTACACACTATTGAATGATTTTTGGGCTGGAACACATCTAAAACCCGTATCTGGGAAGTTGGGTATTGAACCCGTATGTATGTGTTGTGTGTGATTCGAATAGGTTATGTTTTTGGGCTTGTGTGTGCTTGAATGGTGTTGTGGTATGTGTTTCTAAGGTTTAGGATGGTTGATTTGGGCTTAGAATGAGTTGGGAGAGCTTAGAGGTCGAAAATGGCAGATTGGGTTTGGGATGAACTACATTCTACATCAGCTAGGGTTAGGCGACCGAATGGCATGCGACTGAGGCCATACGGCCGAAAAAAGTGCGACTGAGGTTCATTCGCATGTGATTCGTGCAATGGAATCCATTCGCTTTTGAGTCGTGCGACTGAGTGCCATACGCATGGGGAGTCATGCGACTGAGGACCATACGCCTAGGTTCATCCGCATTAGGTCCATTCGCATGGGTGTTAATTTGCATTAGGTCCATTCGCATGAGTGTTCATCAGCATTAGGTCCATCTGCATGGGTGTTCATCCGCATTAGGTCCATTCGCATGGGTGTTCATCGCATTAGGTCCATTCGCATGGGTGTTCATCCGTATTAGGTCCATTCGCATAGGTGTTCATCCGCATGGTGTCCATCCGCATGCGAGGCCATGCGACTGAAGGGTGCTCATATGCCTAAGTAGGGCTTGTGTACCCGAGGAAAACGTAGTTTAATTACTGACTTTCTTGGAAAAGTGCACATGTAAGTTTTGATGTGGAAGGTTCCCGTAAGTTCATGTAAGATGACTTTTGAGGCCATAGAGGTTATGTTGGGCATGGGTGACGTGGTATGCATGATGTATGATATGTATGTATGATGATGCCATGTATGATGATGTTGACTACATATGTTTTGTTCCTTATTATTATGTATGATTATTTCTCCCTTGGCTTTACGTGGAATGTTAACGAACGCAATGAAAGTATTATGTAACGTAAAGTGGAAGATAATAAAAAGAGGAACCTGATGAATGAATGCATGCATTAATGAACGATAGAAAGTAACAAAAGTCTTGAAAGCCTTGTATGTCGGGACACGCCCCAATGTAGGGTGTTAGCCTAACGGTGTGTGGGTTAGCTACCCCAGAAGGATGCACATCAGTGTCTTTCTTTGTGATTGACCATTTGTATGAAACCATTGTTGTTTACCTTCGGTACTGCGGCCAGGGTGCGGTGCACCAGGATGGAAGGTCTATTATAGGCTTCGGCCCAGTATCAGCTTTATGCATGATGAAAGGGCATAGCACATGACAATGGTACCCCTGAATTTTACCTTCAGTACTGCGGCCAAGGTGTTGTGCACCATGATGGAAGGTCTATGATAGGCTTTGGCCCAGTACCAGCCTTATGTATGACATTAGGGTAAAGTTCATGGTTTTGAGAGAAAGAAAAGATGTAATGACGAACGAATGAAAGTAATGAAAGTGAATGGTTATGATGAATGAACGAATAAACAAAAGTTAATGAATGATGGATGAAGATAATAATGATATTATCTATGTGAATGTACAATGTATGATCGCATGAAAGTAAAGAACGGTTTTAAACGAAAGACAAAGTATTGCTTTATTATTAAACTAGAACTCACTCAACAACGTAGACTTTTATGTATTTCCAGTTGGTAGGTAATGGTTGCTGAGGATGGAACGGGGCGGCTACTCAGCTCTTTTGGATGGCATCTATTTTTATAATGCTTTTGTGATGTAATGCAACATGTATTTTGTAACTTGATAACGTTGTATTTTTTTTGTAAAAGATATTGTAATGAAATGAGATGTCTATCCTGATGATTCCGCTGCGATATTTTATGAAAGTCAAATGGATTTATACGTTTTATGTGCGATGATTGACTAGCTGTTAGCGTCCCGGGAACGGGGCCTTACAAGTTGGTATTAGAGCCAAAGTTTAAGTGAAGCAGATAAATTTTCAAAATAAACCTAAACTGTAGCTGCATGCCATTAGGTATTTTCTTAATGTTAACCGGTATTACATGCACATGTTATGTGGTTATCTGTTGCTTGGGGATTTAAAAACTGATGTAGTCAGGATAGGTAATGCTTGGGGTATGAAGAGTAAAGTAAGTGGTTAATCACAACTGGCCACTGTAATTAGGGACTTACTATACTTGACATAAACTAAGTTGTTCCCGTGAATGACTGTGTTGGTGTTTGAATCTTTTAGTGTGTGAGTGGATGGCCGGCGGTAGATCTTCAAAGGCTTCGCATGGTGGAGGTCGGGGTGCTAAACCGCGACCCAAGAGAGGATGACCAGAGTTGAAAAGGTGGTTCATGAAGAACCAGAGACCCCTCATCCAGAGAGTGGAGATGAGAGCGCCAATTTGAGAGCCTCGGTAAACGAGGCTGTTGTGGAAGAAGTTCATCAGGTGATGCAGACAATATTACCATCTGTGGCGACTGAAGTCATTAAGGCTGTACGAGAAGAGGAAAGAAAGGAGAGAAACAGATCTCGGGAGGACGGGAGAAACCGGAACCTGAAACGGTTCTCTCCGATGAAGAAGAAGAGGAAGAAGAAGAGCCTACGCCGGAGGCGGCACTAGGTTGTAACTATGGGGCATTTCAACGATGCAAGTCCCCAACCTTTGATGGTAACAGCACTGCTACTGCTGCTCACTGGTGGGTGAGAGAAATAGAAGTTGTTTTGAACATCAGCGAGTGCCGGGAGGATCAGAAAGTAAAGTTTGTTGCCCACTCTTTTGTGGACTCAGCTCTGTGTTGGTGGGACAATATAGTCCAAGCCAAGGGTAGTTAGGAAATTGGGAAGATGTGATGGTCTGAACTAAAGAAATTGGTGATTGAGGAGTTTTGTCCTCATAGGGAGATAGATAAAGTTGAGAGAGAGTTCCTGCAGCTAGGGGCGGGAACCATGACACAACAGTAGTACACCACCAAGTTCACCGAGATGGCACGTCTGGTGTTGGATCAGGGACGCCTCTGTCGCGTAAGATAAAGAGGCACACTCAGGGTTTGCCAGTGGATATCCGTAGGCACATAATCGCCACCCGACCGAGCACGTTTAGGTCGGCGGTGGATTGGCAGCGAGATTGTAGGATGAGAGAGTTGTGGTGGTCGTGGCTGAAGGTAGCAAGAAAAGGAGTCGTGATCGGAACTAGAATGGGAAGAGGTTTGGTCGGGGTGATGCCTTGACGGGTAACAAGAAGGCATGGGTGGACGACTGTCGTGTGGTCACATCGGGTGCGGGTTTGAAGAAGTGTGGTAGATATGGAAAAGAGCATAGTGAGGGATGTAGGTTGGGGTCGAACTTGTGCTTCAAATGTGGGAATATGGGGCATATAGCAAAGGACTGTCGTACGGTTCGGTGTTTTAACTGTGGCAAGGAGGGCCATATGAGTAGAGACTGTAAGAAGCCGAGGGTTGAGGGTTCTGGGGTGAAGAAGACGGGAAGTGGGGGACCGAGGGTGAGTGCCAGGGCGTTCACAATGACATAGGAGGAGACTAGGATGAATCCTGATGTTGTGTCCGCTTGTTTCTAGTGAACCAAACTTTAGCTTCAATGTTATTTGATTCTGGTGCCAATAAAAGTTTTATTTATGCTGCTTTCTGTGCTAAGCTGCCTCTTAGTAGTAGATTTGTTGATGAACCCTTCAATGTAGAAACTGCCATAGGTAAGTCTACAAGGATTTCTAAGATGATAGAAGACTGTGATGTGGAACTAGAAGGTCATAAGTTTCCTGTTAGACTGTTCGTGATGACCTTAGGTGGTTTCGATTTGGTTCTTGGGATGGATTGGTTAGCGAGCTTCGAGGCGAACATTATGTGTTGCAAGAAGATGATTCGTTTGACAGCGCCAGACGGGAGTTCGGTAACTGTTTATGGGGATCGGGTCACGATGATCCCGAAAGTAATCTCAATGGTGGTGGTGGAAAGTGCATGAGGCGTGGATGTAGCGCCTACTTGGCTTATGTAAAGGACATGGATACGCCAACACCACAACTGTCTGAGGTACCGGTTTTGTGTGACTTTCCAGACGTGTTCCCCGAAGACTTACAAGGAGTGCCACCTGACCGGGATATCGACTTTGAGAATGATCTGATACTGGGTGCCCAACTTGTCGCCAAGGCATCGTATCATTTGGCTACGATTGAGATGAAAGAGCTGATGGAGCAGTTGCAAGAACTGCTTGATAAGGGGTTTATTAGACTGTGTATCTCTCCTTGGGGGGCTCTGGTCTTATTCATGAAGAAGAAAGACGGTAGTATGAGGATGTGCATTGACTACCGTGAGCTGAATAAGTTGACGATAACGAATCGGTACCCGTTACTGAGGATTGATGATTTGTTTGATCAGCTTCAAGGTGCCAATTGGTTCTCGAGGATAGATCTTCGATCTAGTTACCATCAATTGAAAGTGAAGGAGCAAGATATCCCTAAAACATCTTTCCATACGCGTTATGGTCATTACGAGTTTCTTGTCATGTCTTTTGGTTTGACCAATGTGCCAGCTGCTTTTATGGATCTGATGAATCGAGTGTGTCGGCCGATGTTGGATAAATCAGTGATTGTGTTTATTGATGATATCCTGATTTATTCGAAGAGCGAGATTGAGCATGCCGGTCACATTTGGAAGTTTTAGAGACGTTAAGAAAGGAGAAGTTGTACGCTAAGTTCTCCAAGTGCGCATTCTGGTTGCGCGAGGTTCAATTATTGGTCATGTGGTGAACCCTGATGGGATTATGGTGGACCCGACGAAGGTGGAGGCGGTGATGCAATGGAAGTCTCCAAAGATGCCATCCGAGATTCGTAGTTTCTTGAGTTTGGCGGGCTACTATAGAAGATTCATCCAAGACTTTTCCAAGATCACTTCTCCACTAACTAAGTTGACCTGGAAAGATGTGAAGTTTGTATGGGGTCAAGCTCAAGAGAAGGCGTTCGAAGAACTGAAGGCGGGATTGACTCAAGCTCCTGTTCTATCATTACCCGGTGGCAGTGAAGATGTGGTGGTTTGTTCTGATGCTTTCTACTCGGGGTTGGGGTGTGTGTTAATGCAGAGAGGGAAGGTTATAGCCTATGCATCCCGACAGTTGAAGGTTCATGAGGTCAATTATCCTACTCATGACTTGGAGTTAGCAGCCGTGGTCTTTGCGTTAAAGATTTGGAGGCACTATCTTTACGGGACGAAGTGCAACATATTCACTGACCACAAGAGCTTGAAGTACTTCTTTGAGCAAAAGGACCTGAACATGAGGCAGAGACAATGGTAAGAGCCCATAAAGGATTATGATTGCAAGATCCACTACCATCCGGGCAAAGCTAATGTGGTGGCGGATGCCCTTAGCCAAAATGAGAGGCCCGAGCCGATTCGGGTGAAGGTGTCTAGTTGATCATGACCTCTGATGTGATGAAGCAAGTTAAGGAGTTTCAAGATGAGGCATTGAAAGAAGATTATCTTAACTCTGAAAGAATAAGAGGTCTGGTTGCAGAATTGGGAGGGAACACACTTTGGTGCTGTTTGTTTTTTCTGCAGGAAAACGCCTGCAGTCTGCGGACCACATCTGCAGACATCTGCAGCAAAGGAGGTGGACCAAACGTCTGCAGTCTGCAAAAAAAAGACTGTTTGTTTTTTTAACATCTGCAGAATGCTAAAATATTCTGTAATTAAACAAAACCTATTTTTTAAACTTTAAAAAGAACTTTAACATTAATATATAAATAAATCAAAAACATCAGCAAACAACTTCATGACCACACAACATTCAAACTAAAGAAGAACAACAAACAAAACAAACTCATGACCAACATTCAAACAAAATCAAAGAACAGTCCTCACTTTCGTAGACACACAAACAACAATCTCAAACACATTGAAGATTATATCAAAAAAACAACCAAATACAATAAACTTATGCATTTATACAAATGAAGGTACCTTTAATTGAAGAATAGAAGAGCCGATTCGAACAGATCGAGCACCGGCGGAGGCAGATTGTGCGACCGGAGAAGGCTGCGAGAAAGGAGGCTTCGAACAGGGGCTGCGAGAAAGGGGGCTGCGACCGGAGATGTGGGACCGGAGGCTGCGAGAAAGGGGGCTGCGAACAGATCCGCGACCGAAGAGGCGCGACCTGAGATCAGCGATCGGAGAAGGCACAGGCGACCGGAGAGGCGGCGTCGACCGGGGAAGGCACAGGCGACCAGAGGGCGGTTGGCTGTTAGGGGCTATGGAGTGGTGAGTGTTGTGGGGTTCTGGAGAAATGATATGGGATTAGATGTGGAAGAGGTTGAAAAAGTTAAGAAGATGTGTGTTTGGGTCTTCTCTAAGAAGAGGACGGGAAGACATTTTTTAATGAAATGTCTTCCGAAAAACAAACAGTCTGAAAGTTCAAATGTCTGCGCGTCCTCTTCTTGGTGAAGACAAAAGAGGCTGAGAAGATCTTTTGTAAAAAAACAAACAGCCCCTTTGTGCTAGAACCCGATTTGGACGAATGTGGATTCCTCGTTTTGGGGATCTACGAGTGAAGATTTTGGATGAAGCTCACAAGACTTGATACTCTATTCATCCCGGTGCCATAAAGATGTATCAAGACATGAAGAAAGATTATTGGTGGCCGGGTATGAAACGCGATATGGTGGAGTATGTGAGTAAATGCCTTACTTGTATACAGGTGAAGGCCGAGCACCAAAAGCCGTATGGGAAGATCCAACCTTTGGATATCCCAGAATGGAAGTAGGAGCACATCACCATGGATTTCATTACCAAGCTTCCGCGTACTCCGAAAGGGTTTGATGCCATATGGGTGATAGTTGACCGTTCGACGAAGAGTGCTCATTTCCTACCAATCCATGAGACATATTCATCCGAGAGGTTGGCAGATCTTTTCATTAAGGAGATTGTAACTTGTCATGGTGTACCGGTGTCTATTGTGTCTGACCGTGACACTCGGTTTACATCCAAATTCTGGAAGAAATTCCACGATGCTATGGGGACGAGGTTACACATTAGCACGGCTTATCATCCCCAGACTGATGGTCAGTCAAAGAGGACCATTCAGATATTGGAGGACATGTTTCGGGCATGTGTTATTGATTTTGGAGGAAGTTGGGATGACCACTTACCATTAGTTGAATTCTCATACAATAACAGTTATCATGCCAGCATTGGTATGCCACCTTATGAGATGCAATACGGTAGGAGATGCATAACACCTATCTGTTGGGGTGGTATTGGTCATAAAGATTTTAGGAGCATCGAGGTGATCGAGGCTACGACTGAGAAGGTTAAAAAGATCAAAGCCTTTATGAAAGCAACCAAAGATAGACAAAAGTCGTATGCTGATAAACAACGCAGACCGATTGAGTTTAAGGTGGGTGACCGGGTTATGTTGAAGGTCTCACCTTGGAAGGGGATCATCCGATTCAGAAAGTGGGGCAAGTTGAGCCCAAGGTATATCGGGCCTTTCCGAATCGTTGCTCGAGTAGGAGAGGTGGCCTATAGACTGGAATTACCTGATGAGTTAAGTGGAATTCACCCGACATTCCATGTATCTCATCTGAGGAAGTGTTTAGCGGATGAAGAGATGACTGTTCCACTGGGGGATATCGAAATGGATGAATTGCTCAATTATGTGGAGCAGCCAGTGGCAATCATCGATCGAAAAGAGAAGAGGCTAAGGAATAAAGTGGTTCCTCTTGTGCGTGTATAGTGGAAGCACAGGAAAGGATCCAAATCTACATGGGAGACTGAAGAAGAAATGAGGCAGCATTACCCACGTTTGTTCGAGGAATAACAGGTTTCGGGGACGAAACCTAAATAAGGGGGTGGACTTGTAACACCGGATGTTTTCTTTGAAGCCGACGAAAGAAGAAAAAGAAATAAAGTTCACAGTCAAAGGACCAAACTTGCCAAAAAGGGAGAAAGTTTGAAAGAATGGGGGATTAAGAGGGGAGGGTAGCCCCACCCTCCCCACACTCACCAAAAATCTGCCATAGAGAGAAGAGAGGAAAAAAAAAAGAAAAAGCTTGGTTCTTGTATATTCGAGCATGAATGTCGAAGTGTAGCAGGTTGAATCGAAGCTCTACTCGACGGTGTTGTTTGTGTGAGTTCTAGGACCCCTTTTTTACACACTTTTGAATGATTTTAGGGCTAGAACACATCTGAAACCCGTTTTTGGAAGTTGGGTGTTGAACTCATATGAATGTGTTGTATGTGATTCGAATGGGTTATGTTTTCGGGCTTGTGTGTGCTTATATAGTGTTATGGTATGTGTTTCTAAGGTTTAGAATGGTTGATTTGGGCTTAGAATGAGTTTGGGAGAGCTTGGAGGTCGAAAATGGCAGATTGGGTTCGGGATGAACTGTATTCTGTATCAGCTAGGGTTAGGCGACCGAATGGCATGCGATTGAGGTTCATTCGCATGTGAGTCGTGCGATTGGAATCCATTCCTTTGTGAGTTGTGCGACTGAGGGCCATTCGCATGGGGAGTCATGCGACTGAGGGTCCATATGCCTAGGTTCATCCGCATTAAGTCCATTCGCATGGGTGTTCATCTGCATTAGGTCCATTCGCATGGATGTTCATCCGCATTAGGTCCATTCGTATGGGTATTCATTCGCATTAGGTCCGTTCGCATGGGTTTTCATCCGTATTAGGTTCATTCTCATGGGTGTTCATCCGCATTAGGTCATTCGCATGGCTGTTCATCCGTATTAGGTCCATTCGCATGGTGTCCATTTGCATGGTTCAATCGCCTAGGAGGCCATGCGACTGAAGGGTGCTCATACACCCAAGTAGGGCCTGTGTCCCGAGGAAAATGTAGTTTAATTACTGACTTTCTCGGAAAAGTGCAGATGTAAGTTTTGATGTGGAAGGTTCCCGTAAGTTCATGTAAGATGACTTTTGAGGCCATAGAGGTTATGTTGGGCATGGATGACGTGGTATGCATGATGTATGTTATGTATGTACGATGATGCCATGTATGATGATGTTGACTGTGTATGTTGTTGTTCCTTATTATTATGTATGATTATTTTTCCCTTGGCTTTACGTGGAATGTTAACGAATGAAATGAAAGTATTATGTGACGTAAAGTGGAAGATTATGAAAAGAGGAACCTGATGAATGAATGCATGCATTAGTGAACGATGGAAAGTAACGAAAGTCTTGCAAGCCTTGTATGTCGGGACACGCCCCAATGTAGGGTGTTAGCCCAACGGTGTGTGGGTTAGCTACCCCAGTAGGATGCACATTAGGGTATTTCTTTGTGATTGACCATTTGTATGGAACTATTGTTGCTTACCTTCGGTACTGTGGCAGGGTGCGGTGCACCATGCTGGAAGGTCTATTATAGGCTTTGGCCTAGTACTAGCTTTATGCATGACGAAAAGGTATAGCACATGACAATGGTACACCTGAATTTTACCTTCGGTACTGTGGCGAGGGTGCTGTGCACCATGATGGAATGTCTATGATAGGCTTCGGCCCAGTACCAGCCTTATGCATGATGGAAGGGTAAAGTTCATAGTTTTGACGGAAAGAAAAGATGTAATGACGAACGAATGAAAGTAATGAAAGTGAATGGTTATGACGAACGAACGAATGAACAAAAGTTAATGAATGATGGATGAAGATAATAATGATATTATCTATGTGTATGTACGATGTATGATCGCATGAAAGTAAGAAAAGTTTTAAACGATATACAGAGTATTGTTTTATTATAAAACTAGAACTCACTCAGCAACGCTGACTTTTATGTGTTTCAAGTTGGCAGGTAATGGTTGCTGAGGATGGCACGGGGCGGCTACTTAGCTCTTTTGTATGGCATCCATTTTTATAATGCTTTTGTGATGTAATGCAACATGTATTTTGCAACTTGATAATGATGTATTGTTTTGCCAAAGCTTTTATAATGAAATGAGATGTCCATTTTGATGATTCCGCTGCGATGTTTTATGAAAGTCAAATGTATTTATATGTTTTATGTGCGATGATTGACCAGCTGTAAGCGTCCTGGGAACAGGGCCTTACAAATGAACAAAAAAATGATAATGAACACACCAATGATGAACAAATACCTCTATATATTTACGATCCTAGTAAATGTGATAATATTACTATTAATTTACGAGATAAATTAGTTGAAAAAGGTCCAATTAAAGTTTTTGATTTTAATTTTCCAAAAGATCAACTTCAAAAAGTTTTAATCCTTCTCTTTATATGCAAAAACTACCAAATAGAGAAAAGTATGTAAGAAAATGGTTAATTTATTCTATAGATGTGGATAAAGTTTTTTCTTTTTGTTGTAAATTATTTAATGTGAATTTATGTAAAAGTAATTTAGCAAATATAGGTACTAATGATTGGAACAATATTAATGCTAACCTAAAAAAACATGAAGCAAGTAATGGACGTATTATCAATATGAGAGCGTGGATTGAGTTAGAAACAAGATTGAAGAAAAATAAAACCATTGATAAACAAACTCAAAATCAAATTAATAAAGATAAAAAAACATTGGAAAAATATGTTAAAAAGACTAATTGCCATTGTAAAAAGTCTTGGTAAAAAGACACAAGTATTTCATGAAAAAACAAAAAAACTTTTTGAAGAAAACAATGGTAACTTCTTAGGTTTAGTTGAGATGATTAGTGAATTTGATCCGGTAATGCAAGAACATATTCGAAGAATAAAAAACAAAGAAATTCATAATCATTACCTTGGACATAATATGCAAAATGAGCTCATTACCATGTTAGCAAATGAAATTAGGACTAAAATTCTTAAAATTGTTAAGAAAGCTAAATATTTTTCTATTATACTTGATTGTACACCCGATACAAGTAATAAATAACAAATGTCTATTGTATTACGTTGTTTAAACCTTTCATCTAATTCAATAAAAGTTAAAGAATTTTTTCTTGAATTTTTAAAGTAGATGACACAACAGGTAAAGGTCTATTTAATGCTATTATTGAACAAATAATAAACTAGGACTTAATGTAAATGATATTAGAGGACAAGGTTATGATAATGGCTCAAATATGAAAGGAAAACATCAAGGTGTACAAAAAAGATTGTTAGATGTTAATCCTAGAATATTTTATATATCATGTGGTTGTCATAATTTAAATTTAATACTTTGTGATATGGCTAGTTCTTGTAAGAAAGCAGGTGAGTTTTTGGAGTTATACAACGTATTTATTGTTTATTTTCATCATCCACTAAACGATAGAAATTTCTAAAAGAGCATATACCCATATTTACTCTTAAATCATTATCACAAACACGTTGGGAAAATCGAGTTGAAAGTGTTAAAGCAATTAGGTTTCAAGCTCCACAATTGAGAAATGCATTGTTAGCCTTATGTGATGATTGTAAGATTTAAAACTTAAAGTGAGGCTAATTCCTTAGCGACACATGAATTGGGAAATTTTGAATTTTTATTAGGTATGGTTATTGGTATGATGTTTTATATGCTATTAATTTGGTTAGTAAGAACTTACAATCTAAAAATATGTATGTTGATGATGTTATAGATCAACTTAATAAACTTATTTCTTTCCTTAAAAAATATAGAGAAGATGGATTTGAAAAAGCTTTGTTGTCGTTAAAGAAATAGCTATTGATATGAATGTGAAACCTAAATTTTGTAAGAAACGTATTGTTTATAGAAATAAAAAGTATGATGAAAATGTTGATAATAAAACTATCAAAACTCCTTTTGAATATTTTAAAATTGATTATTATATATAGTAGACCAAGCTACTTCTTCACTTCAAACTAGATTTGATCAATTTAAAGAGTTTGAAACTAATTTTGGTTTTCTAATTAGTATAAAAAGGTTAAAATCCATAAATGAAGAAAGTTTGAAAGAAAAATATATTCATCTTGAAAATGTTTTAAAGCATGATGATAAAATGGATGTTAATGGCTTAGATCTATTTCAAAAATAAATTTTTTAATAGAAGTTATAGATATAAAATGTGATGCACTTTTAAAGATATTAAATTATACTAAAAAATTAATTCTTTTCCAAATAGAATTATTTCTGTGACTGTTGCTTCTACCGAACGAAGTTTTTCTAAGTTAACATTGATTAAAAATTATCTAAGATCTACAATGTCACAAGAAATATTAAATGGTTTAGCTATTTTAGGGATTGAAAAAGAATTTTTTTAAAAATTGATTACGACGAGTTTATTAAAAAATTTGCAACACGTAAAACTAGAAAAATAAATTTGATTTAAAAATATTTACTCAAATAAATTAAAACTTATTTCTTTAAGTAAGTTTATAGCATCATCGAAACATAAAAAAAATTTTAACTCCGCCAATTATAAACTTTTTATAATAATGTAGTTATACATATAAAAAAATTTTAACTCCCAAGCCCGAATAAATGAGGATGGTTTTTTTATAATAATGTTTAAAAATGCTTCAAATTTCAGTTTCGTTTTAGGCCTCCAAACATTTGTTGTAGTATATTATATTATATATGTAGTTATACATATAATTTAATTTTAATAATTTATGTGTGTACTAGCTTACGTAAACTCATGTATTACACAAGTTGAATAAATACAATATTAGATAAAAAGAAATTATGAATTATAAAACGATATACTAAGACATAATATGAGTGGAAATACGTACGTATGAGTAATAAATCTAAGTAATAAAGCGATAATATGAACTTTTTATATTAATTTGTTTTTAATGATAAAATAAACATTTTATTTGAAAAGAACATTTTAAAAAAACTATAACTAAAAATTTTAACATTTTGTTTCAAATTTTAATAAAAAGTATGTTTAAAAAATTTCTTACTATAACTTTCTAATTTTATTATTTTTCATAAAAAATTACTTTAGAAAAACTAATTTTAAAATATTACATAAAATAGTTTGATTTTTTAGAAAAAAAATATTTTATAAAAAGCTATTTTTATAGATATAACATTAGTAAAAATATCTATTTCTTAATGTATAAAAAATTAATTATGATGTAAAAATAAATAAATAATATTATTAGTATATAATGAAGTTATTTAATATGTGAGAGAGACGAGAAATATTTGATAAAATTAATGTGGGCTCACACGTGTCATCTACATTTATCCTTATCCTTTTTTAGAGTACGAAGATGAAGATGAAGATAAATATAAGATTTTAAAGTTATATAAAACTTAACTATATTTTTATGTTCAACAAGTTAATTTATTGTTCACCACCCGATTTTTATCCAATAAAATCCAGGAAAAAAAATCATCGGTTTGGAACAAACCGGCCGGTCAAAACGCTTCAAAATGAATTGATGCGAACTAGTTCGACCACATGGATATTCCTAATTGGACCGGTTGGTCTGATCCGGTCTTCACAATATTGAAAAAAAGGGATTGGAGATTGGGAGCCCTACACGGTTATGCTTTAGAGTAAAAAATATTTAATTTCATTTGTCCTCAAATTTTAATGAAGTTTAATTTTGTATCATTACTTATATTTAATTTTCTACATCAAAAGTTTTGTTTTTATTGATCATTCTTTCTTTAAAACAAATGGAAAGATTTAACAGCTGATCACTAAATCACTCAATAGTCACTAAAGATCACAAAATACAAATATTCATATTATTTGACCTTAACTCCACCAAACATACACACTCTGATATTCGAACTTTAATAAACTAGTTCAAATATACATTATTTACACTAAGAAAGTTTGATTAGACCATGTGTTATCAAAAGGTCCTGACTCTTGAGGTGTCTTCCGGTGCGACATCACTCAAACTGCGTCGTCGGCACCATTACATCTATGTTTGATTGAGGGTGCTAGGCTAGATCCTTGGGCTGCTCATGGTGTTAAAAAAGATTGGGAAGAAGTAATTTGTTGTATTTATTATTACATTAGTGATTATTTAATCGCCAACCAATCTCTCAACCAAATTCTATAACACCCTTTTAGGCACTAGCGGATCTAATCCGAAAAATCAAGGATATCCCAAAAAAATATTTTATAGTACATTTAATATGTTTTACGATACATTCATTCAAGGGTCGAAAATAACATTCAAAATGAGGTTCTTTAGTGGTATACTTAATTTTTTTTACATGGGGTCAGAAGGTTTTAAAAGTTAGTCCTCTATCGTTGATTATTAAATCATTTTGATATGGTCTTATTCGGGTCCGGATCACACAAGAAGACAAAAAAAATCAAATAACATTCAACACTAGAGGTGTAAATGAGACAAGCGAAACTGTGAGTTACGTAGGACCGGCTCGTCAAAATCTCATATCAAACCGAGCTTAAACAAGCTTGAGCTTATACTATTTACCATTTAACATGACTATAAATATATTTATGTAGACATTTGTTATTATATAAAAAACTATGATAAAACTAATAAATTGTAAACAAGGATCTTAAGCTGAGCTTGACTTTGAAAATTTCCGAAATAAAAAAATCTCGAGTACTAAAATAAAACTTTTACACGAGACGAACTTGAGCCTTACGATTAATATTCTACACGAGCCGAGCCGAGCTTGAGCCGAACTCAAGCACTTTTACACGAGATGAACTCGAGCCTTACGACTATACACCCTATTTAACGGTCATGGTAACATTCAAATAATCAAGTATTCAAACAAATAATCAACTAAATAAAGTAAATAATCTAATCTAGAAATCTACTAATTTATAATCTAGTAATTAATCTATCAAATAATCAGTTAATAAGATAAATAACTTAGTTATTCAAACTAGTTTTTTTTATTTGTGGTAATTTCATAATAATTGGGTTTGTATCAAGATTTATTAAAAGTTGTATAAACTTCTTTTCAAGACTTTTAATCTTATATTAATTTAAGTTTTTAAAATATGAGAAGTATCCGAATATTTGTTTAGGGATATGATGATACATACAACCGTAAAAACACACTTCAAAATGAAAGCTCACATGTAGTTTAAGGTTAACCTGGGCCCTGGGCTATCCTTTGGCCTCAAGCAAGTCCATATATAGGTATTTTGAGTAAGATATTTATAGGTATTTTGAGTAAGAAAAATTGTGTTTAGTGTTAGGCAAGTGACAACAATTCTCTTTTAACTAATCCCTAAACAAATTTTATAACACGTGGTCTTATAAAGACAATTAAAATTGATTCATTGTACACTTGATATACATTTGAGAAAATTATAGTTTTAGTCCACAAAAGTAAAGCATATAGAAGGCAATAAAAATCAAGTCATCGTACACCACTTCGCATACATTATATTAAATTATTACGTGTATATTATCCTCTACTAACATTAAAGATAGCACTTTATAAATAAGATAAGTGTTTTAAATCAGAAAAGGATGATTGTATTATATTTAAGAGTAAAAACATTTTGTTGTTAAAATAAAGAAATACAATAACAATAGAAAAAAAATCACATTAGAAGTTGTTCACCACCTTAAAACATATCATATATTTGCTTACTAGTAGCTTGAATGATACATAAATAAATTTCCCTTTTTTTGACTTTCAACATCCCTACAATAAATCGAGCATTGAATTTATCGACAGCATGACAAACATCTAAACCCAATATATCTTTGACTTTTATAAAATAAAAAAAGAAATCTATGTAATTTAAGTGTATACGCGTTTACCCCTTTACACGTTAAAGAAAAAAGAAACTAAAATAACTTACATACTTAGCTGTATCCCAGTCCCTCCATCGAAGAACAAAAATTAAAATTCCATCAGACGAATTTACAATTATTTTTAAGGGCAATGGGGACATTGACTTTCTTAGGGTCAAAGGCAACAGCACATTCAATCCGATTGAAGAACTTGGGTTTGACGAGTTTACCCAAAACATAGGCTCGTGATCGGACCACGAAGCTCAGCCTCAGCGGCACCGGAGCCGTTGGTATCCCCTTCGAGCTCTTCAGCCCCTGCCCGCTTCCGTATAACGGGATCTTATCCCCCTTCACCCACACCGTCACCAGTCGTTGACTCTTTCTCGACTGATAGAACTTCTTCATCTACAATATCAAAAACATCGGTTCGAGTTTGAGTAAAGATACGTTCGAATTAAAAT
Organism: Flaveria trinervia; assembly: GCA_025506515.1. Taxonomy (NCBI): domain Eukaryota; kingdom Viridiplantae; phylum Streptophyta; class Magnoliopsida; order Asterales; family Asteraceae; genus Flaveria; species Flaveria trinervia. The sequence continues at coordinate 22,037,184 of CM046443.1, forward strand.
TAACTCTTAACCACTAAAAGATTGAAAAAATGTAGTCTTTTAATAACCAAATAAAATGTTATCAAACATACTTTAGAAATACGTAATTGTCAAGAAAAAGCGTAAATTAATCAAGTTGGGTAGCAAAATAGTTAGGAGTAGGTCGTAAAAATATCAAATCGAGCCGAGCTTAAACAATATCTGAGCTCAAACTTACATCGTAGCTCGAGCTTACATCGTAGCTCGAGTACTAATGAGCTCGAGTACTAATGAGCTCGAGTATTAGTCTGAACTACCTCGAGAGCCTAAAAAGCTTTTTATTATATAAATTTATTTAAATATCAAATACATAAATATACATTTACTATCATACTATTATTAGGTTATATATAAAAAGTATGATTACCGATAAATATAAAAGTTAATAATTAAATTATAAACGAGCTCTACCCGAGTTTGAAAATTTTCTGACTATACGCAAACTTCGTAAAACCAAATCGAGACAAGCTTGAGACTAAATGAGCTTCGACTCAATATCGAAGTTTTAGGGTGATTGAGGTGTTGGTTTTAAGGTACTTACAGTGCCGGAACCAACTGCAATTTGCGAGAACGAAAGATCAAGCGGTGTAGATGTGACGTGAACTCCGAAGAACGTCGCTGTATTACGAAAAACGAATTTGACAGTGGAGTTCATCGACACCATATCAGTAGCAACTCCAGTGTGATCAGAACCAGCTTGAACCACAAATCTCTCAAACGTAATACTCTGAAACACAAATTCACACCCACAAACGCATTAATTCAACTCACAAACCTCAAACAAACGCATAATTCACTCGTAACCGATCAGAATCCACAACTTACCCTCATGGTGACCGTAGGTTTTTGGGGCTTACTAGCACCGTACAAAATCAAGGCGAATAGAGTGAACAACAGCACGAAACAAATCACAAACCCCAACACATAACACCGACGAGGTATCGATTTCTCCGATTCATCGTCATCAAGAAGCCCCTCTTCTTCAATCGAATTGAACTGTTTATCCCAGGGCTTCGCAAACCGCTTCATCGCGACGTCGTTGGAGGATATCTTGCCGGAGAATCGGGTGGATGAGGACTCGCGGGAGTGGCGGCCGCCGTAGGAGTGGGAGTGCGGCGGCGATGCGGTGGGGCTGAGCAACGCCGGAGTTGAGTGGTACGAGAGGGCGGTGGTGTTCTTTTCGCCGTCGTGGGAGTCGCGTGAGGGGCTCTGGACGTAGTAGACGGGGCGGCGGGGTGGCGATCGCGGCGGAGATGAGGCGGTGAGGCTGGTGGCGTCGGAATCGGTCTTTGAGTGCTGCATATTGGCGTTTTGGGTTGCTTAGTGTGGGAGATGAAGGGGTGGAGTATTGTAGTGGGAGAATGAGGTTCTGTTTATATATTGTTGTTGTTGTTTTCTGTGTGTTGTGTTGTGTTGTGTTGTGATGTGGTGATGATGATGATGGAGCCGAGGGGGTTGAAGTGAAGGTTCCTACAGCCAAAGTACAGTTGGCGAATTGTGGAAAAAGTTGGAGGTTAGGATGTATCTATTCACATGTTATGAAACGGACTAAGCAATCGGGTTTACTGTTTAGTATGAAGTAAATATTAGCTAAGGTAGCAAATCGCACGTAGTTTAAGGCTAAACAAGTTCGAAAACTTAGGGGTTGTTTCGCTAGTGCTAAACCAATTAGATGTCTGAATTATTAAGTGTTAAACTATTAAAAAGTTTGAAACATTAAAAACTAGTATATTGTTTAACTATTCAAATGTAAAATATCTGAAAAATTCAGATAAGATGTCTTAATTATTCATCATTAGACCTCTTAACCATTCAGCACTAGTATAATGTTTAACCATTTAGAGGCAAATGTTTAAATCATTCAGACATTTATTCGCGAAACAAACAATCTGAACCATTAAGTGTTGGACCATTCATACATTTGTATTATTAAAAGGCTTATTAAGAAACTAGCAAATAACCCCTTAAACCAAATGTAACGAGGCATTACGAGCGTTAAAGGGTGTTATAATGTTTCAAATTGTCCTTACACTATCTTAAAGGATGTTATAGAGTGGTTATAAGTTATGAGCGTTTTCATCGTAAATTCGTAATTTCTCAACATCTTATAATTGGGTAATGATTGATGACATTAACAAATATTAACCTTACATTACTGAGTGGGCCTTGTGTAAAATTTTAGGGTGTTTGGTTTAAAAAAAGTTTTGATAGAAATTTAAATTGTAATTGTAGTGAAATTTTGTTAAAATTGATAATGTATTTTATCGGTAAATATTTAAGTAGAATTAGAATGTGTAATGATTCAATGACCTTGTTCAATTTGAAATATTGATTTAGGTTAGGATAGATAATTTTTTAATATTCAATAGGTTAAAAAGATGAAAGATTATGCTTATTTTAAGAAAAGTAGTAGATAAAAATATAAAAAGTATAAAAATTATAATTGTAATTATAATTTAATGGATGAAAACAACATAAATAATTAAATTTAAACATGGTCAACTCTCCAAGTTTTAATCGAAGTCCTCTCGCTAATTTCTTTTTCTATCAATTCCAACTTTCCTTTTTTCCTTGTTCACGTCCCTTTCGACATCGTCTACATTTCCTTGAGCTCAATATTTCCGTTTATCAGCCTTCTGCGTTCACACGCTCCGTACGTGACGAACTACTTTTAGGATTTAACTAGAGGGTCATTCGATGGATAGTGAACATGATATTTTTTTAGTTAAAAAAATATATTATTATACTTAAATTAAAACAATAACATGTTTGTTTTTATAATATAACAAGTAATAATATAACTAAGTCGATTTAAAGCTCACGTGTTGCGACGAACCTGTTAAAGGGGGAAAATAGATGTAAAAATAATAAACCACACACGCACGTTATGTTGTGTCGACTCACATAATTTAAAACTACATGTAAAATTGGTGAATTGCAAATTCATGTTTTGTCATGTTAACTTGCAAAACCTACAACAAACATAAGACGAAAAATTATAAAATATTAAACGTTTAGGAGCAAAGTTAAAATATAAAATTTTGTGAGTTTAAATAACAAAAAATTAAAAGTTTTATGTTTAAAGTAAAAATAATCAAATTTTAAAAGGTTATTTTGCAAAATATAAAAACATTTTGGGTTAAAAGTGAAAAGTCAACTAAAAAAACCTCTATGCATAATGTACAACATCATTATGTATAAAAATATGGTAATTAGTACAATATAATTTTTTGAAAAAGAAAGATTAATATTTAAAAAATTTATAATCATTTAAACATGATAAAGAAGTTGGATAACAAATATATAGTTTATTGTTTGAATAGTTTAGCTTTCAACGATTATATCATATGTTACACAAATTGTTATTACTTACACTCTTAAATTATACAAAATTATTTTTTGTCATCATCAAATGTATTACAATATGTTATAGATATGCTATATCATATCCTTAGGGGTTACATCCCAATTCATCACTTGATAGGGTTATCAATTTATAAAACTTGTTGACATGACAATGACATAGATATATACAGGTTTGAGTTTGAGTTAAAAAACGTTTTGTATCATAAACAGGTCAATATATTTATGACACGATCAAATCATTTGTTTTAATTTTAAAATATTAAACTATATGTTTAGTTATGATTTCTATAAGTTTGTATTTTGAACATGTTACGAATGTGTCTTGAATGATATTATTATTATGGATTGTAATATAATTTTCTTTTTTAAATTAGGGTTTTTAAAGAGACACGGTTGACAATAGGGACTTTTCTTTTTAGGTTTTGATATTAAGAGTACTCTCCCCTATCATGGGTAGATTTTGGTCTCAGTCAACATGTCTCATGAGAATCCATGTGAATATAGAAACTGTAAAATTAAATTCAAAAGTCGCTCATGCTATGGATGAGTTCTCAAAAGGCAAAAATATTTTTTGATAGTGAGCAAAAATTAAGTCATTATTAATATATTATATATATGTTAACGAATCTAACTATTCTAATAAAATAGTAACTACGAATGACACATGACAACATCACATTCATTGTTAGCAAAACTTTTATCGCTTCTCTCGCATATTAAATAACTTCATTAAAATACTAATTATATATTTAATTCTTTTTTGTTAAAAAATATTTTTTAAAAACTAAGAAATAGATATTTTTAATGTTTATTCTAGAGAAAAACAATTTTATAAAAAGATTTTTTTCTAAACCATCATACATTTTTTAAAACACAAAATATTTTAAAAATGACATTTTTAACATGTTTTGTTTTGAAACGAAATGTTTAATTTATTTTTTGTGAAAAACAAAAAAAAAAGTTTAAAAACAAAATTTTAAAAAGTTAATATCTTTTTTATTACTTATAGTCTTTATTCATACATTTAAATCATATATATTTTATAATTAATAAAATTTTATTCTATAATATAGTAATCACGATTTAATTTTTGTTCATCACCTAGAAATAAATTTTTGCTTTTTGAGAATTCCTTCATGGCAAGAGCGGGTTTTGAATTTGATTTGACAGTTTTGCATGCGCATGGAGTCTGATATGATACGTTGACCGAGACAAAAAACCTCGCCCATAATAGGGCCGGATACCCCTAATGTCAAAACTCAAAAAGAAAAACCAATATTGTTAACCATCTTTCTCTAAAAACCTCCATTTTTTAAAAAAAGTTCTACAAAATGGTCATGTCGTGTTGTCTCGGGTTATCTGATAACTTTTTATATTATCTTGTTATTTTCTAGTCGTGTTAAACTGGTCATGTTGTGTTGTCTCGTGTTATTGAATAGGTATTGTTGATTGTCATGGAAATGTTATAAATAGGTCATGGAACACGTTTATAAACAGGGATGTGTTCATGTTCACATCTAGAATTTATAATAATTGTGTTGTGTTGTATCGCGATCCAATTAGACCTGTATGCTAGCATTAGCACTTGGGGATTAAACGTCTTGTTGTTACATCAAAGGCTAAGATTGGATGTGTCCATGTCTGATCTTCCCAACCTACTCCTTAGTTTAGATTTGATTTATAACAATTAAACATGTTAAAAGGTGGCCCAGAGGCAGAGCTCCGATAACACCTTTTGATGTTCAAGTTTATGTATACAAAATAAACATGCAAGTAAAAATATTCATAACATATAAGGTAGAGTTATCTTCAGAAACCATTATTTTTCGCGAGAACTGTAGTAACCAATATCAACCACACAATTTAGTCACATGTCACTTCTACATTTTTTTTAAACATTCATAACTTTTTTCACAACATTATTGCAGGATCGGTGAATGGGTTCAATTAAAACACAACAACAGAAAGATGAGATTACCCAAACTTAATCAAATAGTAAGACTGGATTAACCACAATAAGACACTAAGAACACAAGTAATATGAGAGACAGAACACAAGAGCAAAATACATAGTCAGAGGGTTTTCAAGATTGTAGTATATTGCTTTCTCAAGTTCTATTACAAGTGTTACAAAGCATAATGGAAAGATACAAGAACATGAGATACTTATACTACATCCTACAGCCGGCTATACTTTGAAAGCCAGCTGGATACAATTGACTAGACACAAACAAAATCAATTGTAGAGTCAAAAGGCATATTGCCTTTTGACTAGTGACTATGACATGCTATAGCTCACATCCTTATCTATTACAAAAAGGATACAGTACATAAAGTAGAAAGTTACAGACTCAAGACCTCAATGTACAGTTACCAAAAGCATGGACCTTTTCACCAACTCATGTAAGTTGGTGACATTACAGAGATGCATCAGAAAGGTGTCCAGCTTTATAAAAAAGTACATCAGATAAAGCATGTGCCAAAAGTCTTCAGAAGAAATCTATCTTCATGAGTTGAAGCTTCGGAAGACTTTGTCTCTAGGCTTCGGAAGACTTCATCTTTGGCTTCAGAAGATATTGGTCTTGGCTTCGGAAGATTTCACACTTAGAATATTCAGTTGCATGTGTGAAACTTCCTAAGCATTCTTCTTCAATGCACTTGTGCAGCATGCAGGATAGACTTTGGATGTTTGAGTTGCATCAGCCTCTTCATTAATCTCTACAAACTCCCCCTAGGCTGATGCTACCAAAACACTTAGTAGACTTTAGATATCAACAGTCCTCATTAGGATGATCACCATTCCTTTCTTCATAAGGTGATCAGGATCCTTCAGACTGTCAAAATGTCTTCTCATACAAAGAGATCATGCAGAGGCAACTGAAACATATCTTGCCATGTGTAAATGTCTTCAGTGCCTTGATCTCTAATGACATGCCATCTTTCGGGATTTGTGGTGTATGTCCAAGACAAGATGGGTCTTCCTGATGCTAGAGGAGCTTTGAATTGGAGTTGATGTAGCATCCTCTGGCTGCACATCCTCAGGATGTTCTGACTCGTCCTGGGGTTTAGAAGAGGGTGCAGTCTTCTTCTTCTTTGGCTTTGGTTAGAAGCCATCTCTTCATTCTTTTTACAGGTTTAACTGAGAAGACTGGCCTGGAGTACCAGATTGATCTTCATTGTCTTTCTCAGTTGGGACTTCCTCTCTCTTAGGCTCAGAAGAGAGGGAGGTTGACCCTGCTGTGGATCAGAAGATGAAGCTTGCTGAGTTTCAGCAGGAAGTCCAGGTTGTGTGTTTTGGTTGTTCAACCTTAACCTCCACTTCAGGTAGGGCTTGACTTGGAGTGGAGTGTAAGTCAATGAGCTCTCCACTTTTGATCTTCTGCTTGATCACTCTGATATGCTCATCCAAAGTGGATAGAGTCATGGGGCCAAGTCTCCTTCTAAAGAATCCATATAGCTTAAAGAAGCTCATCATCCTTTGCCTGTCAACAGACTTCTTCATGCTCTTTTGGATGATGGCTCTTGATTTTGCAGCTTCTTCCCTTAGCTCTTTCTTAGTTGTCTTTTTGTCCTTGACTATCTTAAGTTCAAGTTATTTTAAGTACTCAAACTCAACATAGTCATAAGACAAGGGAAGAAGTGCTTCTTCCTGATAGAGGCCTTTGGCACTCAAGTAGTTGATCATCTTGATCCTATCTTCTTCTTTATCTACTTGAGGTTCTTGTTGAACCACATCCTCTTATGCAGGACTTTCTTGAACTGGGGAGAGGGTAGGCACATGTTTGTACAATATTTTCTTTCTTCTCTCTTCTTTTATTTGTACTAGAAGCTCTGCATCTTCTGCCTCCTTCTTCTCCCTTGACCTTTCCAAGTCAACCAGTTCATTCAACTCATCTAAGGGGAGAGAAATGACACTGTCTATGTCATAGTTCCTTGTCCGCAGATAATTTATCCCGACTGCCCTTAACTCATCATTCTGAGTATCTAGTTTGGGGGTAGCCCTAATAGCAGACTCCATGAGTGTTGAAGACTTAGCAGAGGAACTTTCTCCCTTCAACCTCCTTTTCCTCTCTTTCTCCTCCTCCTCAATCTCCTCAGATGTCATCTTTCTTTTCCCTTTGTCACTCACAGACCTTTGTGACTCAGGGTGGAGAGAGCTTTGGCCTTCATTGCTTGATGCAGCTTCTAAGCTCTGGCAAGAGAGAGGTTAAGCACCTTCACTAGCAGGTGTCTCAAAAGGAATGTGAATCTCTGCAGCAGTTGATGATGATGAGATAGAGCTCTCAGGTTCTGCCACTATGCCTTCAGTCAAGGATTCCCCTATGAAACTAATCTTAGGGGTCTGCCTTAACATCCAGTTGACCGATGGCATTTCCTGATTGCCTAAGTCTCCTTCTGAAGCTGAACTCTGTAGTGATCCTGTCTTGGATTCTTTGAGTCAGCCTGTCAGCTTGTTTTGATTTGCTTGGATTGACAGTGGCATGTTGACTAGATCCAGACTTTCATAGTAATTCAAAGTCTGAAAATTTAAGACTTCTTGTTGTCCTTGAACTCTTATGATGATTAGGGATTTCCTAATGCTGTCATACCTCCACCCAATGATGTGATTGGAAGATGGTGAAGATGACATAGCCCTTGGTATCCCATCCTCAAACAGACTCTGTATGAAGGAGTCTGTGTACACATCGATGTGAATTTGAGGAGGTTGCTGATAATGCACAATTACAAGTGAGGATGGTGAGTCCTCAATGTCCATTCTCTCTGAAGAGCTCCAAGTTCTGTAGCTGTAATGGCTTTCTCCCCCTTTTTGGTAGCATCACCCACTTGCATAGGTGAGCTGGAAGATAGGTAAATCACATCCACAGGTTCTTGTGTTCCTGGTTGAGCTCTCTTAATAGTCTCCCAGCTAGTTTTTCTTTAAGATATGAAATCTCAAGTTGCTGATCATTGATCCTATTGTATAAGGTAGTCACCTAAGATTCAAGGTGACTGACCTTTAAGACTAAATAAGTGCATGTTTTAGACAGTTTGTGCACCTTTAGTCTTAGATTCCCCTCGTCTTCATCAGAAGAATCAGTGGGGGATGAGATGACTAGACCAAAGTCCTCAGTCTCACCACTAACTTGAGGTTTTTGGGTGCTGGTTTTCCTTTGCTCACTGGTTGTCTCAGTTGAGATGACAGTGGGCCGAGTTACCATGGTTGAGGTCTTAATGATGTAACCACTTTCAGAAGTGAGAGCCTCTTCCATATGGACATCCTGAACAGGTTCAGAAGTGTCCACCTCAGTATTAGGTGACTAATGGGGCTAGAAATAGGAGCCTCAGAAGCACTCATCTCTCTTTGAGTAGGGGAAAAGAAGAGAGAATCGTGGTACTCACTGAAACCTAGATCTTCATCAGTATAGAAATCAAGGTTGGGAATTGGTTAGTTGAGATCTATAGGCTGGGGATGGTAACTTTCCCCTGAAGGTTGATCATTTGAGTGTTGAGACTCAGAGTGATGGCTTAAGGTAGTTGGGCTAATGAGCTCATCAGGCTGAGCATGTGGAACCTCAACATTGATCCTTGAAGAGATGGGAGTGGTCTGCTCCTCAGGAGAAATGGGAGCTCTAGTGTCCACTTCTGCCTGTAAGGGTGAGTGTATGGGGACCTCCACAGACTGAATAGTCTGAATAGGGATTCTTTGGATTTTCTTTGATAAGTGAGGGTAATTTGAGGCTATTGAGATGGTAGGGAAACATAGGTGTGGGTTCAACACTAGCTTGTGTTGCTAGGTTGTTACCTTGAGCAATGAGCTCTAACATTTTTGAGACCAGGGTTGTTTCTACCCTAGAGAAGCCACAATGGGCTTTCTCAGTATTTTAAAGATGCCGAGCTTCATTTGTCCCAGTTTAAGAATGTTACCTGTTTCCTTTAACTGTGAGCCCAGTTCACAGTTAAGAATGTACTGGACATATCTAGGAAACATGTAATATTCTAAGGAGTCTAAGTTAGCAAGCAAGTTGGTATAAACAAACTGAGAATACCTGAACTTGACCCCTGAATCATTCCATGGATGATGAAGGAGAGATCTTCAGGACTCTGGTCCCATCCACCATGCTTGATTGATAAGCTATGGATGACCACATGGAGCAAGAATCTCCACTGGGATGAGACCTTCCCTTTCCTAAAGGTCTTTACAGAGAAATCTCCCTCATATCCCATCTGCTCAAAGGAATGATTAACAATTTCCTTTCGGAAGAACACTTCACCTTCTTCATAATCCAGCTGAAGCATGTTGATGATAGCCGGAGTGATGAAGACTGTTCTCCCCTGCACTGTGGCAGACAGTGCCCTCTCCCCTGCACTGTGGCAGACAGTGCCCTCTCCCCATCCATGACAACCTCTTGGCAGGTTTTCCAAAAATCAAGCAGATGATCCTCATAGAGTGAAGGATCAATGGTTAGGGAGGTGAAGTAGTTGGACAAAGCTATGAATCAACAAACCTCTGAGAAATGAGGATCTTTCTCAGAGCTTAACAGAGCAACCTAATTATGTTGCATGTGTAGCTGCATGGTAAAGTTAGGATCATTTCTGTGAGCGAGATTAACCATTGTGAGGTAGCTTAAAGATGAAGAAAGAAGGAAGAAAGAAATTTCAGAGAGAAATTTGGGTTTTAGGTTTGGAGGAAGAATAGATGATAGAAAGAGGGGGAAACTGTTGGGTTTATATGTGAAAGGGATTTCAGATAAAGTTTAATGAAGAGGATAAACTTTGAATCTAGATGTCAGTCCCACCTCTGAAAAAGTAATTTACTTTTGCTCAAAAAGTAGTTTTCTTGGAATTTAAAAAGCTTCCGAAGGTTAATTATTTTCAGACGTTTTAATTAAAAAGCTTCCAAAGCTAAAATGACTTCGGAAGATTTTCCTGAGAGTTTTGAGAATTTTGTTTCGAAAGAGAAATAAAAACTTGATTGCTTTGTATATGAAACAACAAAGCTTCCGAGAGTTAATTTTGCTTCGGAAGAAAATAGTCCTTAAAAATGAATAAGTGTCTGAGACAAGTATTTAAGCTTCGGAAGATAGATTGAAAACTTCTTCCGAAGGTAAATTTCTTAGACAATTATGTATTTTGAAGGCATGATTTGCTTTCGAAGTTAAAGGCATAATTTCCGAAGGATAAAAATTATCAAAAATCTAAGGAAAGTCTTCAAAAATATATTTTCATCCAAAGAAAACATCAGCTTATGAAAGTGATGAACTAGACAACTTAGGACACACATATTTTAAGAAATAATAAGAATTAGTTTTAAGAAAGGTCTACTCAAAGTTGATCATCCCAATAGCTGATATTAGATATTTAAATCTCTGTTCATCAAAAGTCTTTGTAAACAGATCTGCATATTCTGTGTGAACTTTGACTAGTTTAATTAATCACTTTTTATAGTTATCTCTTATTAAATGATACCTGATATTGATGTGTTTGGTCCTTGAGTGCTGCACAGGATTCTCTGTGATTGAGATAGCACTGTTGTTGTCTATATGAATGGGAGTCTCCTTGAAGTTTAACCCATAGTCCAGCATCTGATTCTGAATCCAAAGCACTTGAGCACAGCAGCTTGCAGCAACAATGTATTCAGCTTTAGCAGTTGATGCAGAGACACAGGATTATTTCTTGCATTTCCATGAGACAACCTTTCCACCAAAGAACAGACATCCCCCAGATGTAGACTTTGCATTCATGTTGCAACCGCCATAATCACTATCTGTATAAGCATACAGATTGAAGTCATGATTCTTTGGGTACCATAAACCAAGTGTTGAGGCACCTTTGAGGTACCTAAGAATCCTCTTGACAGTAATGATATGAGACATCTTGGGGTTGGCTTGATATCTTGCACAAATACGTGTAGCAAACATAATATCAGGCCTGCTAGCAGTAAGATACATAGGAGACCCAATCATAGCCCTGTATAAGTGTTCAGGTCCAAGGGAGTGGTTTCTGGCTATGGGTGTCTTAGCAATCTTACAATCAGTCATGTTGTTACTCTTGAGTATGTCTTGAACATACTTTGACTGACTTATGAAGATGCCATCTTCAACTTGCTTCACTTGAATTCCTAAAGAAATTGAGTTCCCCCATGGCACTCATTTCAAATCTGTCTTTCATCACTTCTCAAAGTCTTTATAGAGCTTTGGATTAGTTGAACCAAAGATGATGTCATCCATATACGCTTGAACTAGCAATATGTCATTTCCTTGTCCTTTGATGAAGAGAGTTCCATTTATAGTACCTCTCCTGTATCCATGTTTTCAAAGATACTCAGACAGTGTCTCATACCATTTCTTGGGTGCCTGATGCAGCCCATAAAGAGCTTTTTCAAGATTGCAGACATAATCAGGATGATCAGAATCTACAAAACCAGGTGATTGTTTGATATGTACCTCTTCATCAATCACTCCATACAGAATAACACATTTTACATCAAGCTAAAAGACCTTAAAGTTCTTGGATGCAGCAAATGCTAGGAATATCCTAACAGCTTCTAATCTTGCTAGTGGAGTAAGTACATCAGTGTAGTCAATCCTTTCTTCTTGTGTGTACCCTTGAACAACTAGTCTAGCTTTGTTCTTAATGATGATGCCTCTATCATCTTTCTTGTTCCTAAACACCCATTTGGTTCCAATGGTAGTCTTCCCATAAGGAAATGGACAAAAGTTCCAAACTTTCTGCCTTTTGAATTGAAGCAGCTCTTGTTGCATAGCCTCAACCTAACTTCCATCCTTTAGAGCCTTATCAACTTTCTTTGGCTCTATCTGGGATAGGAAACAAGAGTGAAGACAAACATTTGCTTCATGGGTTTGTCCTCTTGTTCTTACCCCTGTGACAACATCTCCAATGATGTTTGTGGTGGGGTGAGACTTGTGGATCCTAAGTTGAGGGATCACAACAAGTTGCTGAGAAAGATCTAAATTAGAGAAATTTAGATCCAACATAGATGTTTCTCCCACCACATCAGCACACTTTTCAAGAGAAATGATCCAAGAAGTGTGTGACATCATTGATGTTCTTAACTATGGTGTGGTTAGTAGCATCAAGAAATTCTTGATCAGTGACACCACCACCATTGTTGTCTTCCACAATTGAGATGTTCTTATCTGGTTGTGGAGCCTCTGAGTTGGAATTTGAAGGCACCCTAGATATATCAACTGAGTTTGTCATTGTAGTGCTGATAGAAACCTCATTAGCAGAAGTACTTCCAACTGGAGCTGAAGATGTGTGAGTTGAAGGTCTTCTTAGCTCAAATCTGGGATTAGGATCACCTGTATTTAAATTTTCTGTAGATCCTGAAACATTCTCACAAGATTTGTTAAAACAGTTAGTAACTAAATCAAGATCAAATAGCCAATCAGGACCAGAACCAACCACACAGGGTGTGTGTTCATTAAAAGTCACATTGGCTGACTCCTCAACAATTTTAGTTCTGATCGATCATTGCATTCAACTGTTGGAAATCTCGACCTTTCATACTTACCACTTAACATGTGAGTTTCGTGGCCCCTTTTTATGCTTATACTATTTTACAAACATTTACATACATGGGGGAAAAGTATGCTCGCTCGTTTTCTATGCTGTACAACATACATACAATTTTCATACAAGGAATCAACGTGATACTGTGTTGCAAGTACTTATCTGATACATGCTTGGGTCTGCTGTGTGGTTCTATCTTTGCAACTATTTAATTCCAGTGTGGGAACCGACGGTTAGGTATTGGTAGTACTACTGGGTTGACACCCCACCCTCGTGTTGGTATACTAGTTAGTACCAACAATAGCCAGGTACGGGCCTTGGGTGAATATATGCCGACAATTTCTTTGTGTACGTCGCTAGGTTTGGTTGCAAAGCTCATGTCATGTGATTTTACTTGTGTATATAACTGTATTTACGGTATTCCATATCATTTACTTTATACAGCATCACTTACACTTTTATTACTTAACCTGCGAGCTCACCAACAATTTTGTTGACCATTTTAAGCATATCTTTTCAGGTGATCAAGCTAGCTGAGGTTCTAGGTGTGCTGCCTTAGTGGAGACCCTAGGATGCATTTTTTGGACTAAACATGTTTGACAAACAGTTATTTTGAACAATGTTGAACCGTGTAAACATTACAATCTTTTGAAACTTGTTCCCGGGTTGTGGGAAATTACTTTACGATTTCATCTTTATGTGATCATGTAAATCGCTTATTCTGTTATGCATATGGCTATGTTGTCGTGAACATCGACTATACACGACACAAGTCCCCTTGTTGTCGGGTGTCGTCATGACACGCTTGTCATCATTTTATTATTGCATCTCTATCGCTTACCATGTGTTATGACGATTCCCGTCTCGTCGCAACCCCGTGTTTCCGCTCTTAGCGGGGTGTGACAGACTGGTATCAGAGCCATTGGTTATAGAGAATTAGGCAATACACTTGACCTAGACTATAACCTAGGAACCTTCATGTAGATTGCATGCCAGGGTTGTGTGCAATTTTTTTTATCTCATACGTGTTCCTCATTACTTGTTCGTTATCTATCTATTTTGTGATCTTTCCACCCTATGAGAGAGCCTTGTGCTCACTCTTTTATAGGATGCTCCTATTAGATCTCCCGTTCCCTCTACGCGCCAAGTTATCATAACCAAATTCGGGTATTGAGACCCGAAGAGATCTTCACGGATCATATACTGCGCTTGACCTTGGATACTGAGACCGACCCGAGGAGGCTATGTCTGAATCCTTTAAGGATGCGAGATAGGAAACCTCCACCAGACTATACGTGATTATGTGCTTGGGCTCTCAGTTGACCTGGTGGATTATTATGGATATGATGTAAAGGAAGTCGGATGTCATGTAACCGGATCGGGCATCATTCTCGGTACATCGTGGGTGTGGTGGGAACGCTGCGGGGAACCCTATATATAAACATCACCGGTATACCGAGAATATGCTTGAAATGGGCTGCATGGTGATCTTGACCGACCGGAACATGAACATTGGAACTTGATAAACGGAATACTTGTGTATCATATGGTGACTAAAGCTTACATGTTATCTTTTTTATGAATAGAACATGCCGCCTCGAAGATCTACTCGCAGTAATAGTAGCGGAATTGAAACCCCAAGAGGCAGAGGCAGAGGCAGAGGCAGGGGAAGAACCCCAAGAACAAGTGATGCTCCTGCCAGTAACAATCAAGGAACAGGGAACACTGATGTGGCAGCCCTGATCGCCTAACAGTTGGCCACACTGATTCCTACTATCGTGGCCCAAGTGAGCGATGCTCTTCAGAATTCTCACCCCCACGGGGACGGTGGCAATGATAATGAGGATAATGGTAACCCGACTGGAACGAAAGCAATCAGGAGACCGGAAATGGTGGTACAGCCGGTAACGAAACTGTAATTGTTAATGAGACCGGGGTTGTGAATACTAGACGGGGATGTTCGTACAAGGAATTGTGGCTTGCAAACCACGAGAGTTTGATGGCAAAGGTGAGCCATAGCTCTGACCAGATGGCATGAAAAGATGGAGGTTGTGATCGACATCAGCGAATGCCTCGACAGCCAAAGGATTAAGTACGCCACTTGCTCACTACAGGGCAAGGCGCTGACGTGGTGGAACACTCAGATTCAGGCTAGGGGAAGAGAATCCGCGATGCAAATGACGTGGGATGAGTTCAAGGCCCTAATCACTGAGGAGTACTGTCCTCTCAATGAGATGCAAAAACTTGAGCATGAGTTCTGGAATCATTCCATGGTGGGGGCTGGGCACGCAGCTTACACCGATCGCTTTCATGAGCTAGCAAGGTTGGTTCCGCATCTAGTCACCCCGGAATCAAAAAGGATAGAGAGGTACATTTAGGGACTTGCGCCACAAATCCGGGCAATGGTAACCGCTACCGCTCCTCCTACTATTCAGAGCGCGATTCTAAAGGCTGGCGCTTTGACTGATGAAATGGTGAGAACGGGAGTTTTGGGTAGAGGAGCAGAAAAGAGAAAGGATTTTGGGGAAACGAGCCGGTCGAGTGCCGGGAAGTTTGACAAAAGAGCCAAGACAACCAGAAACTTTGTGGCAGTGACGCAGGGCAGGCGAGAGTATGTGGGTCCGCACCCCAAATGTGACAAGTGCAATTATCATCATCCCCCAGGAACGCAATGCCGGGTGTGCGCGAATTGTAGACGCCCGGGGCGTCTTGCAAGAGACTGCAGAACAACGCCGAATATGGTTGCACCGGTCAACGCGGTTAACCCCGCCGGGAATGCAAGGGCTTGTTATGAGTGTGGGAGCCTTGATTACTACCGAAACATGTGCCCCAGGCTGAATCGGGCACCGGGCCAACAAGGAAACAACCAGCAGCAAGTGATGGCTATAGCTGGAAATCAAGGCTCGACCAATCAGGGGAATACAGCTCGGGGACGTGCATTCGTCATTGGAGCCAACGATGCTCGCCAGGACCCGAATGTTGTCACGGGTACGCACTTACTCAATAATCACTTTGCATCTATACTGTTTGATACTGGAGCAGACAATAGCTTTATATCTTTTGAGTTTGTGCAATTGCTTGATTTGAGCCCTAGTAGGCTAGAAACTAGCTACTCTGTAGAAATGGCCAACGGTAGGATTGTTCAGGCCGATGAAATTATTAGAAAGTGCTCGATAATATTAGAGGACCACACCTTCGATATAGACTTGATACCCTTTGAGCTAGGAAGTTTCGATGTGATTGTGGGAATGGATTGGTTGTCGAAACACGGGCCGAGATTGTCTGTCGAGACAAGGTAGTGCGAATCCCTATGTCAGACGGGGGAGTACTCAGAGTTCAAGGAGAAAGACCGGGGAGAAACTTAAAGCTTATTTCCTACATGAAAGCACGCCGGAGTTTACGAAAACAGTGCTACTCTTTTCTGGCTCATGTGGTGGAAAAGAAAGAGGAGGAACAGGAATTGGCAAATATCCCTATAGTGCGGGATTACCCAGATGTATTCCCAGATGACTTGTCTAGTTTGCCTCCTCCACGACAGGTGGAATTTCGTATTGATTTGGTTCCTGGAGCTACACCGGTAGCAAAGACACCGTATCGGTTGCACCGTCTGAAATGCAAGAGTTATCTAGCCAGTTACAGGAACTATTGGAGAAGGGTTTTATTCGGCCGAGTCACTCGCCTTGGGGAGCACCAGTGTTATTTGTCAAGAAGAAGGATGGGTCGTTCCGTATGTGCATCGACTACCGTGAGTTGAACAAATTAACTGTGAAGAATCGGTATCCTCTCCCCAGGATTGACGACCTGTTTGATCAGTTACAAGGAGCTTCGTATTTTTCCAAGATCGACCTTCGGTCTGGATATCACCAACTAAGAGTTTTCGAGGAGGACATACCGAAGACAGCATTTAGAACTCGTTATGGGCACTATGAGTTCTTGGTCATGCCGTTTGGATTGACTAACGCACCAGCTTTGTTCATGGACTTGATGAATCGAGTGTGCAAACCTTACTTGGATAAGTTTGTGATCGTATTCATCGACGACATACTTATTTACTCTTGGTCGAAGGAGGACCATGAAGAACACTTCGGGCAATACTGAACTGTTAAGAGAGGAGAAACTTTTCGCCAAGTTCTCAAAGTGTGAATTCTGGCTGCGAGAGGTGAAGTTTTTGGTCATGTGGTTAACAAAGACGGGATTCATGTAGATCCCGGCAAGATCGAAGCGGTAAAGAAATGGGATACACCCCAGACGCCTTCAGAGATACGACAGTTCTTAGGATTAGCCGGATACTATCGTCGTTTCATTGCGAACTTTTCAAAGATCGCTCAACCGTTGACGTTGCTAACTCAGAAAGACAAGAAGTTTGATTGGGGAGATGCGCAAGAACGGGCGTTCCAAACGCTGAAAGATAAATTGTGCAATGCACCGATATTGTCCCTCCCAGACGGAACTGATTATTTTGTGGTGTACTGTGATACTTCGCATCAAGGGTTGGGATGTGTACTAATGCAGAAAGATAAGGTGATCACCTACGCTTCGCGACAACTTAAGGTGCATGAGAAGAACTACACGACTCATGATCTTGAGTTGGGCGCTGTAGTATTCGCACTTAAGATATGGAGGCATTACCTGTATGGAATCAAGTGCATCGTATACACAGATCATAAAAGCCTTCAACATATTCTAGATCAGAAGGAACTCAATATGCGACAACGACGTTGGGTAGAGCTTCTTAGTGACTACGATTGTGAAATCCGGTATCATCTGGGGAAAGCTAACCTGGTGGCTGATGCTCTAAGCCGCAAAGAACGCGTGAAACCACTACGTGCACGAGCTTTGGGATTGACCATCCAAACAAATTTGAAAGCTCAGATCCAAATTGCACAAAGTGAAGCGTTGAAAGAAGAAAACCTTGCGGGAGAAGAATTCCGAGGGTTGGATAAACAACTGATGTGCAAGGACGATGGCGTACAGTACTTCGTGGACCATATATGGGTACCCAAGTGGGGAGGTGTACGTACCTTGGTCATGGATGAAGCACATAAGACACGATATTCTATTCATCCTGGCGCAGACAAGATGTACCACGATCTCAAAGATCTGTACTGGTGGCCAGGCCTGAAGAAAGACATTGCCACATACGTCAGCAGGTGCTTGACATGCTCGAAAGTTAAAGCTGAACATCAGAAACCATCGGGATTATTACAGCAACCTGAAATTCCCGAGTGGAAATGGGAGAATATAGCCATGGATTTCATTACCAAACTCCCTAAAACGAGCAACGGGCATGACTCGATATGGGTCGTAGTGGATCGAATGACGAAATTAGCACACTTCTTGCCAATCCGAGAAGACTACAAAATGGACAAGTTGGCGAGATTGTACATTAAAGAGGTCGTGACAAGACACGGAGTGCCGGTGTCAATCATCTCCGACCGTGACGGCCGATTCACTTCACGATTTTGGCAAACACTACAGAAAGCAATGGGCACTCGATTAGACATGAGTACCGCCTATCACCCTCAAACAGATGGCCAAAGTGAACGAACCATACAAATGCTAGAAGACATGCTGAGAGCGTGTGTAATCGACTTTGGTGGTAGTTGGGATATTCATTTGCCATTGATTGAATTCTCATACAATAACAGCTACCACACCAGCATTGGTGTGCTCCGTTCGAAGCGTTGTACAGAAGGAAGTGTAGATCACCCGTTTGTTGGGCCGAGATTGGTGAAAGTCAGCTAACAGGCCCAGAGATCATCCAGGAAACAACCGACAAGATCTTCCAAATCAAAGATAGACTGAAAGCCGCTAGAGATCGCCAAAAGAGCTACGCCGACAATCGTCGAAAGCCTCTAGAATTCAATGTTGGGGACCGAGTGTTACTCAAAGTCTCTCCTTGGAAAGGAGTTGTTCGGTTTGGAAAGAAGGGAAGTTAGCCCCGATACGTTGGACCATTCGAGATTACAGAAAGAATTGGTCCAGTGGCTTACCGATTAAGGTTACCACAAGAACTCAACGGTGTGCATGATACTTTCCATGTGTCGAACCTCAAGAAGTGTTTGGCTGACGAATCACTTCACATACCCATTGACGATATCCACATTGACGAAAAGCTTCATTTTTTGAGGAACCCATTGAGGTCATGGATCGTAAAGTCAAACAGTTGAAGCGCAGTAGAATACCAATTGTTCGTGTAAGGTGGAACTCGAAACGAGGGCCAGAGTTTACATGGGAACGGGAAGATCAATGAAACTCAAATACCCACACTTATTCGTGGATGACACCCTTGGACCTAACTCCAGCTGAATTCCGGGACGAAACTCTCTCAACTGGGGGATACTGTGACATCCGTCACCTTAAGGTCCGTCGAACGACATAAATAACATGGAATAATTTTAATTAATCTTCCTTTTCTTCATGAACTCCTGCTTTACGGAATCATGTCTGCTTATTTTTCCCTTGTGCCTGTACTTCCTTCGAGAACGTGTGTTAAGCATAAAACTTTTATAAATTTCATCACCATTACCACCAAATATATCATCTTTAATTTCGACCATTGTCATTAATAAACCATTTTAGGCTATCAAATGCCATTAAACACGCTTTTAACTGTAATATAACGAACATTTTAAGATCGTAATCAACCGAAACAAATTTTTGGGAAACTTGAGGGTTAGTGCAGGGACTAAACTTGTAATTTTGCAAACCTGGGCTGGGTATATAAACCCCATCCCCAGCCATTTATCCTCATCTTCACCTTCAACATTTTCTCCACTTTCTCTCTCGATCTAGCACTAAAAATCGTCACGTTTGTCGCGTTTTCGCTACCAAATCTTGGGTATCATCGTGTATACGTGTTCCTAGCAGGTAGACAACCTTGTTCAACCCGTTTTTGGTTTGGTTTTACTACTGCGTTTTCTAGGGTTTCGGGTGCTCGGGTTCATCCGAGCACATGAGGTCGAGTGGGTGCGTGTGAGGTCTTTCTGCTTGTGTTTCATGTTTGTGTATGTTTGTTGAGTGTTTCTGGAAGTCCTCGTGGTATAAAACCCACGTTAGAGCAGCTCGGGGGCTGCTCAGCCCGACCACAGTCGCGATTCTGCAGTTCAGGCGACTGGGTCTGTCATGCGATTGAGCCGTGCGACTGAGTGAGTCGTGCGACTGAATCGTGTGACTGATGATGAGTGTGAATTTACCTTGAACGTCTGATGATGATAAGGCAACATCAGTAAAAATGTCATTGCTTGACCCCAAAGATTAAAGTCAACGCTATCAACATGCACATACTATTTCAATTGAAATAAACCTAACATTTTACAATTACCGACAACCCATTTGAAACTACAAATACTTAACAAGTGTCATCTTTCATAACAATGAGATCTTTACAAGGATGTCATAAGCAATGACGACTACTTGTAGTACTTTGATCTACATAAGATCTGATACGTGTGTCCGCTTGTGTGTGTGTGCCACCCACGACCGAACCGATACAACCCGAACCGACTAAACATTACTATACGCTTTATACATGTCATTAATGCTTGACCATAACTGTCAATAGGTGTTTGACCGATCATTGCATTCAACTGTTGGAAATCTCGACCTTTCATACTTACCACTTAACATGTGAGTTTCGTGGCCCCTTTTTATGCTTATACTATTTTACAAACATTTACATACATGGGGGAAAAGTATGCTCGCCCGTTTTCTATGCTGTACAACATACATACAATTTTCATACAAGGAATCAACGTGATACTGTGTTGCAAGTACTTATCTGATACATGCTTGGGTCTGCTGTGTGGTTCTATCTTTGCAACTATTTAATTCCAGTGTGGGAACCGACGGTTAGGTATTGGTAGTACTACTGGGTTGACACCCCCACCCTCGTGTTGGTATACTAGTTAGTACCAACAATAGCCAGGTACGGGCCTTGGGTGAATATATGCCGACAATTTCTTTGTGTACGTCGCTAGGTTTGGTTGCAAAGCTCATGTCATGTGATTTTACTTGTGTATATAACTGTATTTACGGTATTCCATATCATTTACTTTATACAACATCACTTACACTTTTATTACTTAACCTGCGAACTCACCAACAATTTTGTTGACCATTTTGAGCATATCTTTTCAGGTGATCAAGCTAGCTGAGGTTCTAGGTGTGCTGCCTTAGTGGAGACCCTAGGATGCATTTTTGGACTAAACATGTTTGACAAACAGTTATTTTGAACAATGTTGAACGTGTAAACAATTACAATCTTTTGAAACTTTTTCTCGGGTTGTGGGAAATTACTTTAGGATTTCATCTTTATGTGATCATGTAAATCGCTTATTCTGTTATGCATATGGCTATGTTGTCGTGAACATCGACTATACACGACACAAGTCCCCTTGTTGTCGGGTGTCGTCATGACACGCTTGTCATCATTTTATTATTGCATCTCTATCGCTTACCATGTGTTATGACGATTCCCATCTCGTCGCAACCCTGTTTCCGCTCTTAGCGGGGGTATTACAATCTTGACCTTGTGATCAGATTGATTTTCAATCTTTAAGATGAAATTCTTCAGAATCGCAGGAGTCTCATCCTTAGTTCTAAGGAAGAAGACCCAAGTGAATCTTGTAAAGTCATCTATGTTCACTAAACAATATGAGGTCCTTCCTATACTCATTAGACTGGTGGGACCAAAGAGATCCATATGTAACAAGTGTAGGGGTGTAGTGATGGAGTTCCTTTCCTTAGGCTTGTGAGATACCTTATGTTGCTTCCCTTTCAGGCATGCAACACAATGGTCATCACTTATAAACTCTTTCTTTGGTATTCCAGTTACCAAATCATTCTTAATTAGTTTATTCATGTTCTTAAAGTTTACATGGCATATTCTTTTATGCCATAGGAAAGACTCATCACTATTGGCTTTAGACAGAAAGCATAAAACTTCTCCAGAGGGAGATGTTTCTTGCAAATCCATGTTGTACATGTTCCCTTTACTAGGGGCTCTAAGCAGAATGTGCTCATGTGGAATAACCACCTAGGCTTGAGAACAATGCACTCATGCTCAATAAGGAGCATGTTATGACTCTAATCACAAAATTGTGATACACTCAGAAGATTGTACCCAAGCTCTTTGACAAACTTTACCTTTTCAATACTGAGCTTACCATTTGTGACCATGCCCCTTCCAAAATGTGACAACCTTCATCTCCTCCAAAAGCAACTGGTCCTCCATAAATCCTTTCAAAGTTCTAGAGTAGTGACCTATTACCTGTCATGTGCCTGGAACAACCACTGTCTATGATCCAGACATTTTTGTTTGTCTTCAACTGTCCCTGCACAAAGAAAATGATTAGTTACATTTAGAAACCCAAGCCTTGCTTGTCTTGGGCTCATTAACAGAAGATAATGCAACAGTAATAGATCCTATGGTTGTAATAAGAGGATCTTGAGCTGTTGTTGATGAAGAATTCTCAGTCACTTGGTCTTTCTTAGACTTCCACATCACCTTTGGAGTCATGGACTTGACCTTCAAAACTTCGGAACCTTTTGGGACTTTCAGAAGTTTCGATGACTGAACCTTCGGAAGATTCTGCAGACACTGCAGCAGACTTTAGTGCTTCGGAAGAATTCCTTTCTTCCGAGACCAACTACCCGTCCGAGGGTGATTTTCCACTTGCTTTCTTCTTAGACTTGGAGCTTCCGAAGGAAACAGATTTTCCTTCCGAAGCTTGAATCTTCTTGAGACCCTTTGAAGTCTTTGTCTTGGTCATATGGACAGTACCTTTAGGATTGTAAGGACAATCCTTAGCAATGTGAGTGATACTTTCACGCATGACACATACCATTGTTTTCTTCACAAGAGTCTTCAGCTGAGAACAAGACTGTCTTTGGTCACATCCCTTCTCCACCTTCATCTTTGCAGATGCTGAGATAGTCCTTTTGGCCTGAGAACTATTCTTGGAATTTGATGGTCCAGGCTGTATAGCAGTGGTACATAACAGATCAGTCTTTTTTTGTTATTGAGATGAGTTGAATAAGAAACAGAACTCTTAGCAGAAGAGTTTTGATTGATGTCTTCAGTCCTTACTACTTCAAACCCTACAGATATGAAAACTTGTTTCTGCTTAGAGTCAAAAGTAGCCTTGATCTCTTGAGCTTTCCTTGCATTTCTTTTGCTCTTTCTGATCAAGTTCTTTCTCATGGACTTGGTCATCACAGTCTTCTTCTTCTCCTCATAAGGATAGTGGTCCTTCTTGGAATCCTCCTCTTAACTCTTTTTAGAGGAATTCTTCACTATCTCTACTTCATCCTCTTAACTTATAGGATCCATGAAAGAAAGCTCATCTTCACAAGTTCTACACCTAGGAGGTCTTACAAACAAGATTATGTGTGGAGGAGCTATCTCATTGGATCCCAGTCCCAGCCTATTTTGATAGCACAACTTGTTATGCAGGGATGTGGATATCATGTTCTTGAAGGTCTATTCTTCAAGAACACTCTTTTCTACCCTAGCTTTACTGATCATAAGCTCAGCCTGGCACTCAGTCAGCTTGGTTATGAGATCTTTGATTTGAGTCCTAAAATCTATGTGTTCATGTTTTAGAACTGGTTTTCTCTAGGTACTTTATCTTCAGTTATCATTTTCAGACTTTCTAAACTCAAATTTTAAAATGTTTAAGGACTCAAGGTCAGATCTCATCTCCAAGTTATAGGACCTGTATCTATTGACTTTAGTAATGCATTCAGGAGTGCAAAGATATTCTAATACCTTGGCTTCATCATGATCTGCCATCAATGCTTGGTTTGGAGAAGCATCTTCCACCTAAAAGCTCCAGTCAAAGCCTCCTTCAACAGCAACAGCAGCTTGCTGCTTTGACTTCTCATTCTAGAGAGCTTTGTCAGTGTAGTTAGGTCTGGACTGTGTTTGGCCACCACTTGTTTTAGGTGCCTTACACTCTCTGGAAAAGTGCCCCATCAAGTTACAGTTGTAACACTTGACTTTGCTTTTGTCCAGGCCAAACTTTCCACTGGTTGCATTGCTTGGAAACTTCCTTCCAGTCCTCTTGTAGAACTTCTTGGCTCTGTGAGTGAAAAGAGCCATATGCTGGACTATTTCCATGTATTCCAGATCATTTGGATTAATACAGTCCAGGTCTTCAAGAGTGAAAAGAGAGTTGCCATAGCTTTCATTAGAAGACACAAAAGCTTGAGAAGAACTTGTCTCTTGGAATGGGCTTCCTTGAGTGTAGTTCTCCTTTGGTGTCTTTGGGAAGGTGATGAAAGGACCCTTTGGTGAGTTGTCAGGCTAGCATATGAGATGATGTTTGGGTTCTATGCTATCCATTTCAACCACATGTAGGGCTGAACCCATTTGATTGTTGAAGTTGCCAGGTGAACCTTGCATGTTCATCTCCATCTGGTAGCCACTGAGAATCCCAGATAACTCTGTCAGAGTAATAGTTTTGAGATTTTCAGTTCTCTTGATCACCACACAGTAGTGTGTCCATTGCGTAGGAAGTGAGGACATGAACTTCCTTACAATGTCTTTGTTTTCAAGAGAAACTCCTCCATCCATATGGGTATCCACAATCTCAACATACCTAAAGTATTGCTGAGTCATGGTTTCACCTGTTTTGAAGGTGAAGTTTTCAAACTGCTGCTTCAAGAGATCCTTCTTGTTCTCCTTGGCTTCAGAGGAACCCTCATACATTAGTTTCAGTGCATCCCACAGCTGCTTGGCCGTTTTACACTTCTTGAAACCTCTGTACACAGAGTTTGGAAGGGTAGTTTGAAGGGTTGTCATGGCTTTTCTGTCAATCTCTACTTTCTTCCTATCTTCATCAGAGTAGTTAGCCACATCCTTGGGGATCATACCAGCACAATAGCAGAAGGGGTGTTAGGTATGAAAAGTCCATTCTCAATAGACTCCCACATTCTTGAATCAAGAGACCTGATGAAACCTTCCATTCTCAAACACCAGGTATCAAACTCACCAAGAGTGATCAGTAGGGACTTGTTCATGGTTCCAGTTTCCATATCAGTCTTAGAAATGGCTGCCATTTGAAAAGTTGAGTATTTGTGTGTGTGACGGATCTTAAGATGGTGAGATCTTATATCAAGAGCCTGGAATGCTCTGATACCAAATGCAGGATTAGTGAAGGGGTTCAATTACAACACAACAACACAAAAAGGAGATTACCCAAACTTAATCAAACAGTAAGACTGGATTAACCATAATGAGACACTAAGAACACAAGTAATATGAGAGACAGAACACAAGAGCAAAATACACAGTGAGATGGTTTTCAAGATTGAAGTATATTGCTTTCTCAAGTTCTATTACAAGTGTTACAAAGCATAATGGAAAGATACAAGAACATGAGATACTTATACTACATCCTACATCCGGCTATACTTTGAAAGCCAGTTGGATACAATTGACTAGACACAAACAAAATCAATTGTAGAGTCAAAAGGCAGATTGCCTTTTGACTAGTGACTATGACATGCCATAGCTCACATCCTTATCTATTACAAAAAGGATAAAGTACATAAAGTAGAAAGTTACAGACTCAAGACCTCAATGTACAGTTACCAAAATCATGGACCTTTTCACCAACTCATGTAAGTTGGTGACATTACAGAGATGCAACAGAAAGGTGTCCAGCTTTATGAAAAAGTACATCAGATAAAGCATGTGTCAAAAGTCTTCGGAAGAAATCTATCTTCATGAGTTGAAGCTTCGGAAGACTTTGTCTCTGAGGCTTTGGAAGACTTCATCTTTGGCTTCGGAAGATTTCACACTTAGAATACATCAGTTGCATGTGTGAAACTTCGTAAGCATTCTTCTTCAATGCATTTGTGCAGCATGCAAGATAGACTTTGGATGTTTGAGTTGCATCAGCCTCTTCATTAATCTCTACTATTATTTTTTTTAAATTTCACCATTAATTTCAATATTTTTTTATATTTTTAATGCCTACCATATTGATATATTTTTTAAAATCATACACCCGTTATTCATGTGTAAATCCAGGTATTATATATGTGTAAAGTGACCTTTGTAAAAAACGACATTTTTTATTTTTTTATATTTTTTAACGATAGAGGGAAACAAGGAAAACACTTCTGTGTTTTTACTTATTTTATTTTATTTTATGATTTTTTATTATATGTGTATATATAATTATAAGAGATAGACAATAAACGTAAAATTACCTATGATGGGTAGGAGGGATTTTCCACTTATTAAAAGAGAAAAGGCTACCTTAAAATAGATGGAGAAGATGTTAGAGCATGTAAAATAAGGATGGATCAATCCTTCGTAGAGAGAAAGGGATGAGATTTTAGGGTATGTTGTCTCTTCTAAATAACGAGGCCGTTAAAAGAGAAAAAATGAAGTGTAAAAATATTAAATCACACACTTACGTTGTGGCATGTTAAATCGTAAGATTTTAAATGAAACATAAAACGAAAAAATTTCTAAATATGAAAGTTCAGGTGACCAAAGTTAAAAGTAAAAGAAATGTTGGGGTTAGATTGTAAAAAATATTGAAGTATTGGGTTAAAAGAAGAAAGTAAAGACTAAAAACGACAAAATGTACATGATACAACCCATGATGCATCAAGTACAACACTCTCATGCACAAACCACTTGAAAAGCTTAAGGTACCACACTCCTATGCACAAATCACTTGGTAATTAGTATTATATATAATATGAACCTAAATTGAAATGATGGCTCTCTATATAGGGAGATCCATCAAATCCTAATAGGATGGGATGTTAGTGTTGGGTTTGTTATATGTTTATCAAAGATATAAACCATTTAAACAAAAACACAGCAGATATACAGAGCTATAAAACGTGTTTTAGTTGCTAAAAATAAGCCATTTATTAACCAACAAATCAAACCCAAAAACAAGGATCATGTATGTGTAAAGAAATACTATCAAACAAAACCAACCATAGGATGTTCATAGAGTACTACCTTTCTAAGAACAATGGATTTGAGAGAGATGATAGATGAAGAAGATGATGTTCTTGAATGGAAGCCTCCAAAGAAGAATAATTCAAGCTAGTATACCCACAAGCTTCTTGCCAAACACTCAACTAGTTAGGAAGTTGAACACCAAAATCCTTCTTCTTGTTCCTTCTTCCAAATCCGAAAATTCAGCCAAGAAAGGAAGAGAGAGCTTGCAAATGTGTGTGAGAGAGAGTGTGGAGTGTGAAATGGGTTAATGTCTTGTATTAGAACAAGACAAAGAATCCCAAGAAGAGCATAAAGTGGGCAACCGAAAATTGAAAGGTTTCCCACCCATTTCATAATAACTTTCACACTAATATTATTATGTATAAGTTTATAAAATTAAACCCTTTTAATTTTATAACTTAACCACACTTTTATTTGTTGTTAAAATAACAATACAAATAATTACTCATGAACAAAATATCCATATAATTTGTTCTATTTCAAATGCAACAATTTAAAAAACCTATTTTCTAAATTGGTGTCAATATTTATTTGCTTGATCATATCAACAAATAAATATTTATTGGTGTTTGTTTAGCTTGTTGTTGGGTATGACCCGACTTAGATCATAACGTACTAACCACATCAATCTTGTATGTGTCTTGGGCATATAAGATCCAACAATCTCCCACTTGCACAAGATTCATAGAAGATTGATGCAAGCAGTAAATATCGCCTAACAACGGTTTACTACCCTTAATATGTATGACTAAGAGCCATTCAATAACATCAGCCCCTTCAAGTACCTTACTTGAAAATGTTCTAGGTGAATCAATTATCTATCTTTTTGTCACAAATGTCATGTTAAATCCTAGAGACACAGAGTGATCATTCTCCATTGATTTAACTTTAGCAGGCCTTATACATCTTACTCTCAACGAATAACAGGGACAAATACCATCTTGATTATATACGTCTCTCATAATCACCTCATATTGTACCTAAAATCAGCCTTATGTACTACCATGTTACAGAACAACGAAGAACTAAGTCAAAGTATAACATTCGGTGAATATCAAGACCCAATATGTATCTCATGTGTAACACCCGGAAATTTTCTTTGAAGCTGACGAAGGAAGAAAAGAAATAAGTCCAAAGTCGAGGGACCAAACTCGCCAACGAAAGAAAATTTGATGAATGGGAGTATAAAAGAGGGAAGACACCCCATACTTGCCATTTTCAGCCAAGGGAGAAGAGAGAAAAGGAGAAAAAAAGGAGAAAAGCTTGGTTCGAGTTGATCCGAGTGTGGAAATCGACATGTAGCGGGTCAAATCGACATGATAGTTTATGTGAGTTCTAGGACCCCACTTTTACACGTTTTTGAATGATTTTGGGGCTGAAACACATCTGAAATCCCTTTTTTGAGTTTTTGGGTGTAATCCCCTTTATGTATGTATGTGCATGTGTATGATTCGTTTGGGGCTTGATTTCGAGCTTGGTTGCACTTGAATGATGTCATGGTATGCTTCCCTAAGGTTTAGAATGGTTGATTTGAGCTTAGAAGAGGCTTGGAGGTCAAATTTGGTGGCTGCAGTTTGGGATGAACTACATTCTGCGCCCAGCTAGGGTTATGCGACTGGAGGCCAACGCGACTGAATGGCATGCGACTGAGGTTCATTCGTGCGACTGAGAGCCATACGTATGAGGGCTATGTGACTGAAGGAAATACGGATGAAGGTCATGCGACTGAAGGAAATGCGGATGAAGGTCATGCGACTGAAGGTCATGCGACTGGAGTCCATACGCATGTGAGCCATGCCATTGAGGTTCATACGCATGAAAGGTGTGCGACTGAGGGCCATTCACATGAAGGTCATGCGACTGAGGTCCATAAGCTAGGATGTCATGCGATTGAGGTTCATTCGCATGGGAAGTATGTGATTAGAGGCTATGTGACTGGAGGTCCATTTGCCTAAGTGTTCTTATATGCATGAGAGACCACGTGACCGAATGGGGTCCATACGCCCAAATGACCATGGTGTTGACTGACTTTCAGGAAGTGCGGACGGAGATTCGGACCTTTGGAGTTGTTGATAATGTGATGGGTATGGATGACTTAAGATAATGAATGATGATAAGCTGATGATGAGGATGGTGTGATGTATATGATATGTGATTTCGTATGGTTGTATGTTGTGATGCGCGTGTTTCATGTGATGCTTGATGTCGTGTGATTGTGACGTTGTATGTCTGTGCATGATATATGTTATGGGTGTGCGATGTTGCCTTGTGTGATTGATGTTGTATGTTGTTATGTTCCTTTTTATTATGTATGATTGTCTTCCTGTGGTTTTGTGTTGAACGTTAATGAATGTAATGAAAGTATTATATAACGTAAAGTGGAAGATAATGAAAAGAGGAACGTAATGAATGAGTGCAAGCATGAACGAAGGAATGAGAGCAAGGATGGCTTGCAAGGGTAAGGAAGAAGGTTCATAACTCATTGTGTGATATGTATGATGGATAACATGAGGGACTATAGACACAGTGGGAGTTCAGTTTTGGTAACTGCTTTGATACGTGCGATGTGGTATTTACTGTGTGCTATGTAGCGTGCGATTCTGGCTACCTCATGTGTGCGATTTGTGCGATATGTACTTTGGGTATGATGATGCAAAGGTGCGATATGTGTGAAAAGTGCGATATGTATGAAATGGACAAACGGAAGAAATGATGAATGAATGAATGAAGCAAATGATAATGTAACGTGCGATGATTAATGAATGGAAGAATGTAACGAACGTAAAGAAGATAATAACTATATTATCTCTATGTATGTACGTTGTGTGATCGCTTACGAAAGTAACGAATGGCTTTGTAAAGGAAGTAAAGTATGTTTTCTTTAAAACTAGAACTCACTCAGCAACACTGACTTTGATGTGTTTCTAGTTGGCAGGTATGTTGCTGAAGATGGCACGAGGTGACAACTCAGTTCTTTTGGAATGGCATCCATTGTTTTCAATGCTTTTGTAATGAAATGTAAAATGATAATGTGAAGCGAACAGACGTATTATTTTGCAAAAGTATTTTGATGAAATGAAAATGTTGTTTTTAATGTTTCTGCTGCAACACTTTTATGTAAGAAGTTAAATATATGTTTTATGTGCGATGAAGAACCAGTTGTAAGGGTCCCGGGAACGAGGCCTTACATCACGTCAGAGGATACCAAATGATATTCGACTCTACTCAAATTTATTTATGATTAATCAAGAAGATTCCATGTAGTAATATTTAAGATGCGGGTCAGTCCAATATTTGTATCCCACAAATATCTATAAACCTTGGCGGCAACCCTTTACTCGATATTCATCATATGAATATGCACCAATCCAAGTTCATAATAGTCTTATCCTCATATTTGTTCCCACAAGTATGAACGACTATGGATGTTTTGAGTAAATAATTTACTCATTACTATGGATGTTTTGAGTAAATGATTTACTCATGGATTTAAACATGCAAAATAGGACATTAGTTGAAACATTATAACCAAATAATTCATTCAAGTAATAAAAGGTTCTAATATCCAAATACAATATTAAAGATCAAATCCAGTCACTAGAATATCAAAGTGCCATGGCACAAGTATGACCTTCATGCTTTGCTTTTTCAAGGAGCTTCGTGAGTGGATCCGCAATGTTTTAATCCGTGTGAATTTTGCGAATACATATCTTTCCCTTTTTAACTTCATCCCTTATGTTGTTGAATCTACATTCAATGTGCCTTGTCTTTTGATGTGCACGAGGTTCCTTGATATGAGCAATCTCACCCTCATTATCAAAAAGAATTTCTAGGGGGTCATGAATGGAAGGGACCACCCCTAGATCGGCAATGAATTTCTTCAACCATGCAGCTTCTTGAGCTGCTAATGACGACGGTGTATTCTGACTCTGTAGTTAATAATGCCACCACATCTTGCTTAGAGCTCTTCCAAGAGACTGCACCTCCATTCAAGATGAAAATGTACCCCAATTATGATCGTGAATCATCCCGATCAATTTGGAAACTCGCATCTGTGTAACTTTTTACCACGAGTTCCTGCTCACCAGATCCATAGATTAGGAACATATCTTTAGTCCTCCTTAGGTACTTAAGTATGTTCTTAATAGCCATCCAGTGGTTATTTCCAGTATTTTGCTGGTATCGGCTTCTCATGCTCAAAGTGCATGACACGTCTGACCTAGTGCATATCATTGCATACATGATGGATCCTATAGCAGACGCATACGATATTCCTTTCATCTTATCTTGCTCAACCTTTGAGCTTGGACATTGAGTCATACTCAATATCATTCCTCTTTGAATAGGTACGGTACCTTTCTTAGAGTTTTCCATCATTAACCTTTTCAAGATCTTATCAATGTATGCACTTTGATTTAAACCTATCAACCGTCTTGATCTATCCGTGTAGATCTTTATGCCCAAAATATAGGCGGCTTCACCAAGATACTTAATGAAAAAACAGCTTCCAAGCTAGGTTTATACATCTTCCAAGGTTGGAATGTCATTTCCAAATAGTAGGATGCCATCAACATACAATACTAGGAAAGTGATGATGCTCCCACTAACCTTTTTATACACACATGCTTCATCAGCGTTTTTGATGAACCCAAATTTGATTACCTCTTCATCAAAATAGTGATTCCAACTTTTTGATGCTTGCATCAATCCATAGATTGATTTATTTAACTTGAATACTTTGTTAGGATGTTTTGGATCGACAAAACCTTCAGGTTGAACCATATATACATCTTCCTCAAGATTTCCATTTAGAAAGGCGGCCTTGACATCCATTTGCCAAATCTCATAATCATAATGAGCAGCTATGGCAGATAATATCCTGATAGACTTTAGCATTGCAACGGCAAGAAGGTCTCATCATAATCAACCCCTTGAGTTTGAGTGAAACCTTTTGCTGCAAGTCTAGCTTTATAAGTATCCAAGTTTCCATGCATATTGGTTTTCTTCTTGAAATCCACTTACTTCCAACTACCTTGAGTTAAGAGGTGGTTCAACCAAGTCCCACATTTGGTTGTCATACATGGATTGCATCTCAACGTTCATGGCTTCAAGCAATTTGTCACAATCAAAATTGGACATTGCATCATGGTATGTGGTTGGTTCATCGGAATCTACCACATAGCATCCATCCATGAAAAATCTATATCTTTCAGGTGAATTACTAGTTTTACCAGATATGCGAACATTTTGTTTGTACTAATCAACCATTTGATCATCCTCAACATCCTCATGTTGAGTACTAGTGTCAACCAAATGTGTATCGGGTTATGGTTCTTGATCTTCCTCAATATCCATTGTTTTACTACTAGCTCCTTATATAAGGAAACTAGCTTCTAAGAGCTCAGGCTTCTTGGTAACAAACTCCTTTTGTTCCGATGGATCATAGAAATAATATCCCATAGAATCTCTAGGATATCCAATAAACATACACTTAGTGAATGACTTTCTAACTTGTTTGAGGTGGGAGTCTTAACATAAGCCTCACATCCCCACACCTTTAAATATGATAGAGATGGAACCCTTCCATGCCATATTTCAAAAGGTGTATTTTCTACTTTCTTGGTAGGGGCCATATTCAAAATATAGGTCGTAGAGAGCAAAGCGAAACCCTAAAATAATAGAGGCAATGAGCTTCTAGCCATCGTAGATTGAACCATATCCAATAGAATTCGATTTCTCCTTTCGGACACACCATTGTGTTGTGGTGTTCCAGGTGGAGATAGTTGTGAGACAATCCCACAATTTCTAAGATGATCTCTAAAAGCATCACTTAGGTATTCACCTCCTCTATTGGTGTGAAGAATTTTTATTGACTTGTTGAGTTGATTTTCTATTTTATTCTGGAAGATTTTGAACATTTCAAAAGCTTCATCTTTGTGTCTTAACAAGTACACATACCCATATCGATTATAGTCATCGGTAAAGGTAATGAAGTATCTTTCATTGTACCTAGGCATTGGCTTAAAAAGACCACATACATCTGAATGTATGATACTAAAAGGTGCCTTAGTCATTTTGCCTTGTAAACAAGATTCACATACATCAAATAAATCATATTCACTTGCTTTTAAAAGACCATTCTTTTGAAGTGTTTGTATGCGCTTTTTTTATATGACCAAGACGGCAATGCCAAAGATAGGTGTCAATCAAATCCAATTTGAGCTTCTTGGTGGTGGTTTGGTACAATGAGCTATCATATAATGTGTTTTCATGAACCAATTCATAAATACCATTAATAGGAAAAGATTTAAAATAAAAGATGTCATTTAAAGAAACATGAATTTCATTTTCAATAAATGTCAAAACATAACCATATTGTCTTAATTGGGTAACTGAAATAACGTTCCTAGTCGAACTAGGAGCATACAAAACATTGTTTAGAATTGCTTTCAAACCATTTTGAAGCTTGAAGATGTAGTCCTCTCGGTCTTCAACTTGAACTTTTACCCCATTCCCCAGGTAGAGGCTAACATCCCCTTTCTTGAAGTCCTTACTTCTTTTGAACCCATGTAACAAATTGCAAATATGAGTTCCACATCTGGTATCCAAT
The DNA here is from genome assembly GCA_025506515.1 of Flaveria trinervia. Taxonomy (NCBI): domain Eukaryota; kingdom Viridiplantae; phylum Streptophyta; class Magnoliopsida; order Asterales; family Asteraceae; genus Flaveria; species Flaveria trinervia. The sequence continues at coordinate 22,070,687 of CM046443.1, forward strand.
ACCGATGTGTTAGAGGATATTAAATTGAGATCAATATGAATCATGAAAATTATACTTGAGGTTTTCCTGGCATCCCTTTTAGCTTGCAACTCTTTGATATGGACAAGACAATTTCTTGCCCAATGTCCTTTTGCTTCTTCTCTGCTTGTTTTGGTCATGGCGCTTTTACCACTCCCTTTCCCTTTCCCCTAACGTACCCTTTACCCTTGGCAACACTTGCCTTGGGTATGCGGTGAGGCCTCTTCTTGTTCCTACCTTCATTGATGGTGAGAATGGGTAAAACTCTTTTACCCATGGCCGCCTCGACTATTTTGAGCATAGAGTGAAGCTCACTTATGTTCTTGTCCCACCCGTTCGCGTTATAATTCATAAAGAAGTTGTCAAAACTTTTTGACAAAGAGTTAAGAATCAAATCCATAGCCAACTCTTTCAAGACAGGACAATTCAGCCTTTCGAGGCAGTCAATGTGGCTCTTCATATTAAGTACATAAGATGATATAGATTGGATGTTATCCATACGACATGCATAGAGTGCTCGAACTGTTTCGAATCGCTCTACCCTTGCTTGTTGTTGGAACATTTCCTTCAACTAGGTAATCATGTCGTATGCTCGGTGATGTTCGTACTCCTTTTGGAGATCTGGAGTCATACTTGCCAACATGATGCAAGACACTTGGACCGAGTCCTTAGTGTATTTCACCCAATTATTATAGGCCTCCTCATCCTACTCATTGGGTTGATCAGGAATCGGAACGTCTAAAATATACGACTGTTTCTCTTGCTTGAGAAAAATTCTCATGTTTCGAAACCAATCAATAAAATTGTTAAGGTTTAGACGCTCCTTTTGGAGAATGGTTCTTAGTGATAGTGTGTAAGCAGACAGGATATCATTGTTTTCATTGTTATTGGTGGCCATCTACAAAATTTAACAAAGTTCAATTTTACTATTTTTGATATTATCATATTTTAATAATTAATACCTTTTATATGTCTTACATAATTTAAAATTATAGAATCTAACATTATATTTAAATAGTGTTAGGTGACCTTTATCCCATTATTTAATTAACAAGGTAGTCAATGTTTGACAATTGCAACCCTTTGCAACTTCTATAGGTATGTGATCGACTTTAAACATCAATGTATAGTCGGCATGTTTATCCTATCAATACCCTTTGTAAACCATATTGTAGGTGATTCATTTAACATGGTTTGTAAATCAAGTCACCCTACTTACACACACACATATGGGTTTACCAATATAAGTGGTTAGGTGACCTTTATCCCACAAACATGGTATTCCCACCTCAGATCACAAGTTCTCTCAAAATGGTTAGGTGACCATTATCCCATTAAGAGTTTCCAAGTGACTCAAGTGTTGTGCATAAGGGTGGTGTTAAACTTGTTTTTAAAAAAATATAAGTTTTCATTACTCTAGATTAGAAAACTTTATGTACCTTGTATTTTCATGCTTTCAAACACATAATACCCTATGGTTCCCCTTTTAATAAAACCCTTTTAATTAAAACAATTAATCCTTTTAATAACCTTTTATTAACCACTTAATGATAAAGAACCATAATTTTTTAGCTTGTTATGTTTGTTAATTAGTTTGTAATGCATATCCATATATCAAACAACAACCATAAAACAAACAACCAAACAAGCACAATCATACAATCACAAGTTCATAACCATAGCCACTAAGTTGACTACACCTGTTTGCCATCACAAGTGTGGTCATTAGGTCTTTCATAAGGGTTAACAATGACACATCAAAATGTGTCCATGAACTCCCACTTGAATCCACATCCAAATGCTTCAAGTGTCCATGTCTTTTATGTCCTTCCTTTGGATCTCCAACTTGTGCATCCTCTTTTACAAAACTCATATCCTAATACAATTTTTCTAATAAAAATGCACCTAATCTATTTATTACATAACAAAAGAATAAATAAATTACAACCCAAAGATACAAACACAAAATCATTACAACCCCTTTAATGAATAAAACCAAACATGACAAATCATTCAAGCAAATCAAAAACACACTTGGTCAAGGCTATGTTATGCACCAAAACATGTATCCAAATACAATATTTAAGAACAAAATGAACTCCCTTTTTAACCCTCAAAATTTCAGCCAACATAAACTAAAACTTTAGGGTTTTTTTCCAAACAAAATAATCAATTATTTGACATCAATCTTTCAAGTTATTCTAAAGCATGTAAAATAAAACTTGAAAGACAAGAGATTCATACGTTCAAAACAAATCAACCCCTAATGGGTTGAAAAAAATCCAACAAAACTAACTTTTCTTGGCTTTTTGAAACAAGTTTTCCACATAACCGGCTCTAGATGCCATTGTAAGTTTTGTTACATGTTTATCAAAGATTGTTTAACCATTTAAATAAAAACACAGTGGATATATTGTAACACCTGGTTATTTAGAGTCAAAGAAAGAAAGAATAGAGTGAAGAAAAAAAAGAAAAAAAGATATTTACCCAAGTTGAGGGGTAAAAATGTCAAAAGGACAAAAAGGTTTGAAAGTGGGCATGGCCGCCCACTCTCCTCTTAAAACATCCAGATCTTTAGATTTTTAGAGAGAGAGAAAGAAAAGAGCAAAACTTTTGGTTTTAGAAAGAAGAACAAGAAAGAATTTGAATTCAAGGTAAGAATTCATGGTTTTATGGTGTTCTTAACTGGTTATGTCCTCGGGTTTATGCTCATGTGTGTTGTATGTGTTAAATCATCTAAAGCTTCACATGGTGGAGGTCGTGGTGCTAAACCACAAGCTACGAGAAGAAGGCCTAGAGCCAAAAAGGTGGTTCATGAAGAACCAGAGACCCCTCATCCAGAGGGTGGTGCTGAGAGTGCTAACTTAAGGGCCTCGGTGAAGGAGGTTGTTGTTGAAGAGGTGCATCAGGTCATGCAGACAATCTTACCGTCTATGGTGACCGAAGTTATCAAGGTTGTGAGGGAAGGAGAAAGGAAGGAAAGGAATAGACCTAGGGGGAAAGGAGACAGCCCGAGACTGAGACGGTTCTTTCTGATGACAAAGAAGGAGTGGACGAAGAAGAGCCTACGCCGGAGGTGGCACGAGGATGTAACTACGGGGAATTTCAAAGGTGTAAGCCCCATACTTTTGATGGTAATGGTACTGCTGCTGCTTCTCATCGATGGGTGAGGGAAATGGAAGCTGTTCTGAATATCAGCGAGTGCTGAGAAGACCAGAAGATAAAATTTGCTGCACACTCGTTTGTGGACATGGCTTTGTGTTGGTTGGACAATATAGTCCAAGCGGAGGGTAGTTGGGCAATTGGGAGAATGAGGTGGTCTAAGCTGAAAAAGTTGGTGATTAAGGAGTTCTGTCCTCACAGAGAAATGGATAAGGTGGAAAGGGAATTCCTGCAGCTGGAGGCGGAAACCATGACACATCAACAATACACCACCAAGTTTAATGAAGTGCCACGGCTGGTGCGTGATCAGGTGACACCTCTATCACGAAAGATTAAGCGGTGTATCCAGGGCTTGCCGGTGGATGTCCACAGCCACATGATCGCCACCCGACCGAGCACGTCTAGGTCGGCAGTTGATCTGGCAGGGAGGTTGTATGATGAGAGAACTATGGTGGTGGCCAAAGGTAGAAAGAAAGGTGGTGGTGACCGGAATTGGAGTGGGAAAAGGGTTAGTCGAGGCGGTGTCCCGACGAGTAACAAGAAGTCACGGGTAGATGACCGCCGTGTGGTCACATCTGGTGCAGGATCGAAAAAGTGTCACAAATATGGAAGAGTGCATATCGATGAATGTAGGTTGGGATCGAACTTATGCTACAAATATGGGAAGCCTGGTCATATAGCGAAGGACTGTCATGTGGTCAGATGTTTTAACTGTGGTGGAGAGGGTCACATGAGTAGAGACTGTAAGAAGTCGAGGGCTGAGGGTTGTGGGTTGAAGAAGACTGGAGGTGAAGGACCGAGGGCGAGCACCAGAGCGTTTATGATGACGCAGGAGGAGGCTAGGACGGACCCTGATGTTGTGTCAGGTACGTTTCTAGTAAACCAAACTTTAGCCTCTGTGTTATTCGATTCTGGTGCTAGTAAAAGTTTCATTTCTGCTATTTTCTTTGCTAAATTTCCTGTTAGTAGTAAGAATATAGATGCACCCTTTGATGTAGAAATTGTCATAGGTAAGTCTACCAAGATTTATGAGATGATAGAAGGATGTGATGTGGAATTAGAAGGTCACAAGTTTCTCGTTAGACCATTCGTGATGACCTTAGGCGGGTTCGATGTAGTCCTGGGGATGGATTGGTTAGCAGACTATGAGGCGAACATTGTGTGTCGCAAGAAGATGATTTGTTTAAAAGGGCTGACGGGAGTATGGTGAAGGTTTACGGGGATCGGGTCACGACGATCCCAAAAGTAATCGCACTGGCAGTGGCAGGAAAGTGCATGAGGCGTGGATGTAGCTCCTACTTGGCTTATATGAAGGATGTAGAAACACCAAAACCATAGCTATCCGATGTCCGGTTGTGTGTGACTTTTCAGATGTGTTTCCCGAAGACTTACTAGGAGTGCCACCTGACGAGAGATCGAGTTTCAGATTGATCTGATACCGGGTACCCAACCTGTTGCCAAAGCACGGTATCGGTTGGCTCCGATTGAGATGAAAGAGTTAATGGAGCAATTGCAAGAGCTGCTTGATAAGGGGGTAATTAGACCGAGTATCTCTCCTTGGGGTGCTCAGGTCTTATTCGTGAAAAAAAGACGGTAGTATGAGGATGTGTATTGACTACCATGAGTTGAATAAGTTGACGATAAAGAACCGATACCCCTTACCAAGAATTGATGATTTGTTTGATCAACTTCAAGGTGCCAGTGATTCTCAAGGATAGACCTTTGATCGGGCTACCATTAGTTAAAGGTGAAAGAGCATGATATTCTTAATACAGCTTTTCACACGCATTATGGTCACTACGAGTTCCTCGTTATGTCATTTGGTTTGACCAACATGCCAGCTGCTTTTATGGACTTGATGAATCGAGTTTGTCAGCCAATGTTGGATAAATCAATGGTTGTGTTTATTGATGATATCCTGATTTATTCCAAGAGTAAAGAGGAGCATGCCGGTCATATTTGAGAGGTGATAGAGACGTTGAGAAGGGAGAAGTTGTATGCTAAATTTTCCAAATGTGCATTTTGGTTGCGCGTGGTTCAATTCTTGGGTGGTGAATCCTGATGGGATTATGGTGGACCCGGCAAAGGTGGAGGCAGTGATGCAATGGATGTCTCCAAAGACGCCATCCGAGATTCGTAGTTTCTTGGGTTTGGCGGGCTACTACAGGAGATTCATTCAAGACTTCTCTAAGATCGCTTCTCCACTGACCAAGTTGACCCGAAAAGATGTAAAGTTCATATGGGGTCAAGCTCAAGAGAAGGCGTTCAAGGAATTAAAGGCGATAATGACACACGCTCCTGTTATAATCATTACCTGATGGAAGTGAAGATCTGGTGGTTTATTCTGATGCTTCCTACTCGGGGTTGGGGTGTGTGTTAATGCAGAGAGGAAAAGTTATAGCCTATGCATCCCGGCAGTTAAAGGTTCATGAGGTTAATTACCGTACTCATGATTTGGAGCTAGCAGCTGTGGTCTTCGCGTTAAAGATTTGGAGGCACTACCTATACGGTATAAAGTGCACCATATTCACCGACCACAAGAGCTTGAAGTAGTTCTTCAAGCAAAAGGACCTGAACATGAGGCAGAGACGATGGTTGGAGCTCATAAAGGATATGATTCCGAGATCCATTACCATCCAGGCAAAGCCAACATGGTGGCGGACGCCCTTAGTCGGAAAGAGAGACCCGAACCGATTCGGGTGAAAGCTTACCAGTTGATCATGACCTTTGATGTGATGAAGCAAGTCAAAGAATTTCAAGATGAGGCATTGAAATAAGATCATCTTAACTCCAAAAGAATGAGAGATCTGATTGCGGAATTGGGTGAAAACAAACTCGATGTTAGAACTTGATTTGGACGGATGTGGATTCCTCGTTTTGGGGATCTACGTATGAAGATTATGGATGAGGCTCATAAGAGTCGATCTTCTATTCATCGCAGTGCTACGAAGATGTACCAAGGCATGAAGAAAAACTATTGGTGGGCGGGTATGAAGCGTGATGTGGTGGAGTATGTGAGTAAGTGCCTTACTTGCTTGCAAGTGAAGGCAGAGCATCAGAAGCCATATGGAAAGATCCAACCTTTGGATATACCGAAGTGGAAGTGGGAGCACATCACCATGGACTTTATTACGAAGCTACCATGTACCGCGTGAGGGTATGATGCCATATGGGTAATAGTTGATCGTTTGACGAAGAGTGCTCACTTCCTACCGATTCGCGAGACGTATTCATCCAAGAGGTTGGTGGATCATTTCATCAAGGAGATCGTAACTAGTCATGGTGTGCTGGTGACTATTGTGTCTGACCATGACACCCGGTTTACATCAAAATTTTGGAAGAAGTTCCACGATGCAATGGGGATGAGGTTGCATATTAGCATAGCTTATCATCCTCTGACAGATGGTCAATCGGAAAGGACCATTCAAACGCTGGAGGATATGCTTCGTGCATGTGTCATTGATTTTGGAGGAAGTTGGGATGACCACTTATCGTTAGCTGAGTCCTCTTATAACAACACTTATCATGCCAATATCGGTATGCCCCCTTATGAGATGCTATACGGTAGGAGATGCATAACACCCGTTTGTTAGGGTGATATTGGTCAGAAGGAGTTAGGGAGCATCGAGGTGATCGAGGCTATGATTTAGAAGCTCGAAAAGATCAAAGGCTTCATGAAGGCAGCCAAGGATAGACAGAAGTCGTATGCTGATAAACGACATAGACCGATTGAATTCCAGGTGGGTGACAGGGTCATGTTGAAAGTATCACCTTGGAAGGGTATCATTCGATTCAGAAAGCGGGGCAAGTTGAGCCCGAGATATATAGGGCCTTTCTGAATCATTGCTAGAGTAGGAGAGGTGGCCTATAGATTGGAGTTACTAGATTAGTTAAGTGGAATTCATCCGACATTCCACGTATCTCATCCGGGGAAATGTTTGGCAAACGAAGAAATGGTTGTACCACTAGAAGACATTGAGGTAGACGAACGACTCAATTATGTGGAGCAATCGGTGGCAATCATTGATCGTAAAGAAAAGAGGTTAAGGAATAAAGTGGTTCCTCGGGTGCGTGTACAGTGGAAGCACCGAAAGGGATCAGAGTCTACCGATCGGAGATCCATGGGTTACAGACGGTATCTCCCCATGGCCTTTCGCCTCTGAAAGCGTCCTTCCTTCTCAATCTATGGATAATTTATTGAATCGCGGCTTTGCTAGTATAGAAAGGATCCCCCCCGATTAGTCTTCGAGAGGCTTAAGAAATCAAGTGGGAAACCAAAGAAGAAATGAGACAACATTACCCACGCTTGATCGAGGAATAACAGGTTTCGGGGCCGAAACCTATATAAGGGGTGTGGACTTCTAACACCCGGTTATTTAGAGTCAAAGAAAGAAAGAATAAAGTGAAGAAAAAAAGAAAGAAAATATATTTTACCCAATTTGAGGTGTAAAAAGTGTTAAAAGGACAAAAAGGTTTGAAAGTGGATGTAAAGTAGGCATGGCTGCCCACTCTCCTCTTACAACATCCAGATCTTCAGATTTTTAGAGAGAGAGAAAGAAAAGAGCAGAACTCTCGGTTTTAGAAAGAAGAACAAGAAAGAATTTGAATTCAAGGTAAGAATTCAAGGTTTTATGATGTTCTTAACTGGTTATGTCCTCGGGTTTATGCTCATCTGTGTTGTGTGTGTTTGGTTGTGTGTTTTTAGTGGGTTTCTAGGCGGTTGAACTCAATTGCATACGAGTTTGGAAGAATCCATACTCAAGAGCTACAAAGGTGCGTTCTAGAACCCCTCTTTTACATGTTTTAACTTATTTTGGGCCTGGAAATGCATGAAGGCATGTTTTTATAAAACTGGGTTTCATACCCGTATGTTTGAATATGTGTATATTGCAGGTATGGTATGATTTTGAACTGTGTTCATGCTTGATGGTGTTATGGTTGTGTTTCTAAGGCTTAGAATGCATGATTTAAGCTTAGAACATGATAGATGGTGTTTGGAGACCGAATTATGATGATAAGTGTGCCCTAGGCTGCTCATGCGCCTAAACAGCAGTTCATACGCCTAAGTTTAGAAAAAACTGCTTAAGTGTGAACAAATGCGGATGAGTAATAAATGCGGATGGCAAAGTCAATGCGAATGAGAAAGTCAATGCGGATAAGCATTGAACAAATGCAGATGAGTAAGTCATGCGAACGAACAAATGCGGATGAGTAAGTCATGCGAATGAACAAATGCTGATGAGTAAGTCATGCGAATGAACAAATGCGGATGAGTATAGTCAATGTGGATGAACAAATGCGGATGAGCATTGACAAATGCAGATGAGTAAAGTCAATATGGATGAACAAATACGGATAAGCATTGACAAATGCGGATGAGTAAAGTCAATGCAGATGAACAAATATGGATGAGCATTGACAAATGCGGAAGAGTAAAGTCAATGCGGATGAACAAAAGAAATGCGGATGAACACTTGGAATATTTTCTGATTTTTTGGGGAAAAAGTGAAATGTAGGCTTTGACTTGGGAGGTTCCTGGGGTTCATGTAAGCTGACTTTTGAGGTTATAGATGATGTGATAGGCATTGAATGATAATGTTACGATGTATGAATGATGGTATGTGTGGTGTATGTTATGTATGTATGATGCCCTGTATGATCATGTTGACTGTGTATGTTGATGTTCCTTACATTGTATGTTTATTTTCCCATGGCTTTACGTTGAATGTTAATGAATGAAATGAAAGTATTATGTAACATAAAGTGGAAGATAATGAAAAGAGGAACATGATGAAATAATGCATGCATTAATGAACAAAGGAAAGTAAAGTAAGTCTTGCAATCCTTCTATGTGGAAACACACCCAATGAAGGGTGTTAATTCAATGGTGTGTGGGTTAGCTACCCTAGAAGGATGCACACCAGGTTCTTTCTTTGTGATTAACCATTTGTATAGAGCCTTTGTCGCTTACCCTAGATATTGTTGTCAGGCTGTTGTGCGCCATGACAGGGGGTCTATGATAGACCTCGGCCCAGTATTAGCTTTATGCATGACGGCAGGTATAGCACATGACAATGGTACACCTGAATTTACCCTAGGTATTGTGGCCAGGCTGCTGTGCACCATGACGGGGGGTCTATGATAGACCCCGGCCCTGTACCATCTTTATGCATGACGGTAGGGTAAAGTTCATGGTTTTTGATGGTATGAAAAGAAGTAATGATGAACGTATGAATGAAAGTAAGAAAGCATGAATGAATGGAAGTTAATGATTAAATGATATTATCTATGTGTATGTATGATGTGTGATCACATGCAATAGTGATGAACGGTTTTAATGAAGGTAAAGTATGTTTTATTATAAAAATAAAACTCACTCGGTAACGCTAACTTTTTATACATTTTCCAGTTGGCAGGTAATGTTCTTGAGGATGGCGCACGGCAACTACTTTGCATTTTGGATGGCATTCTTTTGTTTAATGTTTTTGCATTGTAATGTGAACGAACGATGTTTTGAAAAGAATGATCGTATTAACTTGCAAAAGCATTTATAATGAAATGAAAGGTTATTTTAATGTTCTGCTGCGATGTTTTATGAAAGTTAAATGTAAATATATGTTTTATGAGCGATGATTAGCCAGCTATAAGCGTCTCTGGAACGGGGCCTGACATATATAGAGATATAAAACGTGTTTTTGTTTCTGAAAATAAATCATTTATTAACCAACAAATCAAACCAAGAACAAGGATCATGTATATGAAAAGAAATGCTATCAAACAAAAGCAACCATAGGGTGTTCATAGAGTACTACGTTTCTAAGAACTAGGAAATTGAGATGGATGATAGATGAATAAGATGATGAAGATGATGGTTTTGAATGGAAGCCTCCAAAGAAGAAGACCTCAAGCTAGTATACTCACCAACTTCTTGCCAAGCACCCAACTAGTTAGGAAGTTGAACACCAAAACCCTTCTTTTTGTTCCTTCTTCCAAATCCGAAAATTCAGCCAAGAAAGGAAGAAAGGGCTTGCAAATGTGTGTGAGGTAAAGTGTGGTTGGAGTGGAGTGTGAAATGGGTTAATGTCTTGTATTAAAACAAGACAAAGAATCCCAAGGAGAACATAAAGTGAGCAGCCAAAAATTGAAATGTTTCCCACCCATTAATAATAACATTCACACTAATATTATTATGTATAAGTTTATAAAACTAAACCCTTTAAATTTTATAACTTAACCTTACATTATTTTTGTTATTTAACCTACTTAAATAACAATACAAATAATTTCTCATGAACAATATATCCATATAATTTGTTCTATTTCAAATGAAATAATTTAGAAAACTCATTTTCTAAATTGGTGTCAATATTATTTGCTTGATCATATCAAAAAATAAATATTTATTGGTGTTTATTTAGCTTGTTATTGGGTATGATCCGACTTGGATCATAACGTACTAACCACATCAATCTTGTATGTGCCTTGGGCATATAAGATCCAATAGTTAGAGGATGGTTTCTCTCATCCATCTCATAAACATCACTTTGAATCGCTCAATGATTACTCGTGCAAAAGTCCAAGGTTTTTAAATCTTTTATTCAAGTGAATTTGGCACATCTTGAGATTCAATCTTTATATTCTAATTTATTTGTTGATACATTATGTTCCTAGTTTATGTCCTTAATGTTAAAGTCTTTCATTTCTTACACATGTGTAATGTAATTATTCAATAAAATATGATATGCGTTTGATGTTTACTTATCTTTGAATATTTCATATATTATTGTGTTTGATATAATGCATAGGTATGAACATTTTATATAGGTTTGAGGTTGTTGTACATAGTTCTTAGTCAATGATGATTGAGAAATGTGTTCAACTTAGTCGGGTTATTATTCATGCTAATGGATCATACTTATGAACCATACGCATGAATGAGTCGTACTAATGAACCAGTCGCATGACTGAACCAGGAGACTGGATCAGTCGTATGATTGAGACATAAGATTGACTCAGTCGCACGACTGAACATTCAGTCGCATGTATGACTCAATCGCATGACTCAGTAGCACGACTGAACCATGCCAATAGGTCAGTCGTACGAACGACAGCTGCAAATCTATAAATACCACTTAATTCGTGGAAAAGCATAACACTTTGAGAGAAACTTCAAATATACATAAACACTAGCCGTCTAGAGCGTCTAGAACACCCAATCCAACTTCATAGTTTGTTTTTTATCGATCTCTACTCATTCTTAACATTTGTTTCATCGTTAGATTCATCAGGTTATCGTTCTCATTGATTGGATCGCCAATCAAATAGGATTCCATACTATTTGATCTGGTTTCATGTAGAATCCGTTAGTACTCGGTACGTACATGGTCCTAACAAGTGGTATTAGAGCTTTGGCTCGTGATTTTGCATGGATTCAATTGGTTTTTGGTGTTAAAACTCACATTTTCAATCAAAAGAGTCACCACTTTGCGTCAAAAAGTTGTTTTCTACGTCTGCATGCTTTAAAGTTTCATTTTTTAGTGATACGACAAATTAGGGTTCCTAGAAAACTCATATTTTGTGTCAAAGTGTCAAAAATATTCGATTTTACAAAAACAACAGCCTTCAGTTGCACGATTAGCCCATTCGTATGATTGAACTCATTTGTATACTCCATTTGCACGACTAAATTTAGTTGTATCTCTCATTTGCACGACTAGACAACTCCAGTCAGCTGAATCCAATCGCATGATTGAATTCATTAACATCCTTCATTCGCACGAGTGACCCATTCGCATAGCCCATTCGCACGTGTCAAATTGGCCTATTCTAAGTTAACCAAGTTTAAAGAAATGGAAGACCAATTTGTTGCCTTTATTGCTGGAAAGGACTCACGCATCCAGAACCTTCTACTTCTGAGAATCAGATTGGAAACCATAACAAACCGCCTAAGCTGTTAACGTTGGATGAATACCCACAGTGGAAACAACGGTTTAAATCTACTTAAATGGAGTTGACCCAAATCTTTGGACATCCATCGAGACCGGCTACACAATACCAGTCAGTGCTAATGGAGTCAAGTTGACCTTGGGAGGAATGAGCAAAGCCCTGAAGATTCTGTTTAATGCTAAAAAGAAGTATATGCCTTATTGACTCAGTCTATACCTAAGGACATTTTTCATCAGTTCTCTAAGAACAAGCAGGCAAAGAAGTTATAGGAGGCATTGGAAAAGAGATATGAAGGAAATGAAACTCTGAAAGCACTAAAGGCTAAAGCTCTCAAAAAAGAGTTTGACAATTTTTCTTCAATTGGGAATGAAAGCTTGGATGATATCATCAACCGATTCTATCATCTGATGAGTGAGTTGCACACTCATGGCGTGACCACATCCATGGAAGATAAAGTTTCTAGCTTTGCTGATGGTCTGCCTGATAAATGGGATCCATTTGTGTCTAATTTGCAACAAAATGAAATTCTTGCTACCTTAGACATAAATGATTTCATCTTGAAGTTAAGGGAGGAAGAACTACATATGAAGTATAAGTCAAAGAAAGGACTCTATGTTCAGAATCCTTCACTATACAATTCAATTCCAACTCTAGCTCTTCTGCCTCTTCCTAAAGCAGTGTATCAGGAGCCGAAATATCAGGGTCATCTGGAACCCAATACATAGATCCTGATGCAAATACGACAAAGTTAAAGACTGAGAATCTAGGAAATGTCACACTGGAAGTTGCTAAAGAGCACATGGACCTTCTAGCGGCTGTTGTACAATCTTATGATGGTTTAGTTGCTGGTAAGATTGGAAATTGTCATCTTGCTGATGAGGACTACGAGCAAGTTGATGAAAATAAGCTAGAAAGAATGGATATAATGTGGGCCTTGGATAGTGTTGTCAGAAGAGCTAAGAATTTTGTGAAGAAGACAGGGCAAAATCTAGTTGCCACCAAAGATACGACTTTTGGTTTTGATAAAACCAAAGTCACGTGCTTGAACTATGGTGAAAAGGGGCGTTTTAAACGTGAGTGTGTAAAGCCAAAGAAAATGGGAAATGGAAATCCGTTTCCTACATTCAACCGTCAAGACAAGAATAAGATTGGAACTTCATCTTCAAGTAAAGAGACAAAGGCTTTGACTGCTCAAGGTGATGAAGGTCAAGACTGGTCTTTCCGATTTGTCTCTAAGGGTGATCTAAACATCGCTTTCATTGATGCATTGGATGATGGATCTGCCAGTGAAGGAGACATCATGGCTGAACAATTTTAAGATATCGAAGAAGCTATGGATGTTGTTGATCATCTGGTTGATGAAGAACTTAGAGCTACGAATTCAGAATCTCTAGTCACCGAAGGGTCTGACTCTGCTTTGATGGTTGATTCGTCTGATTCCTTACAAGTAAGTTCTAAAGACCAATTATTTGAAAAACAAGCTTGTACCGAATATGACAAATTTAGAGAAAGCATTGATTTGAAATTTGCTGGGTTATTAGAACATAATGATGATCTAGTAAATGATTTACAACTCTGCATTGAAGCAAATTGTGTTTTAAAACAAAATATGTGCAGCTTCAAAGAAAAAAATAGAACTTTTGGGGAAACAACTAAGGGAAACTGAGGTTGTTGCAATAAATCAATCAAATGACATCAAGTTTTATTTAAATTCTTTGGAGGAAACTAAAAATGAGAAAGCAGTTTTGGAAGTCGAGGTTGAATCATTAAAACAAAAACTGCACAGTTTGGCTAGTTCTTCTCACATAGTTCAAAACTTAGTGAAAGAACGAAATAACGGGGAAGGTCTGGGTTATAAGGTAGTACCACCACCATATGAAATCCTTCTGAACACAAAATGTAGACCAATTAATTATAACCCGGTAAAGGATCATGTGGTGTCCACGCCTCTGGTTAGTGATCCGATTCTATGGGTAAACCTGTGAAATCTGTCAATAAATAGAAGGAATCTACTTTGAAATTAAAAGAAAAGATAACTGTTGTAACATCTTATATTTTGGTTGGTTAATTAAAATTTATTTTGTTAAGTTCTTGTGAGGGCTATTTTTGCTTTTTATGAAACTTATGGGTTACTTATGCTTATTTCCTAGTTTATATTTAATTCTTTAATTTGGAAGTTAATAATTTGAACATAATAATAGATAATAATAATAATATTACTAATAATAATAATATCAATAAATTATAATAATAATAAAAACAATAATAATAACAATGAATAATAATAATAACTTATAAGAGTCAAATACCTAATAAGTTGTATAATAATTAAAATTTAAGAATAATTAAGTTAAGGGGTTAGTTTGTCATTTTAGAAACTTAAAATGGAAGTTTTGGGCATAAAATAATAAAGAGTGAAATCTACAGGGACCATTTATGTTAATCTTTAAACATCAAACCCAATCCTCCCCCTTTAACCCGTATTTCCGGCGAACCGCCGGTTGGATCTCTGGCGAGCTTCGGCGACACCCAAAACCACCAAAATCAACCGCTTCTTGATCCAAAACCGTTAGCAAATCCTTCTTGTAACTGTTTCGAACTCGAAATGCACATTAATTTGAGTTCTAAGTCGGCTATGGAGGCTTGTGAGTTCAGTAACCGAAAGCCAATAATCTCGAACCATTAGACTATAAAGAATCAATAATAACTCAATCAATCAGGTTCATACCGTTAGCTAATCAATTCATACCCGTAAATGATCTTAATTTCAAGTTTAAATGTGAATTAAAGACCAAATTGATTAGTTTACATTCATATCCCAATCGAAACCGAATCGTAAGAACCACATCGAATTAGAACTATATAAATGAGGGCAAGTGTTTCTTTTGATCTCTTTCAACTCTTTGTAACCACAATTCCTTGAGAACTCCACTTAATCATTGATCCCAACCATTTGTTCTTCGCGAAGCTGACCAGGGATAAACCAAGTGCAATCACTTCAATTTGTTTGTAATCAACTAAGTATAATATGCCCACACACTCGATTATACTTAGGGATTAAAAGCCCTAAGTTTAATCTGGATGAAACACTCGAATTGACCTTCAATTGGGATCAAATCATTCTAGGGTTTATTTGGATTTGGGGGTTTCTTGGCGATTATGTTTTTAAGAATTAAGGACCGTGATACACCATGGCCACGACCCTTAGTTCACCGGTGAGTAACACACATGCACATCCGGAGGTCCCGGGTTCGAACCTGGGCAACCTCACTTTTTAGGGCTTTCTAGCCTTTAAAAAATTTATATAAAATTTCTAAAAATTATAAAAACTGGTTTTATAAACTTTGGTTAGTTTGAAAGTTATCTAATTATTTTGTGTAAATTATTTCTTTAAACAGCTTAACAATTTTTATATATAAAATATTAATTACAAATGTTATAATTAGTTTATTTTATAAAAATAAACTAAAAATAGTTCAAATCACTAATTTATTACTGGTCATTACATTATCTTTAATTATAGATTAATTATGATTTTATTTATATTTTATAAATCAATTGAGGATTTAACTTTTTTTAAATTTCACAAACCATTATAGAAGGATTAATTAAGTTTCTTTCTTTGTGATAAAATATATATTTATGTTTTCAATAATTGATCTTGTTTATAAAAAACCCCAAATTCTTATTGAACATCTAGTTCACGTTTAATTGTTGATCCTATGATTAATCTTAAATCTTGTAATATATACGTTTTGCTAAATCAATATTTCAGATTCATTGAGTTTGGATCTTAGGATTCATCTCGTTCAGATCTAGAAATCAAAATTAAGATGGGTGGACGTGTGTGAGTCAAAGAACAAAGAGATGGATAATAATAATGTTATGATTTCATTGATGTTGATAAACAAGTTACAATGAGAATCATTGATAGCTGGTGAAATCAAACCCACCCAAAGGAGAGGATTTCTCCTTGGATGGTGATTCACACCATGAGAAACACACACACAAAAGCCACACTTGCATAAATGCATTAGTGGGTCTATTTATACTAATATTACAACATGACCTAATTTTGACTTTCTAATTGTCTTGATGTTGACTTTGTCATGTTGAATTGTCTTGTTTTGTTGTAATCGACTTGGTCTCTGAACTTGTACAATGAGATCTTCAGTTGGATGTAATTATGATTTGGTAAGCTTCAGTTTATTCCATTGTTGAATCCCAACAATACTCCCCCTAAACTGGTGCTTGCCAAACCTGGAATTTGAAGTTCTTCTCTCTCACATGTCTTCTAGATCAACTGATGTTCTGGCACAATTCACTGATGCTCTCCCCCTCAGATTAAGCTCCTCCTAATATATTTCTGAAAAAGGTTAGAATCTCTTGAGAATACTTCTTGGTATTGGATATGGGTTGTATCACTCTTGGATTACAGTTCATATCACAACTCAAGGATTAGAATGTATTAGGCATATGGTGAGGCTTTAAACTTCAATAAACTGCATGAGGAACATGAATCAAGGTTGAACACACTTCCACTCTTTTGAAATAACTTGATAATGACATTCTTCTGATAATGAGTACTCCCTTGATTAAAGTCCGGCTAACTATCCGCTCAGTAGCCAGACACGGGTGCAAAACA
The DNA here is from genome assembly GCA_025506515.1 of Flaveria trinervia. Classification (NCBI taxonomy): domain Eukaryota; kingdom Viridiplantae; phylum Streptophyta; class Magnoliopsida; order Asterales; family Asteraceae; genus Flaveria; species Flaveria trinervia. Next base: position 22,087,458 of record CM046443.1, read on the forward strand.
TCTTCAGAAAAAATGTGAGCACAAGTACTTCAAAAGGGCATCTGATAGTTGTACAAGTTTCTGGATGAATTTGTGAAAAAGTGACCAAAGTTGATTTCTATACTCTTTTTTTTTGCTTTCATGATCACAATGGACGTGCCTGTTGGTTGCAATCATCCATGTTCATGTTTTTCTATTCTTTTTGAAGTCCTGTTCATAAGCATTTCTTGCAACACATCCGCATTTGTTTGCAAAGAATCCGCATTTGTTTGCAAGGCATCCACATTTGATTTCAATGCATCCGCATTTAACTTCAAAGCATCCGCATTTGTGCTTAGAGTACTCGCATTTGTTTTATAAGTCATCCGCATTTGGTGTCAAGGCATCCGCATTTGGTAACAAGTCATCCACATTTGGTGACAAGTCATCCGCATTTGTGACAAGTCATCCGCATTTGTGACAAGTCATCCGCATTTGTGATAAGTCATCCGCATTTGTGACAAGTCATCCGCATTTGTGACAAGTCATCCGCATTTGTTGCCAAGACATCCACATTTGGTGACAACTCATCCGCATTTGTGTATAACACATCCCATTTGATGAAGCTTCATCCGCATTTGTTTTTTTTCATCCGCATTTGTTTTCAAACTTGAACAAAAACGATTTCACACTGCAGTGCAGGTCGGGAAATCAGCAGTAGCTTCCATTTCTTCATCTTTTCTTTGTTTTTATTAATGATCGTGTTCAATTGCATTGAATTTTGAAGGAATAATCTAGTGAATGATTATATTTCTTCAAATCGTACCATATTAGAACAGATCTGTGATTTTTCTTCTTGATTTTTGAGATGAACAAATGTGTTTTCTTCTTTATTGATGTTCATCTTGTTCAATTGCATCGAATTTTGAAGGAATAATCATGAGCATGTTCAAGATTCTTCAAATCGTACCATAGTTGAACAGATTTGTTGGTTTTTCTTCTAATTTTGGGTATGAACAGGTGGGTTTTTGATGAACATAGCTTTGTTTTTAATTTTTCTTCTTTTCTTCATTGTTCTTGACATCATTAAAGATGAAATCAGATCTAAAAACTAGATAAATCCAGCAACCAACAGCTCTGATACCATTTTGCTAAATTAATATTTTGGATTCATTGAGCTTGGATCTTAGGATTCATCTCGTTCAGATCTAGAAATCAAAATTAAGATGGGTGGACGTGTGTTAATCAAAGAACAAAGAGATGGATAATAATAATGTTATGATTTCATTGATGTTGATAAATAAGTTACAATGAAAATCATTGATGGCTGGTGAAATCAAACCCACCAAAGGAGAGGATTTCTCCTTGGATGGTGATTCACACCATGAGAAACACACACACAAAAGCCACACTTGCATAAATGCACTAGTGGGTCTATTTATACTAATATTACAACATGAGCTAATTTTGACTTTCTAATTGTCTTGATGTTGACTTTGTCATGTTGAATTGTCTTGGTTTGTTGTAAACAACTTGGTTTCTAAACTTGTACAATGAGATCTTCATTTGGATGTAATTATGATTTGGTAAGCTTTAGTTTATTCCATTGTTGAATCCCAACACGTTTAGGTACCTTGTAAAAGAATTCGTTGGAACATCGTTAATTCTAATTATCATCTTTTACTCATATACGTCATGTGAGTTTCCTTACCCATTTTTATATATTTCACACTATTTTGGGGTGAAACATGATACATATTTAACATACATTTGTAAACGTTTGAACTTGTAAAGCACTTGCAATTCATCTTTATATTTAGTCATGGTTATTTGTGTGTGTAAGTGATTATATGAGATACATATTTTGTTTGCAATCATTAACTATTGCTAGCCTGGGGACGTCTTAGATCTTTGGGCCTGACAAGCCTATTTGGTGCTAAAGCCGATGTATTGGCGGCACCTGATGATGTATGCTTGTTCATCACGGGAACCAAATACACTTAGCCAATCATATATACTTGTAATCAAATCGAGGTTGGTTGTAATGATATGTGTTCTATAACCTTACTAACTCATAACCTATGACCTGTATTGCTACTTGTAACTTTGTTATATTATGTATGAAAACCTTGAAAATTCACCAACTTTATAGTTGACCTTTTATTTTTATCATGTTTCAGGAAATGCTCAAGTTTGAAATTATCGTATGAAGCTTGCTATAATATAGGAATTTGGACCTAGTTAAATGAATAAAACTATGTTATTTTTTGCTTAGTCTGGGAATTATTTCATGTTTGAGACTTGTGATTGTACTTCTTTTGAAACTTATAATTTTTATATTTACACTTAAATATATCATTATGTGGTTGTGAACAATCTTAACCCTCACATCTTGATGTTTCCGTCATCAAGGTTGGGGTGTGACACCTGTTGAAAATTTGGATGATAAAATTGAAAAGGTTAATTTAGGGTCAGGTTCACAAGTCTATTTCAGTACCCAAAATGACTAATCCAATTAACCATAAACGTGTTAATCATCAAAGTCCAAATAAAATGAAAGTGAAAGATGTTCAAAATGTTAAAACAAACTATTTTGTTAAAGAAGATGAAACATCTAAAAGAGAAGTGAGACAACACAACCGGACACATCTCAAGCCTCTACCAAACTCAACCTCATATCAAAATTTTCCTCAATCAGTAGAAGAGAGATCATGCAACAGTTATGGAAAACAAGGACATATCTCTCCTAATTGTCCTTATTATCAGACACCCAAAAAGAAAATTGACCTTTTTGATGAAAACTAAAATTAGATCTAATACTACACCTAAGAATGTTAGTGACCCTAAAGTTCAAACCACAAGCCAGTCCTTAGTTTACCACAAACAGGCCTTACACAAAACTGGTTTATGGAAAGAAAAATCAAGTATTGTCTGACAGTGAGGAAAAGAAGACGAAACATATGCCCTCATCATCTAAAGGACAGTGGGTTGAATTCATGATTTGTGATTCCTCTGGGACACCCAAGCCAGTTAAGGCTTGGGTCCCAAACCTAAACTAATCCATTCCTTTCTATGTGCAGGGTGTCCACTACAGCGCAATCACTAATACCTAGATTATTGATAGTGGGGCGTCCAGGCACATGACCGGGAGTTCGTCTATCCTTTTCAACATCAAACAAATTAAAAGGGGACACGTATCATTCGCTGGGAATAAAGGAGGGTACATCACCGCTCAAGGCGAAGTGGGAAACGAGAAAGTGAAGTTTGACAGGGTCAACTACGTTCAACAACTACGAAACAACTTGCTTTCTATCTCCCAGATATGTGATAAAGGATTCAAAGTTGTGTTTGACAACAAGAAGTGCTACATGTTGAAGAAGGATTGCGTTATTGAGGAAGATAAATTTCTAATGTCAGCTTCAAGATATAATGATTTGTATGTCTTGGATCTATCAAAAGCCTCCACAACGGAGTCCACTGTCCAATGCTTCTTGTCAAAGGCAACTGAGAGGGATTTAGTCTCCTGGCATAGGAGAATGGGACACATTAATCCTAGGAAGAGAAATCATTTGGTTCAGAATGATCTAGTGAATGGAGTTACAGTTAAGAATTTCCAGCTCCTAGATTTCTGCGTAGCATGTAAGATAGGGAAACAGACCAAGAAGTCTCACAAAGCAAAAAAAGTTAATTCTATCGATATTGCTCTCGAGCTTCTACACATGGATTTGTTTGGCCCAGTTAGCACAATGAGCATTGCTGGAGATCTGTACTGCTTTGTAGAAACCGATGATTACTCAAAATTCTCTTGGGTGATGTTTCTGAAATCCAAGTCAGAGACATTTGATTCATTCAAGCATCTAGTCACTACATTGGAACCACTCTACAACCTGAAAGTATGAAAGATTCGATCAGACAATGGAACAGAGTTCAAGAATCAGTGGATGGAGGCATACTACAGAGAGAAAAGAATTGTATATCAATTTACTTCTGCCTACACTCCCCAGATAAATGGAGTTACTGAAAGAAAGAATAAGAGCTTGATAGAGACAGCCAGGACAATGCTAGCCGTCTCTAAACTGCCTATTCATATATGGAATGAGGCAGTGGCTAATTCATGCTACACTCTTAATCGAGTCTTAGTAGTCAAACGTCACGAGAAAACATGATATGAATTGCTCCAGCGACGTAAACCTAGCTTGGAGTATGTAGAACCATTTGGAGCACTGTGCATGCTGTTAAAGAAGACTTAGACCGGGAAGTTTTGTGAGAAGGCAGTAGAAGAAATCTTTCTCGGATACAGTATACCAGACAAGAGAGTTATAACAACTCAACGAGTCAGGTAGAAGTGTGGTGCAATGTTGATGTCCAAAGATACACCACCCCCTGCTGGAAAAATACCTTCATTCTTCTTTGATTATGATGGATTTTTTAAGTCCTTCAATCTACCTCCTTCTCATCCTGATGATGAGTTATTAGCTATAATGATGTACGATGTTCTAAACACTCCTCCACCAGACTCGACATCATCAGCTCCATTAGATGATTCTTCTAGCCCTTTAGGGGTAAAGCCTGAGGTAAGTGATTCTTCTTTGATGATGAAACAGTTGAGACTAAAAATGTGGACCAGGAGGAATAGGTTCCTACTAATGAAAGTACACAAGTATCAGATCTTGATGCATTGACACTTTTGAACCACATACTCCAACAGCCACAGAAACTGAACCAGGGTTCCAAATTGTAGATAATGAGGTAGATGTTTCCACCACTCCTGGAACTCGAGTTAATATGCATCATCCCCTGGACAATGTCATCGGGGATATTCTATCGGGAGTTTAGACACGAATTAACTATACTCAGCTGATTATGCCGCAGTCATGGAAAAATGGTATCTTCACGATGGTGCTTATCATTGTTTTATGTCTCAATTTGAGCCAAAATATGTAAGTGAAGCCTTAAATGACGAGGAATGGGTTAGTGCTATGCAAGAAGAACTCCTTTAGTTTATGAAATTAGGAGTATGGACTCTTGTGGACAGACCCAAAGATGTTAAGGTGATTGGCACTAAATGGGTTCTTAAGTGCAAGAAAGATGACCAAGGGGTCATAATCAAAAACAAGGCTCGGCTTGTTGTTCAAGTGTTTAGACAAGTTGAGGGCATGATTACAGTGAAGTGTTTGCACCTGTGGCAAGGATGGAAGCAATACGTATATTCTTAGCCTATGCATCCTACATGAAGATCAACGTTTATCAATTGGATGTGAAAAGTGCATGCCTTCATGGTGAAATCCATGAAATAGTGTCGTCAATCAACCCGAAGGATTTGAGGATCCTTATCATCGGGATAGAGTTCAACAACTGGACAAGGCTCTCTACGTGCTTCATCAAGCTCCACGAGCCTAGTATGAGAAACTCTCTACTCATCTGGTCAAACATGGATTTCGCAGAGGGGTTATTGACTGCACGCTGTTCATCAAAGAAAAAGATGGTGATTTACTGCTGGTATAGATATATATGTGGATGACATAATCTTCGGTTCTAGAAATGAAGAATTGTGTAAAGAATTTGAATTAGTGATGAAAGCTGACTTTGAGATGAGTGCCATGGGAGAGATGAAGTTCTTTCTTGGGTTACAGGTGGATCAGACACCATACGGAATTTTCCTGCATCAGTCCAAATATGTTGGGGATATCCTCAGTCGGTTCAACATGGAGAATGCAACTGCTACTGGAACTCCACTTGCCATGAACCACGATGTGGTACCCAACGAAAATGGTGATCTGGTTGATGCTACTATGTACAGAGGAATGATCGAATGTCTAATGTACCTCATAGCCTCTCGTTCTGATATTATGTATGCCACATGTCTTTGTTCCAGATATCAGGCTAAACCGAAAGTAAATCATCTAACTTGGGTTAAAGGGATCTTTCGTTATCTGAAGGGTATTCCAACACTCAGGTTATGGTATCCTCATGATGATGACTTTGAGCTTACAGTGTATAGTGACTCGGATTATGGTGGTTGCAAGATGAATTACAAGTCAACATCAGTGGGATGTCAGTTTTTTGGAAGACGATTAGTCACCTAGCAGTGTAAGAAGCAGACATCTATTGCCTTGTTAACATGTGAAGCTGAATATGTTGTTGCTACAAGCTGCTGCTCCCAAATCATTTGGATTTAACAGCAAATGCGAGACTACGGTTTGAAATTTTTTAACACCCCTATCTTTGTTGATAATTCTATTGCAATTGTTGTCACTAAAAATCCGGTCCAACACCCAAAACTAAACACATCGGTATTAAATATCACTTTATACTTGACTGTATTGAAAAGAAATTAATCGATGTTGTTAAAATTAATATGGATTTTCAACGAGCCGACCTCTACACAAAAGTGTTTGACAAACCTCGGTTTTTATATCTTTTAGAGGTTAATGGCGTGAAAAAGAAAAGTGATGTGATTCAAGAGAATAGAGTTCTTAGTCCGATAAGTTTTTCTTGTTTATATTTTATTTTTACTTTATTTTCCTGTCATTTCAAAAATCCAAAAACACAAAAAGACTTTTTGTTTTAGAATGTTAGGGGGAGAATAGTTTAGCTTCAGTATTTAATTACATAAAAAACGAGGGGGAAGGGCAGATAAACTGAAAGCAAAGGAATCATATCTGTGATTTTGATTCAAAATTGATGGAAATGATAGTACATATGGAACAAATTGTTTGGGACATCAAAAGGATTTAAATTGCTCAAAATGCGATGTTCAAATTACGTGTCGGTAGATTCAACACAATAGACCAGTAGACTTTGTTGGTGAATCAAATTCAAACTAATTTGTTCAACTTACTCTGGGTTCTCATCTTATCCCTGGTTAACACAATCAACGCATTTCCAATAAGGGGTGACGAGCAAGATAAATGCCACAAATGTGTGCACATGACCATAAAAATGAGCAAAGCACATGAAAAAAAAATTATTAAGCGCAATCAAGCTAATGACTAACATGTTAGGCATTATATGTGCAAAAAGAAAAAACATGCTCTAACAAGAAGATAGGTTGTGTGCCTCTCTATTGTGCGATGGCACTAACCTGAGGCTTGGCATCTCTTTGAAAGCTCTTAGAATAGTTTCTTCTTGTCAAATACCCGTAGACTGCTCAAAAATCTCCTGAGGAATGTTGATTACTATATAAGTGTGGGATCCACAAATGCTGGTTGAAATAATGTAACTCTAGGATGAACACACTTGAATCAAATCATGAAGATTATAGATCAAAATATGATAATCACAATTAAAACCCCTTTGATCTTCAATTAGATTGCAAAATATGTTTACAAGTAATCCTCAATCTATTGGTCATTCAACCATTAACAACACTAATGACAATTAAGTTATTTATAGTCTAGACTAATATTCACTAATTGCACTTAACTCCCTAGACATAGGCTAATTAATGCAAAATTACATATTAAGCATAAAAATGACTAAAAAAAGATAAAATATATTTTGTTCACACAAAATATATTTATTACAATATAACTCCTAGTCATCTAAATCTTCAATGTCTCATCTCGGTTACTCGTCCTCAACGTGTCAGGTTTGACTTTTGTTGACTTTGACCGTGACGTTGACTTTTGATGACTTTCACTGTGTGATAATATAGACTATCTTTTACAGCTCCAACAAATAAAATAACCTAACTTATCACCAATGTGAGTCAAAAATCTCTATATGGATTTAAGTGGACAAATATACTGACAATTATCGTGGCTGCAACTCTCGACAGTCAAAATCATTATGTGCATCTTATAGCTCTAGTATGATTTCCTAAAAGCGATGTTGACTCTCAGACAAATGAGAATCTAGTATCAGATATAAAAGGATCCCAAATGATTATGATATACCTGTATGATTTCATAAGAATCTTTCCAGAAATGATAAAATTAATTGAAGCTATTCTGCTCAGGAGGACAATCTGTTAGATGATGTCTGAAAGGTTTCAATCCACCTCAAACCAAAAACACAAAAATATGTCTTCTTTTGTTTTTATTAAAGTTGTTTTTGAAGAGATTGAGATCTAGTTTGATCAATTAGATTAGGATTTGCAGTGGAATAGCACACAAATTAGACGAAATTCTAGCAAGAATAATATGAATATTCAATCAAACAGTAACAGATATAGAGAGAGAATTTTCTGCAAAAATAATGTTTTCATTCATGCACAAGCTTCTCGTAAAGGAAATTAGATCAACATTCCTTTTATAAGGAATGTGACATCAGCTGACTTCACATGATAGTGACATCTAACTGATTTATACAAACAACTGAAATTAAACTAAACTACTGAAGATGTCCACAACAACTGAGGACACCTTCATTAGAAGCTAAGAATAAACAAACATTATAACTACTAAAGTTATAACATCTGAAGTATAAGAACTTCAGATGTTTTACATAATATAAAACTACTGATTACAAACTACTGAAATATAAACCATCACAACTACTGAGGAGAACTACTTCAGCTGTTGTGACAACTTCTGAAAACTTGATCTTCAGACTTTGTCTTCAGCAGTTGTCTTCAGACTTTGTCTTGAGCAGTTGTCTTTAGACTTTGTCTTCAGACTTTGTCTTCAGACTTTGTCTTCAACAGTTGTAGATCACTTCAGTTGTTTTGATCTCTGTGGGACTTAAAGGTTTTTTTGATCTGGCTCATTGGTTCTTTTGGTCCAACAAACTCCCCCTGAACCAATGCAGCCAAAACCTTTAAAATTATTGAGGTCCCACTTATTGGCAGAAACAAAATCTGGATCAGCTTAGAATTCTTCAATAATAGGCTCAGGCCAGGGAAGAGATTTCAGAAGGTTTGATTGGCAAAGGATGAATGGGAACTCTGTCTTGGGGAATTGGACACAAAGTTGTTACCCCATCCATGAAACCTACTTCCCAATGATAAGTCTGTAAGACTCTCTGACATAGGCCTCAAGGAAAACAAATTTTTCTTCCATTGTGAGTTCTTTAGCTCCACTTTCAAAGAAGAACTAAGGCCCATAGTACTCAGATAAGTACTTAATATGCTTTCCATTTTTCAGCTCCACAGTTGTTATCTCTCTGTATGCAAACTCATTAGGATGAGTGCCTTCAAGCAATAACTGGATCTCATTTCTTCTTATTTCTTCAAGCTTCTTGTAGATTAACCCCTTCTTTACCATTTTTTTCTAGTAAAGTTTGTGGAGTAATTTTAGACTTTTAAGCTCTCTTGAAGTCATCAAGAATTTCCCAGGGTGACACTACAATGGCCAACATTATCACAGCATCTACAATCTTCTTTACTTGGCCATTGTATCTGCTTGGAATCTTCATTTTGTGAATTCTGTCACTTACTCTGGGGTCAGGCCAAATTCTCACTCTCTCTTTCTGATATTGGAATGTAAATCTGAGAGCATACAACCTCTGAGCATGTTTCTTCATAGCTTGTATGGATGAAGACTTGGGAAACTCTTTATCAATCATCTTAACAGTTGCTCATCATGTTGTTTGTGCTGTTCTTCTTCTTCAAGTTTGACTTTTACCATTTGCCTTTGAAATTCAGGTGTGATTGTTGTTGGTTGACTCCTAGGCTCAGGCATTTTTATTTTGAGAACAGCAGAGAGTGGCAGACTATCATCCTCATCATCTTCTTCTTCTTCTTCCATCCTCAACACCCTTCTCTTCCTCTTAGGTGCATCATTGGTAATGGGTTCAGTAGGTTTCTTAGGTAAAGGAATTGGTTTTGAGGGTTGTGAAGGTGGTTGTTTTGGTTTGGGTGATAGTGCAGGCTGCTCTAGCATCTTGGATTTGAGTGAAGCTTTGGATAGTTTTACCATATCAGTCCTTTTCCCATCACTAGCTTCATCAAGAGCTTCAATGATCAATCCTTTGTTAAATACTTCAGAAGAACAGATTCTGGTGGTTATCTCCAAAATAGTGTCTCTGGACCATGACTTTACTTCAATGATCGACCTTCCCAGATGTTTTGATATAAATCTTGCCATAGTTTCTAGCCTTTCTCTTTCTTTCTCACTCCAACTTGCCCATCTTTGTTCAATTTCTTGAATCTCTAACCTTCTGATCTCAAAGTCAAGTTTGGCAGTGTCAAATCCTTGCCTGAAGAGTTGATCAATAATCTTATCCATAGATCTGCTATGTTGCTCATCAGCTTCCTTGATCAATTCTTCCAACTTTTTATCACCTTTAGTCTTTTCAGAGGATTTCCTCCTTTTGTAGGTGATCATCTCCTTTTCTTTCTGCTCTTTTTCTGCTTCCTCTTCAGCTCTTTTTCTTTTGTCTACTTTCACTGACTTAGAATCCCCTTTTCTGGTTGCATTGGGTTTAGGGGTGTGAATGTTAGAAAGTTTCTTAGAAACCGCAGCATCAACTAAAGATTGAAGAGTTGAGGAAAGCCTCTCATCAATGGCTTGATGTACAGTGTTTGTGATTATGGAAGTGATGAGAGGTAAGGATGTTTGAAAGGCAGAAACCATTTGCTCAGAGGGGTTCTGTCCCTGAGAAATGGCACCTGAAGCAGAGGCTGGTGGCAAGTTTGTTGAGAGTGGGTCAGTATTTGGGATAGTTTTAGGAGAAACTACCATCTGTGGCTGAATATGGGCAGATGGACTTGATTCTTATGACATTTTGGCAAGCAGTTCTTGTAGTCTGCATACCTCAGTCTCAAGAATAGTATTATGGGCTAGAACATCAAAGAAAAAGCCCAGGTCATCATCAGTCTGTGTTGAATCAGCTGACCTCCTGATGAAATCAGGATGAACATGTGCTGAGTGTAGATCAGTATTCACATGTGCCCCTATTTCTTGGAACTAGGGACTTCCTGCCTCATGATAATGTCCTTCATTGGCAGTTGCCTCTGGTGAGGACTTAGAAATGATACCAGCTTCATCCTGATCATGTGCTGAACAAGGAGAAGAGGCAGCCTCACCATATGTTCTAATCTCCTCCTCTACACTGGGAGATTGAACTCTGTAATCCCTGTGTTGTGGGTTATCAGCTACATTATAATCCTCTCCCTCAACGGTTGAGGTTTTCCCAGTAGTAATAGGTTCTAGGGAGGGGTAGAGGAATGTAGTTGAGTCAACACTTGTGCAATAACCACAGTTGGGCTTGTAGGGGTGGCTTCAGTGGGAGATAGGTGTGAAAAGGATTGCACCTGGGGAGAATGGTGCTCTTCAATGGCAATCCTCTCAAGTGAGAGAGATTCCAGTAATATGGTTTCCCCATTTTTGGTTGCATCAGGATCCTGTTGAGAGGATACCTGAGCGGTTTCAGCTGGTAGAGTCCTGGAAACTACAGGGAGGTTACTACCTATAGTTTCATCCTGCGTTTGTGTTGTAGGGGCATCAACAGGGGACTCAACACCCTGAGTAGCCTTTTTGGGTTGTTTGGAGAGAGGTTTGGAGGGGACTTTGGATCTGGAGGATGAGGCTGTGGGTACCTTTTGCTTGGGTTTTAGTAGTTTGGCAGCCTCTTTGAGGTGTGGGTCAGAGTTGTGCCTGGAGTATACCTCTGGCAAAACTACCACAGCGGGGACTCCAAGGCCAACAGGGCCATTAGTTTGTAACTGATTCATGATTATGGCCACAAGAAACCTTGGATATAATAGCCATCTGTTAGCTACAGGTTTCATTGCTAAACCTTTTAATTCTAAAATTATAATTTTAGAAAAATTTAAGCTTTGGCGTTCAAGAATAGAATACAATACCTGTTGCCACCTGGATGACATTTGATCCCATGAAGAGGTTTTGGGGGCAAGACAAACATTGATCATGTGAAAGATTAGGTGCTCAGCATCATGAAAGTGCCTCTTCAGAATGGTAGTAGCACTTAGGTTGCCCTCATAGCCATGATTAATGAATGAGAGATCAATGATGCCCTTCGGGTATTTTGTGACAAAGTAGCATCATTCAGATCTAGCATTTTACGAATGATAGCAGGAGTGACAATCACCTTCTTCTTGTTTACAAATGACTGGAGAGTGATCACAACATCATTCTCACCAGTATGGATGGTGACATTTGTCCAGAATTGACGAAGAGAGTCGGGATAGATGGTAGGATTCAGAAGAAAAGCAGTTCGATACTGGGAATCAGCCATCAGATCAATAGCATCATTAAACTTAGTCCAAAAGGTTGATTTTGTGAAGTAAGCAACACAGTTGTGTCGAGGTCTGATTTGCATGGTCGCCATTAATGGGAGATGAACGTTCGGAAATCGATTTATGAAAAGTTTGAAGTTAGGGTTAGGTATTTATAGGTTATGAAACGGCTGAAAAAAAACAGCTAAAAGTTTTGGTTTTAGTCATCAGTTGTTAGAAAACAACTGAAGACATGGTTTTAACTTTCAGGTGTTGTAAACAACTGAAGACTTGGTGTTTATCATCAGTAGTTAAAAAACTACTGAAGACTTGGTTTGGCTTCAGTTGTTTTGAAATGAAACAGTAGTTGTTAGAACCAATTGAAGAATAAACTTACTCATCAGTTGTTGTCGTCAATTCACATATCTCAGTTGTTTCATTTGACCTTAACACTTACTCAGCAGATTATCTGATTTTCAGATGTTTCATTGGTCATCAGTACTTATCTGTTAGAACAGACGTCAGTAGTTGTAACCACTTCAGTACTTTGCAACAGATAAAGTACTTTAGTACTTTAAAGAATTTAGTCTTCAGTAGTTATGAAAAACTACTGAAGATAAAATAGCTTCAGTACCTATTTGTGACAGCTGTATACCGATGCTCATTAGTACTTGGGAGCTGAGATCATCAGTAGTTGTCAATTTATTCAAGCTGCAGCATACCAAGCCTTAGCACAAGATTTTGAAAAGGTGCACTGTCCAAAGGCTTAGTAAATATATCTGCAAGCTCATTAGCACTAGGAACAAACTTTGGATCAATCAGACCTTTTTCATAACAATCCCTGATAAAGTGATGTCTGATCTCAATATGTTTGGTCCTAGAATGCTGGACAGGATTCTTAACAATACAAAGAGCTGAAGCACTGTCCATTAGTAAAGGAGTCTTAGTCTCTTTAATGTCATAATCCAGTAATTGATTTTGAAGCCAGAGTACCTGAGATGTACAACTTGCAGTAGCAATGTACTCTGTTTCAGCAGTGGATGTAGCAACAGAGGTTTGTTTCTTACTCTGCCAAGAAACCAAACAGTTGCCTAGAAATTGCAAAATATGATAATCACAATCAAAATCCCTTTGATCTTCAATTAGATTGCAAAATATATGTTTACAAATAATCCCTCAATCTATTGTTCATACAACCATCCACCATCACTAATGACATTTAACCTATTTATAGTCTAGACTAATATTCACTAATTGCACTTAACTCCCTAGACTTAGGCTAATTAATATAAATTACATATTAAGCATAAAAATGACTAAAAACAAGATAAAATATATTTTGTTCACACAAAATATATTTATTACAATATAACTCCTAGTCATCTAAATCTTCAACGTCTCGTCTCGGTTCCCTGTCTCGAACGTGTCGAGTTTGCCTTTTGCGTTGATTTTGATCGTGATGTTGACTTTTGTTGACTTTCACTGTATTGATAATATAGACTGTCTTGTGCATTATCAATGTCTTCAAACAAAATCAGCACTGAGAAGTTAACATTAGAAAGATCTTCAAATTGAAACTTTCTGAATTTGACAAGAAAAATTATTTATCTCATAAGCTCCCCTATTTATATCCTCCCCTTTTTCATGTGCATCCTTTGCATGGATACTGGAACAAATTTCCCAAATCTCTAATCTTGAGTGCTTTAAAAGATGTAGGAGGAGGATTCTTAGATTGGTATCTTCCACAAACTTGAGGAACAGGTTCTTTGATGAGGTACACTTCTCAGTGATGATCAGCCATCACTTACAGCAAATAACTGAAACACATTCACAAACACAATCTTGACATTTCTAATTAGATCATTTCATTTTAACAAAATAAACCCGTGTTTATTTGTGTTTGAAAACAAGTGAACCCGTGTTCGGTTGTACGCAATTTCGGTGAAATGCATGAAAAATGATAAAATTGTAACAATATAATATGGAAGACCTAAAAGAAATTTAGAAATGAAAATTTATTATAATTTTTATTTTTTGTTATATACATTAATTATAACATTTTATTATCTATAACTTTTTATAACCGAGAACTGAGTAGATCATGAGATCACATCCTCAAGATATACTTTAGCACAAAGATGAAATTATCATCGACAAGCAATGAGATCACACTGATAACTGAATCTAATCACGGTCTTTGAATGATTTTGAAATTCTTAAACAGATCAATAATGATTGCTGATATGTTTGCCCACTTAAACTCAAGCCCTATCTTTTTTAACAAGCATCAAATGATTCGATAAGGTTTGATTAAATACTTTAGAATGCTAGGACCCCACAATCATTTGGGCAAAACCCTCACCCAACCACAGGATTTCCTGAATTTTGTTATGATCTTTGTAGAGCAAGGCTTGTGCATCAGTGTACAAGTGATTATAAACAAAATATTGCATTCTTTGATGAATTCATCGTTTAGATGATTTGACACAACTTAGACCAAAATGGTGAGAGCTCCAGGTCTATACTCACGTATAACAAAGGAGATGACCATTTAATTATGTACTGATGAGAGCTCCAGGTCAGTACTATCATACAGCAAAGGAGATCATCACTCCAGGTCCGTACTTCCATATAGCAGAGGAGATTAGCACAAACACAAAACACAAAAATACACCAAACATGGAATAAAGATATGGCTTATAGATTTGTATCATGGTAGGTCAAAGATCAATTCTCAATCCAATTTTTGTCGGGACTCAGTTTTCGTGCAGCCCAAAATGATTGCATAAATCCAGATGTCCTTAAGCATATATTTTAATTTAAATCATGATGTTGTTGTCTACTTTATTCTTCAGGCTGAGTCTACCAAGCATATCAATGAAGAATCTATTTGTTTTTCTATTATTTGCACTTAAAAATAAGATGTAAATCAGATAACAACATCAGTTACTATTATTTCTCATTTTAAAAACACAAGTCATGCAAAAACAAGCATTTGAAGAAGATATACAATCATTTCTCAATCATCTCGAATCAAGTTCCCAGTTCTCTTTTATTTTTTATGTATTACTCATATACTCTCCCCCTAAATTTTTATTTTTGTAAGCCTATTTTTTGTTTTTTTTAATTTTTTTATATTTTTTTTGTTTTTATAAAACTATACAAAAATAAAAATTTACCAAATAAGGTCTTCCAAAATACACTGATTATTAAGATAAGAAATGAATTATCAAGAGATATGCAGTGATTGTGAAGTAAGAACTGTGATTGTGCATATAAAAATCCAGATTGTGGATAAAATACCATGACCTTAACCTGTTTTATCCGCATCAAATTAAATTAGGAACAATCTAGTAAACCGGATTACTAACAGTCCTCTTGAATTGTTCCTGCACTCATTAACAGATTAGTTTAAAAGAGGAACCCATGCCATGGTAGTCCTGGAAGTTTCTTTTTTATCAATATAAGAAACTTGCTTCTGCACACAACCGTTTAAACAATCTGGGATATCTGTATCATTCTTTTTAATTTGCCAAATTTTTTTCAATTCAATTATTTGGATTTGAATGAATTAAATTTGAAAAACATTTTCTATTTAAGACTAGAAGGAAAAGAATTGGTTTTGAACCTTTGGTCATTTTCATCTTTGAACCGACTTCATATGAAAAGGTTTGGATAGAGAGTTTTTCATCCAATCATTCAAAGATGTGTGCTTTTTACCTCTTGAACCAGAGAAGCAACCTGTGTTGCCTTTACCATCTAGAACATTTTTAGTAGACTTATATTTGGAGAAGCAATTCATTTTGCCTTTACCATTCAAAGCAAGTTTTTGAGAGCACTTATTTATCATATGACCTTGTCTTCCACACTCAAAACAAGCCTTGAATGGCTTTTGATTCTTTGTAACCCGTGTTATGCAGGTGCTGAGAAGGATTGCTTTGAGCTTCTAGTAGATTCTTGCTTGTTTTGGCATTTGCTATGCTGAACAGGGAATGAGATCTTCATTGATTGACCGGGTCGCTTTGCATTTAGAGAAGAGACCCATATTGGACTTGATTCATCATTTGGAAGCTTTTATGACTTGACAATGTTAGGAGACATCTTGATCTGTGAGGAACCAACACGCACCTCTATGATTGATTCATTATCTGAGCTTGTCCAGTCTTATTTACACAGATCTTTCTCCAACGGATCTTGATTGACATCTCCTATTGTGTCGGCTTCGCTTACAGGTTTCTGATTGCTTGATGATTCAACAACCGTCCCTTCTTTAACAAACTTGACAGGAACAAACGAATGGATATTACCTGTTTTGAATTTGTTGAAGAAGGTTGGAGAAGCAACTGATACTGGTTTTGGAACACTAGAGGTGGAATCGTCATTAATCTTCTTATCAGGCTCCTGCCTGAGGAATCCCAAACCTACAGGAGAATCCTGCACATCTCTAACCTTTTTAAAATTAACGTTGCTTAAACCTGCATTTAAACTATTAGTTTCAGTAGCTTCAATCAAATCATTAGATGGATGAGGTTGAGGCATAGGATAGTAACAATGAGTGCTAGGAGGAGGATAGATGTATGGATTTTCACCACAACTAACTCCCATTTTAATCCTAGCTTCCCTTTGTTTATACAGTAGCTCTTCCTATTTCATTCCAGATATGGTCCATCTATCAAGCTTTGTTTTAAGCTTGCTTGTTTCAAATTCAGCCAAGGTGACTCTTTCGTTTAAAAGATTAATTTCAACATTTCTTTCAAGAAGAGTTCGTTTTAAATGATCATTTTCTTTTAAAGCTTCATTTAATTTTATAAAATACTTGGCTTTATTCTTTTTAAGTTCTGTGTTTATGGTGGTTAGTTCCTTTTGGTTTCTAAAAGTAATCTATTAGCTTTATACACACCAACTAAACGAATTTTGCAAGCAGAAGAACACATATCCTGAACCATCTCGTATGGAAGGTCCAGGATGACTCTTTCAGTAGTAAGAGCCTTCTCGCAGCTGCAATCTCTAGTATTTTGCTTCCATTCTTCTTCCTTATCAGCATTATAAATTGCATCATTCAACTCAGCTCCACCTTTACCCATTAATGTCTGCTTAAGCTCCTCTTGTACCTCTTCAGTTCCAGGTTTAGGTAAACCGTCGGAATTGGCGCTAGAATCTGATCTCTCTTCTGGTTTATCTATGGAGTTTGAAGTGATCTTTGGAGTTAGGTATGTCACTTCATAGTACTCACGACGTTTGAAATCCAACTCAATCTCTTTCAGTTTGTTTATCACCTCCATCAGTTTGTAATCCCGAAAGCCTCTATCTCATTTAATTGACTTGCCGTGTGAGCTCCATTCTGATGGGAGAGAATCAAGCAATCTCAAAACTTGTTCAAGATTTCCCAATTGGGTACCAAACTTCTTCAGATTACTTGCCACTAATAGAAAACGATCAACAAAATCGGATATCTTTTCATTCTTTAAAGCTGTAAAATTATCAAACCGACATTGTGCAGTTGTGAGGTTATCAGATTCGAAGGATTTAAACAGTTCTGCAAAAGCCATTTTTTTGTTTAGTTTATTTCAATTAACCCCCCAAAAATATTTTCTCCAAAAATTGTAAAATAATTCTCCCCCAGAAAAATTATTATTTTTAAATGTCACGCTAGACAATCTTAGCAACTAGGGTCAAGCTGCCAGGTCAGTTTGTTTTTTTTTCGCTGAAGAAATGATAATTTCGCCAAAATTATAGTTTCGTAGAGCTAGTTTCCACTATGAACTCTAGTTATGCTGAGCCGACAGTAGTTTGCTACAAATTTCGGCAGCAGTTTCGCTAGCCAAACGCCTAAAATAGCTTAGTTTCACCGACAAGTTCGCATGAAACAAGCTTGAACTTTCGTTCAATGATACTTTCGGCAGCAATTTCGCTTGTAAATCACCCACAAGCACTGTTGAACTTTCGTTCAATGAAACTAGTTTCGCAGGACAGCAGAAAACAACTTCAATGAGGATAACCCATGTAATTTCCCTGGAAGAACTCGTAGTTTCGCTGAATGAACCGATAATTTCACTGAATGAAACTGAAAAGCTTTTTCAACATGAAATAAATCTGAAATCATCAAAAACTCAATGGATTTATTGATGATTAATAGAGCTTCCCCAACCAACAACCAACAAAATTCAAGCAAATCCCATATCAAATACACCCGAAATCTCAACTTCCCTCTCTAAAAATCTTCAAATCTTTAGTGACTTTGATCCAAAATGGCTTTGATACCAATTTATAAATCCAGGATAATCACACATGAATCAAATCATGAAGAATTAGATCAAAATATGATAACCACAATCAAAATCTCTTTGATCTACAATTAGATTGCAAAATATGTGTTTACAAATAATCCCTCAATCTATTGGTCATACAACAATCCACCAACACTAATGACAATTAACCTATTTATAGTCTAGAAAAATATTCACTAATTGCACTTAACTCCCTAGACTTAGGCTAATTAATGCAAAATTACATATTAAGCATCAAAATGACTGAAAACAAGATAAAATATATTTTGTTCACACAAAATATATTTATTACAATATAACTCCTAGTCTTGTCTCGGTTCCTCATCTCGAACGTGTCAGGTCTGACTTTTGCATTGACTTTGACCGTGATGTTGAATTTTGTTGACTTTGACTGTGTTGATAATATAGACTATCTTGTACAGCTCCAACAGATTCATTCACACAATTGAACCGGTTGATCAAAGTCAGTCCAAATTAAATTGCTAACTCTTACAAATAATCTAATGTATATGTTTCTTATGTTGCAGCAATATGGGTGATAGATGGACTATGAGCACCAAGCACAATATCTGTGCTCATCTTGATGCTACATCCAGGAACAAGGGATTATTGCCTTTTTGCGCAGATCGAGGATCTTCAAGGCTATCTCTGTCCCATGCACACCTTATGGATCCATACAGTAGGCTTTCTGGGAAAGCGCTGTGGTTGACAGGCCCGTTGAGCCCCACCGTATTCGGAGCTCCATCTTCTGACAAGAGATAGAGATTACTGAAGATGATCTGAGGTGGGTCTTAGATCTGTGTGAGGACAAGGCCTACCCAACTAAGTTGCATCCCCTAATGGTTCGTGGATGCTTTCTAAGGATCAAGTACACCGGTGACATCAATGCTAGTGTGCTGAACAAGAGCAACATTGAAGAAAGAATGCCACACCAGATGGGTAAACTTCAGACCTCAACAACCTAAGAGGTTCATTCATAAGTCTGAAGTTGATCCTATATTTGGAAGGCCTAAAGTAGTATTGAAGTGGAGTCCCCCACACACAATGTTTGAGATTCCCTTACGGAGATGCCTAAGGACTTCACTCCACACTTTAAATGGTGGCATTATGATTGGAGGATGGGTGAACTGGTCATAGTTTTGAACAAAGATAGGAAGATAAAGACTATCAGGGTATTTGACCTAATGTGGCTTACTAACTTGTCGGCTGAAGATGTTTACACCTTATAGAAGTGGCCACCGTTCTACGACACACAAGATATTGTACAACCTTTACAGTTCCAACATGTTATACGACTCTGCTTTGCATTTGAGATACATGCAGGAGTCACCAGAGAAGAGAAGTACAAGAAGTTTCAAGAGCATGTGAAGAATGTTAGAAAATAGGCTA
The DNA here is from genome assembly GCA_025506515.1 of Flaveria trinervia. NCBI lineage: Eukaryota > Viridiplantae > Streptophyta > Magnoliopsida > Asterales > Asteraceae > Flaveria > Flaveria trinervia. The sequence goes on from CM046443.1 coordinate 22,107,213, forward strand.
AACATATTGGCTTCAGAGGAAGATCTCCAAGCTTATGAAAAACATATTGATCGATAACAAAGCCAAAAGCTTGATGAAGAAGTACTAAAGATCCTAGAAGAAGGTGATGACCGTGAAGTTGAAACTAAGCTTATGGTGCATCTGCACTTTGATAAATTCAGCCTGATTTGGTTTCAATATTGAAGCAATTGCATGACATGAGAGCAACAACAAAAGAGAGACAGAAGAACTTGGAGAAAAACATGTCAGACAAAAGGATAAACTATGAGAGCAACAGCAAAAGAGAGACAGAAGAACTTGGAAAAAAACATGTCAGACAATAGGATAAACTAGGTCCAAGGGGGAGTTTGGTGATATGTTATGTTCCTAGTTTATGTCCTTAATGTAAAAGTCTTTAATTTCTTACACATGTGTAATGTAATTATTCAATGAAATATGATATGCGTTTGATGTTTACTTATATTTGAATATTTCATATTATTATTGTGTTTAATATAATGCATATGTATGAACATCTTATATAGGTTTGAGGTTGTTGTACATAGTTCTTAGTCAATAATGATTGAGAAATGTGTTCAACTTAGTCAGGTGATTATTCATGCTAATGGATCATACTTATGAACCATACACATGAATGAGTCATACTAATGAACCAGTCGCATAACTGATCCAGGACTGGATCAGTCGTATGATTGAGACATAAGATTGACTCAGTCGCACGACTGAACATTCAGTCGCACGTATGAGTCAATCGCATGACTCAGTCGCACGACTGAACCATGCTAATAGTTCACTCGCATGAATGGTAGCTGCAACCCTATAAATAGAACTTAAATCGTGGAAAAACAGAACACTTTAAGAGAAACTTCGAATATACATAAACCCTAGCCGTCCAGAGCGTCCAGAACGCCCAATCCAACTTCATAGTTCGTTTTTGATCGATCCCTACTCATTCTTAATGTTTGTTTCATCATTAGATTGATCTGGTTATCGTTCTCACTGATTGGATCACCAATCAAATAGGATTTCGCACTATTCGATCAGGTTTCACGTAGAATCCGTTAGTACTCTGTACGTACACGGTCCTAACATTATTTATGGTACACAATCCTAATGGTTTTGATTGAACTTCTAAAAATCTAAAATAGATGCTTGCTATTCACGACAAAAATATTTGCGTTATGTCATAATGACACTTGGACTTTAATATATGTTAGATATTTTAAGGTAATTTGATTGACTAGATAAGCAATGTAATTATAATATACATTAAAAAGTTAGGAGAGTGCAGAGTGCATGCTTGTTTGAGTTTATCATGATCTTCAACATTAGAATCTTATAATGTTTATGGCCGATCCCTTAAGCAATAAGAGTTTCAAGGGGGCAGCAAACCTAGGAACGGGGACCGAGGTGTAGAGCTACCGGCTATTGTTTAGTTGGTATACCTATGCTTCCGTTGCTAGGATTTTGATTATTAAATTGATGTTAGTAGTTTCAGTTATCCACAATCATGTGATTCACCAAATAGATGTGAATAATTGCATTCTTGAATGGTAAATTAGATGAGGAGAAACAATCTGAAGGCTTTGGTATGCTTGGTGATGAGAACAAGGTTTGTAAGTTGATAAAATCTCTATATGGTCTGAAGAAAGCATCAAAATAGTTTGATAATTTTTGTTTTGTTTAATGGTTTTGTGTTAAACCAAGCAGACAAGGTTTCATATAGTAAGTTGATGCTTATGTAAAAGAGTTATAATTTGCTTGTATATAGATGATGTGTTGATCTTTGGTATTGAGCAAAGTCAAGTTAATAAAACTAAGAAATCTTTGTCATCTAAGTTTGTTATGAAGGACATGGGGATGCTGAAGTGATCCTTAGCATAAGGATCAAGTGTGAGAACAATGGTATCTTAATTTTTCAATATTATTATAATAAGAAGATTCTAAAAAAATTTAACTTCAAATAGTGTTCTCCTATATGCACTCTAATAGATTCTAATATTAAGATTCTACCTAGTAAAGATGTTGTAATATCACAACATAAATAATTAAGAGCTTCTATAATCTAAATTATACATGTAGAAAATATCAATTGCACATAAGTTATTCTCAAAACTATTACTAAAGGTGATGAATTGGTATCTAATTTGTTAAATTGTGTTTTTAGGCTTGAAAAAAACCAATATTGACAAAATCACATTAAAATGGATTTTGAAAAAAACTAAGCTCTAGAATCCACGCATGGGTCACGCCTAATGAGGCATGCCCCTATGCCAAGCTTGAAACACACCCACATGTCAAATTTAGCACACCCTTATGTTGTTAGTTTAATAAAACAAAAGTACTGTCTTCTGATAGGAGGCACAGGAGTGTGCCCCACCCCCAACATAGGGGTGTGCCCGACCATTTTTGTGTACGAGCCGGCCAACTTTTACGTACTTCGTACTAACACGGGGTGATGCCCAACACTTTAAAAAGCCTATAAATAACAACTCATTATTACTAAGCCGGTCTTCATAATAAACACATGGGTAATGAACTAAAAAAATTATAAAGAATTATATCACCTTACTTTTTTGATCATTTGTGAGCTTCCTTTTATTAGTCTGAGAAATCTACAGAAATTGTTATGGTTTTTTAAAATTAATAGTATGTTAAAAATAAACTTGATCAACTCTCTTTATAATGTTAAATTATGTTTTCAAAAATCATATGTTAAAAGGATGCGCAAACATTACCTACCTTACTAAGGGCTCAATGGTTCTTTCCCAAGTTACTCTTTGCAACTTTCCTTGTCACTATAGAGCTAATTTACGATAACTCTGCGCTGGCTCGCGTCTATAAACATTAATATAGCAACTTTATCTGTATCTTTAACTGCACTACATAGTTTATCATAATTACTAAAGTGGAACCTAAATTATGATGATAACCTCATTTCACTAAAATATCTTCAAAAGTCTCATAATTAATTTACCATTTATTTATCTTAACTATAGTTCTAAAAATCAAACAATTTTGGTCACATCAAATCAAACTAATCATTTACTTAAATCAAAACCTAATTTGATAGTTACTTATTAAGATTGTTGAGTAAACTTAGTGTGTATGTGGATTGATGTTCTATTCTTGCCAACACTATATTACCACATAACAGATCCATTTGCATTTTGCTTATAGAGTTTAGTATAGGTATAACCATTTAAATGAATCATGGTAAGAAAATCCCTATTAAAATATAACATAATTAAGATGGGGTGTTACAAAGAAATTCATAGTGACTAGACAATTTGTTGAATGTATTTCTATGGTTATTCTTTCATGATTGAAAAGATGTGCCATGGTACTTCATATTCATTACGTCGTTGGCATGCTCGGCTAAGTCACCCTTCTGATCAAGTTCTAAATACTATTTAAAGTAAACTCAAAAGTTAAACCAAGTCAGTAAAAGGATCACGTCTGAGGTGATCAAATGGTGTTAAAAGGTCATAATTTATCAAATGTTAACATTTTAAAGGGTTGAAAGTGTAAAGAGTTCAAACTCATAAGAATGAGCCAATCACACGATTAAACCTTCAGTATGAGTCAATCGCATGATTGAACCATAAGTATGAGCCAATCGCATGATTGGACCATGAGTATGGGGCAATCATACGAATGGACCATGAGTATGGGGCATCCATGCGATTGGACCATCAGGATGATTCAATCGTATGAATGGATCAAGGAGTATAGCTAGTCGCACGACTGAAGCATGAGTATGGGCTTAGTCGCATGAGTATGGGTCATGTGGTACGACTGAACATTAAGACAGTATAAAAGGAGGGGTGAGTCGGTCGCATTTCTCACCACCCTTCAAATCGTTCAAAACATGCTCATACGTAGACACCCTGGCCAAATTTCATCTCACCTTGATTACTTGCTGATTGTGTAACTAACCGATCTGTCGTTCATCTATAGGTATTATGAGACTGAAAGCGATCAAAATGACTAGTGAAATCAAACCCTAATTGACCTAATCGATTAAAATCAAGAAATCATTAAAAATATTCAAATAGACCATTTCAATGGACATAATCGTTGAAATGAAGGACATTAAGTGATATTTAGAGTTCCTGGGAATCTAATGAGCCTAAACACGATGTCTAACATCAAGATTTGACCTAGATTCGGGGTCGGAGTGTCGCACAGAGTCTTCTTTGAATGGACACTCCGAATGAACTTCAGTTGCACGATTGAGCTAGGCGTAAGATTCATTCACATGATTGAATCATTCCGTGACTCAGTCGCATGACTGACTCAACTGCATGGCTTAACACACAACTAAGTTCAGTCGCAAGCTCAATCGCACGAATGAACTCAGCTGCAGGCTAAATCTATGTCTAAATCAGTCGTATGGTTCAATCGCACGATTGAACCAGTTTGATCTAAAACAGTTTAAGTTTCAATTTTCATCTCCTATACACAATTCTAATGTCTATGTTTCATGTGTTACAACAAAATGGCTGAGAGATGGACTATGAGCACTAAGCACAACATCTGTGCTCATCTTGACGCTACATCTCAGAACGCTTCTGAGTTCACAGGGATTATTGCCTTCCTACACAGACCGAGGATCTACAATGCTACTATCCACCCGGACTTTCTTGTTGATGAAGATGATGAGTCAGACGATGAGCCTCTAGTGAGGATAGTAGGGAGCAGGGTCGTGGCCAATGAAAAGGGGATAGAGGCAGTTGGAGGACGCCAAGCTGAGTCAAGGGATATTGCTAATCATGTTACTGATCCTTGGTACATCCCTGACCAGCCCAACAGCCAAGGGGGAACGCCTATTGCTAAGGGCTCCAGGAAGAAGAGAATGGCACATCTCCACAGGAAGAAGAGAAAGAAGCCAAGGATTACTTTGATCACATCTTCTACCACTGCCACAACCACCACCACTACCAAACCTCCTACCATCACCACCACAACTACTACTACCACCACCATACCTCCCACTACCACTATCACTCATCCCACCACCACCACCCCAGCCACTCCACCATATCCCACACACATTCCACCTCCCATATTCACCACTTCTACCACCACCAGTCACCAAGCAGGTCCCTTCACACATTCACCATTCACAGCTGGACCCACTCTACCCCACATCGGGTTAGAGGAACAGCTGGTAACCTCAACAGCACTATGCTTAAGCTGCTTGCCACTGATGAGCTTAGGGCTTCTCAGTTACACAAGATGATGGAGGTGAATGCAGCTCAAGCTAAGATGATCAGGGAGCTCAGTGAGAAGAGTGACCTGTTTGAGAGAGCTCTAAGCCGAGCCCACCATGCACTTACAAGTCAAAATGAGCTGGTGTTGGCTTCGGTGAAGAGGACAGAAGAGCTTAAGAAGAAGAATAAGAAGATACTGCTAAAGCTCAAAGGGTCAAAGAGTGAGCCTCTAAAGATAGAGGATGGTAATGGTGATGATGATGATGATGATGAGGATGATGATGAGGATGATGATGATGATGATGATGAGGATGAAGATGATACTAAGGAATAGGTTGAGGAGGGAGGACCGAAGGGAAAGGATCAAGATGATGATGATGATCAGGAAGGTGGTGCATTTGCATCAGCCTCACATCCTCAAGCTTAAGAGAGGCGAACTAATAGAAACCAAGATCAAGAAGCCTCATCCTTCGCTCCTCCAGCTGAAGAACCCACTATTCAAGACAAAAGTAACTATCAGATGTTTTTAGTATTTAAAAACTTATGTACTTCAATTATATATTACAGTATTGTAATTAACCATCATCTATGTTTGTTTATGTTTAAATGTTCTATATGATGACTTATGTGTGATGTGATTAATATTTAATCAAACAGATAAAGCTCAACAGGCAGACAAGTATGATGTCCAACCCCTTCAGCAGGTCAAGTCTCAATTAACCATGAATCTTGACTTGCAAAGGATAGTAAGGAGATCTATGTGCTACACTCTAGAAGAGGGAGAGATCATACATTACTTAACGGATGAATAGCTTGCTGAAATATTCAAGTTGAATCCTGATGAGCTGGTAAAAGATGCTCCAAAAGTTGATGTGGCAAGTGACGATGAGCTGAATGATGTTGATGAAATTGAGATTGATGACGTCACCTCTTAGCATTATCCAGAGTACACTGACCATGAAGGTAATGTTATACCCAACTTTGGTGATACTTTTGGAAGTGCTACATTTGAGAAGCTAGATGAAGTGGAGAAAGAAAGGGAGAAATAAGAAATCTCAGCCCAAGCTTCGGACGCTAATGTCGACTTGAAGAAAGCTGAATGGGCGGCTTGTTTTGCAATAATGAAAGCCCAACACATGCCACCAAAGCAGAATGCCTACACAAAGTCTATAGAGTCAAAAGACATCAAAAAGTGTTAGGCAAGATCATAGCATTGGGCGTATTTTAAGGACTTAGGAGTCTATGCAGTAAAGAAAGAGAAAGGAATCGACTACTTCAAATATTCTCATGATCTGAAGACTCTTCCTGGTTTTGAGCTCAACCATCTGGCATGTTTAGATCTTCTGTATGCAAATCCGAGGAAGTTGTCAGGATGGTTCGAGGCCGCGTTGAAGAAAGAATACCACACCAAGTGGGTAAACTTTAGACCTCAACAACCGAAGAGGTACATCTGTAGGTCTGAAGTGGACCCTATATCTGGGAAGCCTAAAGTTGTGCTGAAGTGGTGTCCCCATACACGATGTCAAAGATTCCTTTATGGGAAATGCCTCAGGACTTCACTCCATACTTCAAATGGTGGTATTACGACTGGCAGACATGCGAAGCGGTGATAGTCCTAAACAGAGATGGAAAGATTGCTACTATCTGGGTATTTGACCCTATATGGCTTACAAACTTGTCGACTAAAGATGTCTACACATTATACAAGTGGCCGTTGTTCTATGACACACAGGACATTGTACAAGCTCTCCAGTTTAATACGTGATAAGACTCTGCTTTGCATTTGAAATACATGTAGGAGTTATAAAAGAGGAGAAGTACAAGAAGTTCCAAGAACAAGTGAAGAGTGTTAGACGATAGAGGAAACTAGGACCAAGGGGGAGTTTGTAGATGCATATGTTCCTAGTTTATGAGCTTAAATGTAAAAGTCTTTCATGTCTTACACATATGTAATGAATTGGTTCAATGAAATATAATATGTGTTTGATGCTTATTCATGTTTATTTATTTCATATTATTATTGTGTTAAAGTATAATGTATATGTATGACCATATTATATAGGTTTGAGGTTGTTGTACATGATTCTTAGTCAATAATGATTAAGTAATGTGTTCATCATTGTCGGATGAGTATTCATGCTAACGGCCCATACGTATGGACCATACGCATGAATATATCATACGTATGGACCAGTCGCACAACTGAACCAGGAGACTGGATCAGTCATATGATTGAGACAAAATATTGACTTAGTCGCACAACTGAACCAGGAGACTGGATCAGTCATATGATTGAGACAAAAGATTGACTTAGTCGCACGACTAAACAGTCGTGCGTATGATTCAGTCGCATGATTCAGTCGCACGACTAAACCATGCTAATGGTTCAGTCGTACGAATGAAAACCCCTAACCTATAAATACCACTTAATTCGTGGAAAAACAGGAGAATTCGAGAGTTGAAGAACACTTGATATTATCACGAACCCTAGCCGTCCAGAATGTCCAAGAAAGTTTGTCCAAGTTCATAGATCGTTCCTGATCGGTTTCTATTTGTTCATAACATTTAGTTTCAATCTTATATCGATCGGGTTAACGTTCTCACTGATTGGAGCACCAATCAAATATGATTCCGCACTATTTGATTCGGTATAAACGCTGAATCTGTTTGTATTCCTACATACACGGTCGTGACAGGAGAGAGTAGGCACATGCTTGTAGAGTCTTTTCTGTCTTCTTTCTTCTTTGATTGGAAGAAGTAATTTTGCATCCTCTGCCTCTTTTCTTTCCTTTGACAATTCCATGTCAACCAGTTCATTTAATTCATCTAAGGGGAGGGAGATGATATTATCAATGTCATAGTTCCTAGTCTGCAAGTAGTTGATCCTGACTGCCCTCAACTCATCATCCTAAGTGTTTGGCCTGGGGGTAGCCCTGATAGTAGCTTCCATTATTCTTGCAGACCTAGTAGAGGAACTTTCTCCTCTTAACTTCCTTTTCCTATCTCTCTCTCCTCCACAATCTCCTCAGAAGTCATTTTTCTTTTCCCTTTGTCACTCAAAGACCTTTGTGACTTAGGGTGGAGAGAGCTTTGGCCTATATTGCTTGGTGTAGCTTCCAAGCTCTGGCTAGAGAGAGGTTGAGATGCACCTTCACCAGCAGGTGTCTCATCAAGGGAATGAACCTCTGTAGAAGTTGATGGTGAGACATGGCTCTCAGGTTCTACCATTGGGCCTTCAGTCAAGGTTCCCCCTATGAAACTAATCTTAGGGTCTGCCACAACATCCAGTTGACCAATGATATTGCCTGATTGCCTTAGTCTTCTTTTGAAACTAAATTCTGCAATAATCCTATCTTGAATCCTTTGAGCCAGCCTATCAGCTTGTCTAGATTGGCATTGGTTAACAAGTGGCATGCTAACAAGGTCAAGACTTTCATAGAAGTTCAAAGTTTAAAAGTTGATGACTTCTTGCTACCCTTGAACTCTTTGAATGATAAGAGATCTTCTATTTTCATCATACATCCACCTTGTAATGTAATTTGAAGTTGGCAGAGATGACATTGCCCTTGGTATTCCTTCCTCAAAAAGACTTTGAATGAAACAGTCGATAGAGTCCACATCAATGTGAACTTGAGGAAGTTGCTGAGTATGGACAATTGCAAGTGAAGATGGTGAGTCTTCAATGTCCATGCTCTGTAAAGAACCCCCAGGTTCTGTGTCCGTGATGACTTACTACCCCTTTTTGGTAGCATCATCTACTTGCATAAATAAGCTAGAGGTTAGGTCAACCACATTCACACGTTCTTGTGTTCCTGGTTGAGCTCTTCTTAGAGGTTTCCCAGATAGTTTTTCCTTTAGATAAGAAATATCAAGTTACTGATCATTGACCTTGTTTTGTAGTGTACTCACCTGAGATTCAAGGTGACTAACCTTTGAGATTAAGTAGGTGCATGTTTTTGATAGTTTTTGCACCTTTAGCCTTAGATTCCCCTCTTCTTTATTACAAGAATCATTGGTGGATGAGAGAATGGTACCTAAATCTTCTCTCTCACCACCAGGATAGAGTTCTTGGCTATTGGATTCCCTCTGCTCAAAGACAACTTCAGTTGAAGTGTCAGTGGGCTGAGTTGCCATGGTTGAGGTCTGAATGATGTAATCACTTGCTAAAGTGAGAGCCTCTTCCATATGGATCTCTTGAACAAGTTCAGAAGAATCCACCTCAATGATAAGTGACTGATGTGGGCTAGACTCAGGTGAATCAGGAGCACTCATCTCTCTTTGAGTAGGGGAGGAATAGAGAGACTCATGATACTCACTTAAACCTAAGTCCTCATCAGTATAGAAGTCAAGGTTGGGAATGGGTTGGTTTAAGTTTAAAGGATAGGGATGGTAGTTGTCCCCTAAAGGTTGTTCACTTGATTGTTGAGACTCAGAGTGAAGGCTTAAGGCAGTTGGGCTTGTGAGCTTATCAGACTGAGAATGAGGAACCTCAACACTGATCTTTGAAGTAATAGGAGTGGTTTGCTCCTCAGGAGAAGTGGGAGCTTTAGTATCCACTTCCTCCTGTATGGGTGAGTATATGGGGACCTGTACAGACTCAAGAGTTTAAGCCAGGGTTCGTTTGGATTTTCTTTTGTAGGTGAGGGTGATTTGTGGTTGTTTTGGTGGTTAAGATGTAGAGGTGTGGGTTCAACACTAGCTTGTGTTGCTAGGTTGTCACCCTAAGCAATGAGCTCTAACATTTTTAGGAAAAGGGTTGTTTGTACCCTAAGAAGCCAACAGTTGGCTTCTTCAAAATTTAAAAAATGTCGGGCTTCATCTGTCCTAATTTAAAACATTACCTGTTTCCCTCAACTGTGAGCCCAGTTCACAGTTGAAAATGTATTGAACATATCTAGGAAACATGTAATACTCTAAGGAGTCCAAGTTAGAAAGCATATTTGTATAAACAAATAAAGAGTACCTGAACTTGACCCCCTAAACTATCCCATGCACTATGAAAGAGAGATCTTCAGGAATCTCGTCCCAACCCCCATGCTTGTTGGATAAGCTATGGATGACCACATGTAGTAAGTACTTCCACTGGGATGAGACCTTCCCTTTCCTAAAGGTCTTTATAGATAAATTCCTTGCATAGCCCATCTGCTGGAAGGACTGGTTAACAACTGCGTTTGGAAAGGACAACTCACCTTCTTTATCATCCAGCTATAGATGAGCATTTATGATGGCTGGAGTGATAAAGATTGTCCTCCCTTGCACTATAGCAGACAGTGCCTTGTCCCCATCTAGAACAATCTCTTAGCAGGATTTAAGACAAAGTTAATGAAAGAGGATAAACTTTGAAATCTGTATGTCGGTCGCACCTCTAAAAATTGGTTTGCTTTTTGCTCAAAAGTAGTTTTCTTGGAAGTCAAAAAAGCTTCCGAAGGTAAATTGTATTTGAAAGGTTTAATGAAAAAGATTCGAAGCCAAAATGGCTTCGGAAGAATTCCTAAGAGTTTTGAAAAATTTTCTTTGGAAGAGAACTAATACTTGGACATTTTGTTCAATAGAACAAAGCTTCCGAGAGTTAATTTGCTTCGGAAGAAAATTGTCCTTGAAAACATATAAGTACCTAAGAGAGGTTTTAAGTTTCGGAAGAATTTCAAAAATTTCTTCCGAAGGAAAATTACTTAGGTAGTTATTTGTTTTGAAGGCATAAGTTTCTTTCGAAGACAAAATCATATCTTCCAAAGGATCAAGATTTTTCAATAATCTAAGGAAAGTCTTCAAAAGATTTTTATCCAAAGGAAACAGAAGCTTATGAAGGTGATAAACTAGACAACTTAGGTCACATAAATTTTAAGAAATAATATGAATTAGTTTTAAGAAAAAGCTACTCAAAGTTGATCATCCCAATAGCTGATATAAGATACTTAAATCTCTGTTCATCAAAGGCTTTGGTAAACGGATCAGCATATTGTTCATTTGTTTAACTTTAACTAGTTTAATTAATCCTTTTCAAAGTTATCTCTAATTAAATGATACCTGACATTGATGTGTTTTGTTCTTGAGTGTTGCACAGGATTCTCTATGATAGAAATAGCACTATTATTGTCTATATGAATAGGAGTCACCTTGAAGTTTAATCCATAGTCAAGCATCTGATTCTGAATCCAAAGCACTTGAGCATTGTAGCTTGCAGCAACAATGTATTCAGCTTCAGCAGTTGATGCAGAGACACAAGATTATTTCTTGCATTGCCATGAGGCAACCCTTCCACCAAGAAACTGACATCCCCCAGATGTAGACTTTGCAGTAATATTGCAACCATCATAATCACTATATGTATAAGCATACAGATTGAAGTCAGAATTTTAGGATACTAGAGACCAAGTGTTGAGGCACCTTTAAGGAATCTTAGAATTCTCTTGACAGTGATAAGGTGTGACATCTTAGAGTTGGCTTGATATCTTGCACAAATACATGTGGCAAACATGATATCAGGTCTGCTAGCTATAAGATACATAAGAGACCCAATCATATCCATATAAAGGTGTTCATCCACACACTCCCCCTTAAGATCAGGCCCAAGGGAGTGGTTTCTCGCTATGGGTATCTTAGTAATCTTACAATCAGTCATATTGAATCTTTTGAGTATGTCTTGAACATACTTTGACTGACTAATGAAGATGCCATCTTCAACTTAATTCACTTGAATACCCAGAAAGAAATTGAGTTCCCCCATGGCACTCATTTCAAATCTGTCCTTCATCAGCTTCTCAAAGTCTTTGTAGAGCCTTGGATTAGTTGAACCAAAGATGATGTCATCTACATACACTTGAACTAGCATTAAGTCATTTCTCTGTCCTTTGATGAAAAGAGTTCCATCTATAGTACCCCTTCTGTATCCATGCTTGCAGAGATACCGAGATAACATCTCGTACCACTTCGTCGGTGCTTGGTGCAGCCCATAAAGAGCCTTATTAAGCTTGAAGACATAATCAGGATGATCAGGATCTACAAAATCAGGTGGTTGTTTGACATACACCTCTTCATCAATCACCCCATATAGAAAAGCACACTTGACATCAAGTTGATAGACCTTGAAGTTCTTGGATGCAACAAATGTCAAGAATATCCTAACAGCTTCCAGTCTTGCTACAGGAGCAAAAACATCAGTGTAGTCAATTCCTTCTTCTTGTGTGTATCCTTAAACAACTAGTCTAGCTTTGTTTTTTGATGACAATGCCTGTATCATCTTTCTTATTCCTAAACACCCATTTGGTTCCTATAGTAGTCTTCCCATGAGAAAGAGCATATAGGTTCCAAACCTTTTTCTTTTTGAATTGAAGCAGCTCTTCTTTCATAGCTTCAATCCAACTTCCACCCTTTAGAGCCTCATTAATTTTCTTTAGCTTTATCTGGGACAAGAAACAAGAGTGAAGACAAACATTTGCTTTATGGGTTTGTCCTCTTGTTCTTACCCCTGTGTCAACATTTCCAATGATGTTTGTGGTAGGGTGAGACTTGTGGATCCTTAGTTGAGGGATCACAGTAAGTTGCTAAGAGATATCTAAATTAGAAATATTTAAATATGCATTGATGCTTCTCCCACCACATCAGCATACTTATCAAGAGAAACTTGATCCAATGAGTGTGTGACATCATTGATATATTCATCTATGGAGTGGTTATCAACATCAAGAAATTCTTGATCACTATCACCACCCCCATTGTCCTCTGCATTTGAAGTTTATTTATCTGGTTGTTGAGCATCTGAGCTGGAATTTGAAGGCATCTCAGATGTATCAATTGAATTTGACATTTTTGTGCTAATAGAGACTTCATTTGAAGAAGTAGTTACAACTGGAGCTGAAGATGTGTAATTTGAAGGTCTTTTAAGCTCAAATCTTGGATCAGGATCACCTGGAGGTAAGATATCTGTAGATCCTAAAACATTCTCACAAGATTTGTTAAAACAGTTGGTAACTAAATCAATATCAAATAGCCAATCAGGATCAGAACCAGTCACATTAGATGTGTTCATTGAAAGTCACATTGGCTAACTCCTCAACAATTCTAGTTCTAAGGTTGTACACTCTATAAGCCTTAGCTTAAGAAGAGTATCTAATGAAGTGTCCATCATCTGATTTCTCAGCAAATTTGGCAATTTGATCTTTGGTATTCAAAGTGGTGCAAGGACTTTCAAATGACCTGAGAAAACCAACGAAAGGTTTCCTCTTGTGCCAAAGTTCATAAGGAGTCTTGCCATGAGTCTTAACAACTAAAACTCTGTTTTGCACATAGCAGGCAGTGTTGACTGCCTCTGCCCTGAAGGTGATGGGCAGCTTAGAATTAGACAACATGGTTCTTGCAGCTTCAATCAGTGTCTTATTTCTCCTCTCTGCAACACCGTTTTGCCGAGGAGTCCTGGGAGCACTATATTGTCTTGTAATACCTTTTTCATCATAAAGTGTATCAAGGATTTGGTTCTTGAATTCAGTTCCTTGATCATATCTTATGGTTTTGACCTTGTGATCACATTGATTCTTAATATTAAAGATGAAATTCTTCAAAATCTTAGGGGTCTCATCGTTAGTTTTAAGGAAAAAGACCCAAGTGAATCTTGTAAAGTCATCTATGATCACCAACCAATAAGAGGTCCTTCCTAGGCTCATTACACTGGTGGGGCAAAATAAATCCATGTGTAACAAGTGTAAGGGTTTAGTGATGGTGTTTTTTTTCCTTAGGCTTGTGAGATACTTTGTGTTGCTTCCCTTTTAGGCATGCAACACAGTGATCATCACTTGTAAACTTTTTCTTTGGCATTCTAGTTACCAAATCATTTTTAATAAATTTATTCATGTTCTTAAAGTTTACATGGCACATTCTTTTATGCGAGAGGAAAGACTCATCACTATTAGCTTTAGATAGAAAGCATGAAACTTCTCCTGAGTGAGATGTTTCTTGCAAATCCATAGATGTTTCTTGCAAATCCATCTTGTACATGTTCCCTTTCCTGGGGGCTCTTAGCAAGATATGCTCATGAGGAATGACCACCCCGGGCTTGAGAACAATGCACTCATGCTCATTAAAGAGCATGTTATGACTCTAATCACAAAATTGGGATACACTCAGAAGATTGTACCGAAGCTCCTTGAAAAAGTTTACCTTCTCAATGCCGAGCTTACAATTTGTGACCTTGCCCCTTTTAGAAATGTAACCACCTTTATCTCCTCCGAAAACAACTGGCCCTCTATCAACTCTTTCAAAATTCTGAAGTATTGACCTATTGCCTGTCATATGCCTGGAACAGCGACTATCAATGATCCAGACATTCTTGTTTGTCTTGAGTTGTCCCTGCACAAAGAAAATGATTAGTTACATTTGGAAACCTAAGCCTTATAGGTATTGGTCTCATTAAAAGAAGTAGAAGGTAATGAAACAGTAAGACATCATACAATTGTGCTTTGAGGAGCTTTTGTTGTTGTTGATGCAGAACTTTTAGTCACTTAGTCTTTCTTTGACTTCCACACCACCTTCGAAAGTTTGGACTTGACCTTCAATACTTCAGAAGCTTTTGAGACTTCGGAAGTTTTGGTGACCGGACCTTCGGAAGCTCCTGCTAACACTACAGTAGACTTCAGTGCTTAGGAAGTATTCCTTTCTTCCGGGACCAAATATTCTTCCGAAGGCAATTTTCCACTTGCCTTCTTCTTCACTTTGGAGCTTACAAAGGAAAGATATTTTCCTTGCAAAGCTGAATTCTTCTCGGAGCTCTTGGAAGTCTCTTTCTTGGTCACATGAAGAGTACCTCTTGGATTGTATGTACAATCCTTAGTAAGGTGAGAAGTACTCTCACAAATAACACATTCCATCTTCTTCTTCTTCCTAAGAACTTTTTTCTGAGAACAATGCTGACTTTGATCACATCCCTTCTCCACCTTCATCTTTGCAGATGCTGAGACAACCCTTTTGGGCTGTGAACTGTTCTTGGAGTTGGATGGTTCAGGCTGTGTAGTAGTGGTACACAACAGATCAGCCTTCTTCTTCATGCTGAGATGATTTGAACATGAACCAGAACTCTTGGTAGAAGAGTTTAGGTTGATATTTTCAGTCTTAACCACTTCAAACCCTGCAGGGATAAAGACTTGTTTCTGCTTAGAGTCAAAAGTGACATTGATCTCTTGAGCCCTCTTACCTTTTCTCTTACTCTTTCTGATCAAGTTATTCCTCATACACTTGGTCATCACAGTCTTCTTGCTCTCCTGAGAAGGAGAGTGACCCTTTTTAGAATCCTCCTTTTCACTCTTCTCAAATGAATTCTTCACTATCACTTCTTTATCCTCTTCACTCAAGGGGTCTATGAGAGGAAGCTCATCTTCATAAGTTCGACACCTAGGTGATCTTACAGACAAGATTGTGTGTGGAGGAGCTACTCACTAGATCCTAGTCCTTGCTTATTCTGATAACACATTATCTCCATATACTCTTATTCATCTGGATGGATACAGTTCAGTTCTTCAAGGGTGAAGAGAAAGTTGCTACAACTTTCATCAGAAGACACAAAGGCTTGAGAAGAACTTGTCTCTTGGAATGGGCTTCCTTGAGTATAGTTCTCCCTTGGTGTCTCTGAGAAGGTGATGAAAGGACCCTTTTGTGAGTTGTCAAGGTAGCATATAAGATGATGTTGGGGTTCTATGCTATTCCTTTCAGTCATATGAAGGGCTGAACCTATTTGATTGCTGGAGTTACCAGATGAACCTTGCATGTTCATCTCCATCTGGTATCCATTTAGAATGTCATACAACTCTATCAAGGTGAGAGTGTTCAGGTTCTTAGTTCTCTTGATAACAACACAATAGTGTGTCCATTGCCTAGGAAGAGAGGACATGAGCTTCCTTATGATATCCTTATTCTCAAGAGCTACTCTACCATCCACTAGGGTGTCCACAATCTCAACATACCTGAAGTATTGTTGAGTCATGGTCTAACCTGTTTTGAAGGTGAAATTTTCAAACTGTTGCTTTAGGAGATCCTTCTTGTTCTCCTTGGCTTCAAATCAGAGCAACCCTCATACATCAGTTTCAATGCATCCCACAGCTGCTTAGCTATTTTGCATTTCTTGAAACCTCTCTATACAGAGTTTGGAAGAGCAGTCTAAAGGGTTGTCATGACCTTTTGATCAATTTCTACTCTCTTTCTATCTTCATTTGAGTATTCAGCCACAGCCTTGGGGATCATACCACCTCCAGCAGTTATGGAGGTGCTTGGTATGTAAGGTCTAGTAACAACAAACTCCACATTCTCGAGTCTAAAGACTTGATAAAGCCTTTCATTCTTTGGAACCAAGTGTCAAAGTCATCAAGAATGATCAGTGGGGACTTTGTCATGCTTCCAGTTTCCATATCAGCTTTAGAAATAGCTGCCAAAAAAGATGTTAAGTATTTTGAGTGTGTGAGGGATCTTAATATAGTGAGATCTTATATCAAGAGCTTGGAATGCTCTGATACCAATTGCAGGACGGTTGAAGGGTACTAGCTTACAACACAATAACAGAAAATAAGAGAGTGTGCAATAACACTTAACAGATCAAATGGGGAATAAGAAACCAGTTTTAGTGAGAGCTAAGAAACACAAGTATTCAAGACACAGAACAAGAACAACACAAGTAGTTGGTTTTCAAGGTTGATGTATATTACTTTCTAGTTTCTTACAAGTGTTTACAAAGCAATAGTATAAGATATAAAGGACCAGAGATACTTATACTACAACCTACAACTAGCCATACTTTGAAGGCCAGCCGGATACATGATCTAGATAACAACAAAACAATGTAGAGTCAAAAGACAGATTGCCTTTTGACTAGTGACTATGACATACCATAGCTCATATCCTAATATATTACAAAAAGGATAAGGTACATAAAGTAGAAAGTTATAGACTCAAGACCTCAATGTACAGTTTTCAAAAGCATGGACCTTTCACCAACTTATGTAAAGTTGGTGTCTTATCAGAGTTGCAGCGGAAAAGGGTCCAACTTTATGGAAAAGATACACCAGATAAAGCATGTGTTCAAAAGTCTTGGCAAGAAATCTGTTTCAAGTGTTGGCTTCGGAAGACTTTGTCTCTAAAGCTTCGGAAGACTTCATGTTTGGCTTCGGAAGATATTGGTCTTGGCTTCGAAAGATTTCACATTTAGAATATTTTATGATGATGGGTGTGAAACTGTCACACCCCAACCTTGACGGCGGAAACATCGAGGAGTGAGAGTTAAGATCGTTCACAGCCATATAACGCTATTATTAAATCCAAAATATTATTCATAAGTTTCAAAGGTAATATTACAAACATAAGTCTCAAATAAAGAAAGCATAACAAGCTCATTCATTTATTTAACTAGGTCCATTCCTAGGTGTGAACAAACTTCAAAAGTGGTGATCAAGCTTGAGTATTTCCTGAAACATGTTAAAAATAAAAGGTCAACATAATGTTGGTGAGATTTCCATAGTTTTCAATACATAATTATATGAAAGATGGCAACTCATGATGTAAGTTAGAGAACAAAGTAAACTAGGGATGTAAGATAGAATGCACAATCAAACCTTGACAAAGTTTTAAAAGTCTCAAACGTTTACAAGCATATACGATTAGCTAAGTGTACTTGGATCAACCAAGCAGGCTTGTCAGGCCCATAGAGCTATGACGTCGCCAGGCTAGCAATAGTTAATGATTGTACATATATTCGACATTATATGGTAGCTACAAAGTTCAACTAACCACAACACACAAGTAAATTGCCATAAGTTTACAAGAATCAAACGTTTACAAGTGCAAAGGTTATAAAGTAACATGTTTCACCCCAAAGTGTGAAAATATGAAAAAGGGGTATTGTAAGGCCCCGATCCCGGAAACCTCACAGTTGGTCATTCATGGCAATTAAAACATTAATCATTACAAATAAACGAGCTTATGCAGCGGAATATGTTTATCAAAAGCCATTCATTTCATTTAACCCCTATTGTTGAGCAATACATCATTGTTTAACTGATTACAAAAGAATTGTTTGTATGCATTACAAAACAACAACAACATAGAATACAAATGGATGTCAGTCTTTCCCTTGCCGAGTTGCTTCACTCTCGTGTCATCCTCAGCAATGATTACCTGCCAACTGAAAATGTATAAAAGTCAGCGTTGCTGAGTGAGCTCTAGTTTTAAAAGTAATAAAATAATTTCTATATGTTGTATAAGAAAATACTCTTTTCTGTAAAATACAACTATGTACTGTATATGCAAGCACGCATCAACTATATGAACAAATATTGTTCGTTCTCTTTACAGTATGCCTTGTCTGTAAACTTTTAACTTTATGTTTCACTTTCTGTATGGACCAGTGAGCAATACCCCAACTATATGCGTGATGGAAAACGGGTGATAGGCCATCTATATCCCTCGAAAGGGTCAACTGTATCCCTCGAAAGGGTCAACTATATCCCCCGAAAGGGTAACTGTATCCCCTGAAAAGGTCAATTATATCCCCCGAAAGGGTATCTGTATCCCCCGAAAGGATCTGTGTACTATGTACAAGGCCGACCCAATCACCCAGGATACGCTACAAAGGTCATGCCAATCTCAATTGATTGACCCTGTGTGCATAAAAGGGTAGCTAACCCGCAGCACAGTTGAGCTAACGACAACACGATCGTGTCCCTCCTGTAAGCTTGCAAGACTTGTTAACACTTTATTAATGTTCCTCTTCTTTCTTTATTGCTCTTTCACTTTATTATTACGAAATACTTTACGTTACGATAATAACATACCACGTAAAGTCACATACTATGGGTAATAATAATAATAGCAATAACCATAATAAGGAACAATCATAATCAATCATATCATGCATGAAACAACATCATTAATAAGCCCTTAGTCAACCTCGGTCAAATCCCTAAACCATAGACTCCTAGAAAATTCTGTAAAAATTTCTAAGTCTTAGGCGCATGGGAACTATTTGGGCGCATGAGCCCTATTTGGGCGTTTCATCACTATTTAGGCGTATCAGCCTAACACTTAAACATTTTCACTTTAGGCGCATGAACTCACTCGGGCGCATGGGCACTATTGGTGCGTATGAACACTTAGGTGCATGGGCCACTTGGGCGCATGGGCACTATTGGGGCGCATGGCCTACACTTAGTCGTCCGACTATTATTTTCTAGGCGCATGGACAACTGTTCGGGTGCATGGGCTGTACTTTATCATTTCTAAGGTAAACTTAGGCGCATGGAATACTGTTTGGGCGCATGGATCACACTTAGTTCTTACTATGGCATTTTCAGGCGCATGAGCCTTATTTAGGCGCATGGACCTTCTGTACTATATATTTCCAGTATGTTTTCAACCCAAATCATCGAATCTGTCTGTTCTAAGCTTAATGTGGTATTCTAACATGAATAACCTATAAGCATACAAGAATCACATTCATTCATGCACAATGCACACGGGTAAACATACATGAACTTTATAAAACCATTTTAATACATTTTCAGCCCCAAAGATTCATTTAAAACAAGTAAAACCGGGGTCTAGAACTCACCTTATGCAACTTGGGTGTTTCTTCCTTTGAACCCGCTTGCAAAGAGTTCCAAAACACCTAAAATCAACACCATACGCACACCCCGAACACAACACAAGCACATAAGCACAAGAGCACATAACCGGGATAAAACCCGTCATAAACACATAAAAACCGCGAATTCTTACCTTGAATTCGCCCACTTCTTCTTCTTGTTCTGAAAACCGAGAGTTCTCTGCTCTCTCTTTCTCTAAAAATAAAACGAAGAAGATGGTGATGTGAAAAGAGGGTGGGCAGCCATGCCCACCTTTTACACCAACTTTACAAGATTTTTTTTGTCCTTTTTACACTTTTAGTCCCTCCACTTGGACTTAATTGCCCTTTCTTTCTTTTATTCTTTATTTCTTGTCTTTTAAAATAACCGGGTGTTACAGGTATAGAAATCCTCACATGATCAATAAGTATATATTAGATGATTAATAAGAAATAATAATAAACATCGTTTCAACGTAATCCGTCACAAGGCACCTAAATATAATATTTACAAGATTTAAGTTTATTTACAAGTCAAACGATTTAACGAGAACTAGGGTTTCAATAAGAATTTAGGGTTTTTTTATAAATAGAATTTGTTATCGGAATCATAAATATATGTATACATATACATATATATATATATATATATATATATATATATATATATAATATATATAATATATATATATATAAATATAAATATATATATATATATATATATATAAATATATATATATATATATATATATATATATATATATATATATATATATATATATAATATATATATATATATATATATATGTTAATACATTGAAGAAAACTTAATTAATCCTGTTTGTATTGATTTATGAAATTCAAGAAAATGAATCCTTATAATGATTAATTATGAAACGTGAATGAAATTTTATAATTAACATAATAATCTATGACCAATAATAATCTAACGATTTCAACTTTTTAATGCTTATTTATAAACCAATTATCATATTTTTTTAATAATATTTTATAAAAATGTTAATGTATTTTGATTGGTAAATTTCCAGAAAATATTTAGTTAACTTTAAAAATAAACAAAGTTTACAAAATTTATTTTTATAATTTTTAAAAAATTTTCTATAATTTTTTATAGGCTGTAAATGCCCAAAAAATTAAATTGAGGGTGCCCGGATTCGAATCCGGGACCTCAAGAATGACATGGGAACGTTTTACCATTAGGCTGGGTAGCCTATGCCTGACAAAAACTGTTTCCCATATCTTTTAAAACAAATCAAATAGAAACCCCCAAATCCTAAGAACCCTAGATTCGTTTGGATTCAAATTCAACCCTAAATCGATGTTGTTAATCAAATTAATGTTAGGGATTCGTTCCCCAACAGAAATCGAGTATGTAAATGCCTTTGATTGCCTGTATTGAAGTGTGGAGCATGAGAGTAGGTGATGAACAGGCCGCGAACGTCTTATGTCCAATCGATGATCAAATGATGATGATAATCGAATTAAACTTGAGGATAGCTTCGGTTGTGGTTCTTGAATCAAAGGCCTTTATCAATTTCAGTTGAGATAGATCGGAGTGTGGATTTTGATAAGACTGCAGGTGGTGGGTTTAAGTGAATCGAATGAGATGTTTTGTGTAGGTTGCAGGTGAAATTAGGAGTTGCATTCGATTAAGAGTAGATAGATGACTATTTAGGTTCATTTAATTTGATTATTATTGAGTTTTAATGCCCAAACGACTATGGGTTTTAAGGTGCTACGGGTATACACTCGATTGGGTGGTATTCAACCTTTAATCCTCAATTATTAGATGCATTAAGGTTTGAATCACGCACACCAAACGATTTGAAACAGTTTGGGCTTTGAAACCGAGGGGTTTTGGCGTTTTAAAGCTAGCCGGCGCCGCGCTGGGCTTGGCCGGCCGGTGGCCAGAAATGCAGGGAGAGAGGAAGTGGGTGGGGGTTGGGTTTTGGTAATTTAAATTTAGTCCCTGTACTTTCTTTCCCTTATTATTTCATACCAAAACATTTCTTTTAAAGTTTCAAGATTAACAAATTAACCCCTTAACTTGCTTAATTTAAGTTTTAAATAGTTTCCAAGCTTAGTAATTTTACAAACTATTATTATTATTTGTTACTATTATTATTATTATATTATTATTATTATTATCTATTATATAATAATTATCATTATAAGCTTTCAAGTTGAAGACAAATTAAAGCCATAAGCAAAGGTAACCCATGAGTTTCATATTAGGCAACAATGGTCCTTACAAGAATTATAACGATGTTAACTTCTAATTAACCAAAAAATACAAGATGTTACAGAAACTTCCAAAATTTCACTTCAGTACACTTATGCATGCATGTAGGAGAAACTTTGGGTGTTTGGTTGGCATCAACCTTATATTAAACCTTACATATTTCATTGATGATTTCATACTTATATTCTATATTAGTTTTTGTTATATTCAAGTTTATTATGAGCTAAACTCTTATTATCATTCTAATTTAATTAAACTTATGTAATTTGTAATGTACTAATGATGTGATTTATGTTATGGTAGTATTGGGTAAACTTTTGAAGGGTAACATCTGTATTTGAAAAGGAAGTTATAAAATGATAATTTGTAATTGTTAATATCATACAATGCTAAAATTATATGAACTAACTCTTCGTGAAACCGATCTTTATAATAAATTCACAGCTAATGAACTAGAAATGGTTGCTAGAAATCATATCAACTTAACCTTCTAATCATTTATGGGTTAAATTTTATTAGCCTGAGAAATATATAGTAATTGTTTTGGTTTTCTAAAATTAATGTTCTATTAACAAGAAACTTGATTAATTCTCTTTCTAATATAAAGTTATGTTTTCAAAAATCATATGTTAAAATGATGCATATTTATTACCTACATCACTAGAGGCTCGATGGTTATGCTATAGGTGACTTGGTGCAACTTTCCTTGTTACTACGGAGCTGGTTTACGATAACTCTATGTTGGTTCACATTTATAAACATTAACATAACTAGTTTAGTTTTTATATTTATTCATACCATGTTATTCATCATAGTTACATTAGTGTAATCTAATTAGAATATTAGCATTATTTTCATGTTTATCTCCTAAAGTCTCAAACTTCACCTTATTATTGTTTTTAAAATATAAAAAAGTTTGGTTACATTAATACAATTTATCATTTTCTCAAATCAAAACTAAATTTGATAGTCAATCACTAGAGTTGTTGACTAGGCTTAGTATGTCTACGAATTGATACTCAAATCTTACCAACATTACCACATGACAGGTACATTTTCTTTTTTTGTGTAGGGTAGCATAAGTAAACCCTTTAAAACTAAATTTGTGTGAAAAATATTTATCAAATACATACCATTTAAACGCGTCACTCTCATACGTCTCACATCCTGTTAACAATTATTCTCCAAGTGTCTCGTATTTTTCTACAATCTAGCGTTTCCTTGTATTCATGATAACTTGTTGCTCTTGAGCATTTTTTTCGTTAGCATTCTTCAATTCATTGTAGTGATGAATATATCTTTATTTCTTAGTGTTTCCTTGTTTTATTTGTGTATTGTTGGATATGTTTGATATTATTGGAGTTTTTTGTGTATTTTGAGATTTATAGATCTAAACCATTTTGACAAATATATTTAGTTATAGGGAATTATGCATAATGATTTACATCTTGCAACAAATTTTAACTTATACTAAGCATGTATGGTTATTTACTTATTTAAGATTGTTATTTAAGAATAAACATCTTCCATCTTCGTGAAGCTCCAATGCATCATGGATTTACCAAATAGTATATCAAAGGAATGAACATTTCAACATATAAATATCAATGAGTAAAAAAATCTAGATATGATTATCATCTTTATGTTGATAACATCTTGGACTAGACTGTAAAACAATCATGTTACTTAAGTTATCTATTGATGTTAGGTTTACGTCAATGTACATCCTTAAATGACAAGGTTAAATTCTATGATGTTTACATTATGTGTCATTATATATGGTTAGTCTCCGGTAAACACATGGGTTTCAATACATTCTAGATATGGAACATGTCCGTTCTTGATTATTTCCTTTTCGTCAATAATGTTAAACTTACTCTATGTTTACTCATTTAGGGAGGAGGGGGTGGTACCTTTTGAACACATAACTACCCTATGTTCCCGCAAGATGAAGCTGATACACATGCAGTGGTACTCAATCTACCCAAAACAAGCCACAGGTGACCTCGAGCTCAGTTGTCCACCTTGTCAACAAACTTAAAAGCCCACAAACTAAACTGTAAAACGTATAAGCTTGTAACAACATCAAACCACTATTTTGCACGAGTTATGCAAGTATGTAACAAAACTAAAAGAAAGAACCATAATCAAACATGATTCTTTGAACACACATGAATATTATTCCTCTTTTATCATTTCGTAACACAGCTTATAGCATTGACCGTCATTGCCATTATAAAAAAAATCAAATCCCCAAGCAAAACAAAACATTCAAAACCAACCCTCACCTTTTATTCTTTAAAAAACTTACCACCAAAGTTACTCTCTTCTAAACAGCTATAACCCAACGGGATATTAATACTCAGAGGACCAAATAGCAAAACACAATTGAAAACTTTCTCCTTCAACCTGCAAAATCCCCCTTCTCTCTTCAATCGGAAGCCACCATGGCTATGCCGGAGCACCACCGCTTTCAAAACTACCTTCAGCAACAACCGCAATCGAAACCCTTCAGGTATTACCGAAAACCCCCTTTTTCGCCGTTTCCAAAACCCTAGAATGCGTAATTTTTTTCATAATCTGATTAATCTTCTGTTTTTCTATGATTTTGGATGTTTAGAGATATATTCAACAACATCGAAGGTCAAATTCCACCGCAGATGAATTATATCAACGCCGATCAAGCTCATCACCCTCCGTACATCCCTCAATGTAAACCCTAAACCCTCTTTTGTGATTGTAGTTTTGAAGGTTGATTTTTGTGTTAGTTGAAGCTGGAAGTGTGATTTGATTGGAAGTTATGGGGTTAATTTGTGTTTTGGTGCAGTTCATGTGGTAGGGTTTGCACCTGGTACGGATGTTAGCGATGGTGGATACGAATTGCAGAGGAATTATGATTTGGAGTTGATGAACAAGAGGCCGAAAGAGCAAGAATTTTTGGAGAATAATAATGCGAATTCTCAGATGTCATCTATTGATTTCTTGCAGCCACGGTCGGTTTCTACAGGTTTAGGGCTGTCTCTTGACAATGGTAGATTGGGTTCATCTGGTGAGTCATCTTTTATTTCTGGGCTCCTGGGAGATGATCTTGAACTCGAGTTGCGTAGACAGGATGCCGAGATTGATAGGTTCATGAAAATGCAGGTATCTTTGATCATAAAGTTCTGATCTTGAATCAAATTTGGATATTATAGTTGAATCTTGAGTCCTTTTGTTCAACGGTTTATGTTATATGTGTAATGATATCGTTTTTGTGATTGTATTTAAGGCTGACAGACTCAGGCAAGCAGTTCTTGAAAAGGTTCAAACCAACCAGCTTCAAATACTCTCACACGTTGAAGATAAATTTATTGAAAAACTGCGTGAAAAAGAAGCTGAGGTAGAGAACATCAACAAGAGAAACATGGAACTTGAACTGCAAGTTGAAGAATTAGCTATGAAAGCGGACACTTGGCAGCAACAGGCTAGATACAATGAGAACATGATCAACACCCTTAAATTAAATCTTCAACAAGTGTATACGCAGGGCAAAGATAGTAAAGAAGGATGTGGTGACAGTGAGGTTGATGACACTGCTTCGTGCTGCAATGGTCGGGCGATTGATTTCCACTTGCTTTCCAAGGGTAATAATGGCATGATGATGTGTAAGGTATGTAGAGTGAATGAAGTATGCATGCTTTTGTTGCCATGTAAGCATCTTTGCCTGTGTAAAGAGTGTGAAAGTAATCTTAGTATGTGTCCGTTGTGTCAGTGCTCTAAGTATATAGGCATGGAGGTTTATATGTAATGGAATTTCTGAACCCTCATGTTAGATTATGTGCACTTATCGTTGTTATTGTCGATGATGTTTGTTTAGCTTGTTTTGATTTGAGGAATGTTGTATGCTTGACATCTTGTTGACCATTGTGATAAAACTGTCTGCATATAAAGCTTAATTTTTTTCGTGATAAACCCTTCATGGATTCCCTATACAAATAGCCATCTTGTGCTTTGAAAATCAGGATGGTGGCCAAGCAGTTGTTATTTACCAGAAACAACAAACTACTCTAAGATATTGGCAAATAAGTGTGTTTTGGGTCAACTGTTATCCTACCTGTTTGACCCATTCATTGTAAGCGAGTACCAGCCGCGTACGAAGAACAACAGTTTTAGCTCCCATTTTCATATCTGCAGCAGCTAATTCCATGGAGGATCAATGATGATTATCTTGAAAACAATAATCGAGCCAGAGCAAACCTTGGCTGGGCTTGAAAATTTCATAAGCTGATCTTTAGTAAGCCTTTTTTAAGTGAGCTTTGAGTGTCTTTCAAGTGGCAAGCTATTTGAACAAGCCTACTACCATTTGTATTGAGATTTTTGGTTGGCTAGAGTATAAGCCATAGTTTGTTCCAGCTTTAGTTACTTTTGGTTCCGAAAGTGAAACCGAGTAGTAAGGAGTGACATTGTGACAACCAGATGATAACAAATTTGTCAACTTCTATATGTTTGGGAATAGTGTTAATCACCCAGATGATGACTATATTTTATAGTTTCTTATCAAAATTGTGGTTTTCAAATAAATCATGCGGTGTAAATTTCATTAAAAAAACCTAAATGAGTGTTAACATGCTTATCCGTTGGGGGTGGAGAGGGGTGTTTGAGTATGGGTACCTGTAAACTTAAATTATTTCATTTTGATGAACTTAAATGATTTCATTTTGATGAAATCTGAACCAATTAACCAAGTATCGTTTTGGTTGGTTTTCAACTTTAACCATGAATGTATTCATTTACGTTTGCTATTGTGTTGTGGCGTATACTTTAAAACAACGCACCCAGTAAAGTGAACAACGAATATTGAGCCTTGGGATGGATTAAATATTGATTTTACTTTCAACGTGCTCTTTTGGGACCATGTTACGGTCACAACCACCTGGTTTTAATTGTAAATTATCTGTTTGAACAATAACAAATTGGATTTAATACATGTATTTAAAGTTCTCCAACTGTTTTTATGAAAATTTTGAGAAATATGCATAGTTGAATAAATATTGTTGTGGAAAGAGTTTGCATAATCAGAGTGATGCAATACATGAGTATAAAAAAGTAGATAGTTGAATCTAACTTGCGCACACACAAAAAGGCAGTGTATTCTAAGGCAAGTATAAGAAATATATATTAAGATCTGATAAATGTATAATTTATTTTTTGTATTTTAATCAATTTTATTATTGAAATACATTCTTTTACTAGATTTTGTTCTAATTGTTATATAGGTATAACAATGCATAAGGCTATAGGAATACGCACCAATCTACTGTTTGTGGTGATGAGATGGCTGGAGAAAGCGGTAAACACCACGTTCCTCTCCCTTTTTCCGCCTTGATATCGTAGCACGTTGTCATACTCATGGGAGTACCGCTTAAATTTAACACAAATAAAGAAAGTAATTATTTTTTAAAAAATTATTGTACTGTTATGCAACTAAAACTAATAAAAAATATATTAATATAAATACAACAAAAATTAATAATAAATTTTTTCAATGTTAGAATTAATCCTAATTGTAGTCATATGTGGAAGTTTAAGAGAGAATAATAAAGAGTCGTTTGTTTTATTTAGTAAGTTTTTAGTAGCTTTATTTAAAGTATTTAGTGTTAATGTTCTGTTTGTGAATAGGCTGTTATTTCAGTTGTGTTAGAGTGGAGTTTTCATTAGTAATTAAAGTTATGATTAATATAAAGGAGGGTTATTGTCTAAAAGTTTTTGTTTTTATTCAATAAAAAAAAGTTGTGGGTGTGTTTTCCCATAAAAATGCAGTTGTTGTTTTTCTTTATCTAGTTATCAAACAATTTGTATTAGAGCGATAAAAATCAAGGGTTGTTGGAGACAACGACCACCATCAAACCAAGAACAAACTTGTGATTGGTTCAAATAATGGTGAAGAGCTATTGATCAATTGTGAAGGTTGTGAGGGTCTGAATGAAGGGTTAAGAAGGTCGTTATGGCATAATCAAGAACTTTGAAGGTGCTGTTAGGACAACATGTGCAACTCAGGTGGTGTGGTATGATACTGTGTTGAAGAAGTCTATTAATCTGTGAAGGATTGATTGAAATTTGGGTTGATCTAATCACTAGTTTGGAGAAGAAGTGGCTTACAACATATTGCTTTCTGTTTTTGTTGCTAGAGTTTTGGAGAAGTAATAAAAAAGGCGAATTAAAGACTCATCTATGATAGTCGATTAAAGACAAGTTGTGTGATGCAACCACAGTAGAAGAAGACCTATGCGATTCTAGTATGTAGTCATGTGAGATGATTTTGTAGACGAAATTGTGTGAAGCAACCAAGTTTGTTATGAAAGGAGGTTGGATCTAGAAAGACTGATGCAACCAAAATCAAGTCACTTGGAAGATTTTGGTACAAAAAATAAAGGACTTCCGAAGCAAGTGTGGAACTTCCGAAGGAAAAAGGAGATCTTCCGAAGACAAAGTGTAAAGCTTACTTCCGAAGATAAAGAACCTACTTCCGAAGTTCAAGACTTAGAAAGAAAGATCTGAAGTCAACTTCCGAAGCACAGAAGTCCTCAAGCCTCGGAAGTATAGAAGCCACTTCCGAAGTATAAGTGGGTTCGGAAGAACTTGTTCTTCCGAAGCCAACTTACCTTCGGAAATCACTGCTATTATCCAGTGGACATAAGTATGGCCTGCCTGACACTCCGCTGCAAATCTCTGAGATACTGCATGGCGTTTTCTCAAAAGCCATGCAGTTGACCATACTTTAATCCACTGTTTACCTTTTATGTTAGTACAGTTGTCATCTTTAGTTGGTGACAAAAGGTAAGTCATGGACATGTCATGACTACCATATCTTAGATAATACTTTATCTATGATACCTTAACTTTAGCATTGTAGTATATGCTTTAGTCTTAGGTTTCCAGCTGGTATCAAAATATATCCGGCTGTAGGATCTAGTATATATAGTCTCTCATTGTAACTCATATATCATGCTTGTAAGAGTCTTGTAATATCTTGAGTTGAGAAGTAATATATACAAGTGCCTTGAAAATTTATTTCTGTGTGCTCCTTTACTACTTATTATATTATTATCAACTCTTGTAAAAAACTTTACTTCATCTGAATTGAGTGTTTCTATAAGTGAATTTGAGAGAAATCCAAGTGTTTAAGTGACAAACCCGATCCTGCAATTGGTATTAGAGGTTTTTAGGCTCTTGATTGTGAGATCTTACCATCCTAATCAACCTGTTTTTCACCCCTCCTTATACCTCACTCAAAATGGCCCTCAACAAATCTAAAGTAGAGATATGGACGATGACCAAAGCACCCATCATCACCCCTGAAAACTTCAGGTCCTGGAGCAGAAGAATGGAGGGATTCATCAATATCAAGACAAAAAATGTGGCAATCCATTGTCAATGGCCCGTATAAGCCAAAAGTAGCTGGTGGAAACGGTGCCATGATCGAGAAAGCTGTTGAAGATTATTCTGATGAAGACAGGAAGAAGCTTGACATTGATAGCAACGCCATGACTGTTCTCATGACTGCAATTCCAAACTCTATCATGGTGGGGTTGAGCACTAAAAGTCTGCAAAGGAACTGTTTAATGCGCTTGCTCAAATGTACTCAAGCTCAAATGACTCCAAGAAGGACTCACTGAAGCAGCAGTTCGAGAACTTCACCCATGTTGCTGGAAAGACTCTTAGCGAGCAATATTTTAGGTACATGGATCTCATTTCTTCCCTTCAATCTGTGGGAATTGCTCATGAACTCAGAGACCTTACAAGAAAGTTCATGAGTGCATTACCCAATGAGTGGACATTTTACTGTGTCTCTATCAAGAGAACATAAATCTGAATACACTCACCATGACCGAACTCTATGGGATCCTTGATGGTTACCGTTTGGAAATGGAAAGTAAGAGGGGTCATCAGACAAGCAGACCCTTGATCCTTCCTGCTAGCAACGCCTTAATGGTTGCTGAAGGCTCAGGAATCTCCTAGCCTTAACAATACCTGACTTACACCAGTAGCCATCTTGTTCTTGTGGGCCATACATCACATTTCCTAAGACTCCAAGGTCTCAACAAGCTCAGCAAAGCTCCTTTCAGGACAGCTGTGCTTTTGTCTCAGGAAGTGGACACTCAAGTGATTATCAATACTGCTTTGATGATCTAGAGTGTTTTAGCCCGGATGACGTGGAATATGTGGACATAGTCCAATAATTGGCTCTTCTAACCTATAGAGCAAAGAAGCTCTTTAAGAGAACTGGAAGGCAATTTCCCCAGAATCCAATCAATAGCAAATTTGGGTTTGACAAAACCAAGGCCAAATGTTACAATTGTAACTAACTTGGTCATTTTGCAAGGGAATGCAAGGCTCCCAAGTCCAACCCGGGAACCCCACAGGTCCCCACACATCTCTCTACACCAAAGCCCATCGAAAAGTCAACTGAAACAGCTGCAATGGCTCAAGAAGTTGACTGGAGCTTCATGGTACAGGATGTGACTCCTGCTCAAGCACTCATGGCCGGAACAGATGAAAATAAGGTATATGAACATCTCTATACTCCTGCATGTATTGCTAAGGTAAATTGTATCAGGACTACAATATGGAGATTAAATCTGATATTGAGTCTTTAAATGTTTTGAAATCTGACTTTAAAAGGGCTGAATCTGACTACCAAAGAAAAATTGAAGAGTTAGAGAAAACTGTGGTCCCTATTAAAACATGAACACAAACTATAAGACTCAGATAAAGGATTTAATATCCAAATTGATTGAGGCTCAAGCCCAGCTTGTCACACCTGAGGTTCAAGCCAGGAAGTATGCTATTTCCGAGCAAAACTTCCAAGCCATCCTTGCATCATCCTCTCACTCAAAACTTTGCTACCAAAAAGAAGGAGGGTTGGGAACCAATGAAATTGCTCCACCACACTCTTATGAGTCTATAAGACAACCAAGGTGTGGTACTGAAGAGCAAGAGGTTCCATCTGCTGACCCACCTTCTCATGAGTCAAAGAATGATGCAACTATGGAGACCATCACAGGGAAGAACCAAGTAACTGTGCCTCCCCTACCAATGATGATCAAACCCTGACCACCAAAGCCAAAAGAAGTAGAGCTAAGGCAGCCAGAAAAATGCCAAGAAAGTGGCTGAGTCCAAGCTTAAGATAGACCCAAAGCAAAAGGGTATATTCATCTCAGCTGGATTCCAGGTGGTTGGAAACTCTGATTCAGGAAAGGGGTGTAATACAAGCACTCCTGTCGTACCAAAGGATCAGAAGTTAAAGGAAAAAGTTGCTGATGAAGATAAAAAGAACAAGAAACAGCAATCCTTAAATCCCAAAAAAACTAACATTGCATGCATAATGTGTGGTCTGCAAAACCACATGGCCAAAGATTGTTACTACAATCCTGCAAGCACACATTATGCAAATAATGTTAAAAAGGAAGGAGTCAGGGAAGGTTTCTCATTTGGACCATATCAAATGGTTAAGTGATGAAAAAGGGAAAGCTTGTTTTCGAAGCAAGGCTGCTTTCGGAAGAAGATTCTTCTTCCGAAAGGAAAAAGGCTTCGGAAGCTAAAGTTGTCAAGACTCAGAAGAACAAAAGAGTTCCCTCAAACCATCCTAGAAGAAGACTGCTTCAAAAGAAAAGGTGGTGAAGGCTTCTCGAAAAGAAAGAAGAAGAGCTTCGGAAGAATGTCAAGTTACAAAAGCTTCAACAAGCTCACCCTCCATGATCAACCAAGGGATGGAATGGAAGATCAAGGAAGATGTTGTAGCCCAAACCTCTTCTCCGAAGACCACCATTGAACCCCCATACATAAATTTTGGTTCAATTATGTGATTATCTTTGGAAGAACCCAAGACCAATAAAGCTTGGGTTTCCAATCAAAACTAATCATCTCATCTTATGTGCAGGACATCCATATGACAAAAATAACAACATTTAGATTGTAGATAGTGGATGCTCCAGGCACATGACAGGGAATAAACATCTCCTTTAATAATTCAACATTATGATGGAGGTCCTGTCCAGTTTGGAGGTGAGACCGGAGGATTTATTCTGGCAGAGGGAGTATATCCATGGTATGTTAACAGTTGACAAAGTTAACTTTGTCAAACAGTTTGAACACAATCTGTTAAGTGTTTCTTAATTCTGTGATCAAAAGCACCAAATGCTTTTCACAAACATGAGTGCATTATCCTCAAACCAGGGATGACAATTCCTCCGGAATTGGTGCTTCTTAGATCTCCCAGAAAGGGGATATGTACAAGCTTGATATGAACAATGCTTCCCCAATGGGTGAAGTATCATGCTTTCTTTCCAAAGCTGATAGTGATGAGTCAACACTATGGCATAAACGTATGTGTCATGTAAATTTTAAGACAATGAATAAATTGGCTAAAAACAACTTGGTACATGGTTTGCCTAGAAATGAGTTTTTTTCAAAGACAACTGTGTTGCATGCCTGAAAGGGAAACAACACAGGACATCTCACAAAATCCAAATGTGTTAACTCTATCACTACTCCATTGCACTTATTGCACATGGATCTTTTTGGTCCCACAAGTATAATGAGCATTGGAAGGAAATCATATTGCCTTGTGATAGTTGATGATTTTACAAGATTCACATGGGTATTCTTTTTAAGAACTAAAGATGAAACTGCTGAAACATTAAAATCTTTTATTCTTAAAATAGAAAATCAAATTGATCACATGTTTAAATAATTAGCAGTGATCAAGGGACTGAGTTTAAGAACTTAGTTCTTGACACATTCTGTAACTCAAAAGGGATTGCCAACAATATAGTGCTCCCAAAACTCCTCAACAAAACGGTGTTGTTGAGAGGAGGAATAGGAAACTTATTGAGGCTGCTCGAACTATGTTAGCTGATTCAAAGCTACCTCTAACATTCTGGGTAGAGGCAGTCAGCACTGCATGCTACGTGCAAAACAGAGTTCTTGTAGTTAAGCCCTATGGAAAAAACCCCTTATGAGCTATGGAATAAGAGGCCACCATTCATTGGCTTTCTAAGGCCTTTGGCAGCAGGTGTACCATACTTAACACAAAGAGAATTTAGCAAAATTTGCTGAAAAATCGGATGATGCTATCTTTGTTGGATACTCTTCTAGTTCCAAAGCCTATAGAGTATACAACATTAAGAATCAACAATTTTAGGAATCATCCAATATAGTTGTTAATGAGCACACGCCTTGTGTTAGGGGGAATGGACTTGATCACATCTTTGATTTAGAATTATTTCCAAACTATTCTAAACCCTTTTATGAGAATGTTTAAGTTGGAATAGGTGCTCAAAATGATGCTGATGCTGTTGCTAATGATCAACTGTTTGAGCTTCCCAGGCCTAAACCAATTCTCCAAGTGCTGCAATACATCAAGCTTCCACTATTCATAGATCCAACAGTTTAACTATATCAAGGAATAGTGAAGCTTCAACAAGTGAGTCACCTACTGAGCCTCAAAACTCATCAGGTGATCCACCACAACACCAGGCAGAAGGAGGTAGTATTTTGAAGGAACAAGCAACTGTTAATGCTACTTCACAGCCAACTATTGATGATGTTTCTCATTCATTCAATCAGTCCTCATTGAATGACTTTGAAACAGCAGCTGGACAAAGTGTTCTAGTTCCCAAGCAGAATATGTCCAACCTGGATCTATCTCTACAACTGGAAGTGATTCCTCGTCTTAGGATTCACAACACTCATCCAACTGAGAACATCATAGGGAATGTCTTGAGGGTGTGAGAACAAGAGGACAGACTCATCAGGGAATGTCTGTCTGTACTCATGCTTTCTATCTCAGATGGAACCCAAGAAGGTAGAAGATGCCTTAAAAGATAGTAGCTGGATTGAATTGATGCAAGAGGAGTTGCTTCAATTCAAGAGACAGAAGGTATGGAACCTATGTCCGCTACCATCTAGTCAAGTACCTATAGGCACCAAATGGGTTTTCAGAAACAAGAGAGATGATAGAGGCTTGATCATCAAGAATAAGGCAAGACTTGTGGTTCAAGGATACACTCAAGAGAAAGGAATCGATTATACTGATGTCTTCGCACCAGTTGCAAGACTTGAGGCAATAAGGATCTTCCTTGCTTATGCTGCATCCAAGGACTTACAATATACTAACTTGATGTCAAGTGTGCTTTTCTATACGGGGATATAGACATGGAAGTCTATGTATGCCAACCTCCAGGATTTGAAGATCCGCAGCACCCCAACTATGTGTGCAAATTGGATAAAGCTTTATATGGGCTGCACCAAGCACCTAGGCTGTGGTATGAGACTCTGTCTCAGTTTCTTCTGAAGAATGGCTATACTAGAGGTACCATTGACAAGACTCTCTTCATTAGAAAGTCTGGAAAGGACATTTTGCTCGTACAAGTCTATGTTGATGACATCATATTTGGTTCCTCAAATGACCAAATGTGCAAGGACTTTGAAAGCATTATGAAGACGCAGTTTGAGATGAGCTCCATAGGAAAAATGGACTTTTTCCTTGGAATTCAGGTAAAGCAACTGAAGGAAGGGTTCATCATTAATCAATCTAAATATGTCTCTGACATCTTAGAATATTTGAGATGAAGGATTGCAAGCCTGCCATGACACCCATACCCAGAAACCATAATCTTTGTCCTGACATTGAGGGGGAGGATACTGATAACATCAGTATAGGGCAATTATTGGTTCTCTGATGTATCTAACTGCAAGTAGACCTGATATCATGTTTGCTACTTGTATTTGTGCAAGATATCAGGCTGCTCCTAAGGTGTCTCACCTGGCTGCTGTTAAGAGAATCCTCAGATACCTCAAAGGAACACCTAAACTAGGTCTCTGGTATCCCAGAAACAAGGATTTCAATCTTTATGGATACTCTAACAGTGACTATGGAGGCTGCAATATTGACAAGAAATCCACATCAGGAGGATGTCAATTTCTTGGTGGAAGGATCATCTCATGACAATGCAAGAAACAATCCTGTGTCTCTACATCAACTGCTGAAGCTAAATACATTGCTACTGCTAGCTGCTGTGCTCAACTGCTATGGATTCAAAATCAGATGTTAGACTATGGATTCAACTTTATGAGTACTCCTATCCATATTGACAACAACAGTGCTATCTCCATTACTGAAAATCCGGTGAAGCACTCCAAGACTAAGCACATTGACATCAGGTATCATTTCATTAGAGACATTCATGAGAAAAATCTAATCAAGTTAATCCAAGTTAATTTAAATGAATAATATGCTGATCTGTTTACTAAAGCTCTTGATGAACAAAGGTTTAAGTATCTCATAACAGCTATCGGGATGATAAACATTGATTAATCTGATCTCTTTTGAAAACCTTTTAAATATGTAAGTCTTGTGTCAATACAATTTAAGCCTATTACAAGAAATTCTCTCTGAAAATTTCTAAGTGTAAATTCCTTCCAAGAGAAATTAACCTTCGGAAGATACTCTCATATCTTCCGAAGCAAAATTTTTCAAAGGATAACTTTCTTCTCGGAAAATTTTTTGGCCTCAGAAGAAGCGATTGATTATACATCAGATCTACTTCCAAAACCTACAAATTCTCTATTGGAAGCAACTCTAACCTTCGGAAGCAAAGATTTGGCTTCAGAAGTAAGAATTGCCTTCGGAAGACAAGTTACATTCGGAAATGTTTTACACTCGGAAAAGAGATTTCACTGTGTAACGTAAATTTCTTAGGCCCCACACTATAAAAAGAAAAATTTTTGTTAATGATGTCAGATTATTTAACTGATTTTAACCTTACCGCCACTGTCATTTCATCCACTAAACCATCACATCACCTTATCCTAACCCCCATTACCGCCTCTCCACAATCTTTTAAATAATCTTGACTATTCACTTTTACTCTCTTACTTGCAAATTTTACAGCCCTAGAAATTTCTCCTACTCAACTTTACCCAGCTCAAATCATCCCCATTTAACTTTCCAAATGGCCTTCAACCCTCAGCACAACCAAGTCGCACTTCTTGATTCAAAAAGAGATGCTGACTTCTCAGATATTGTCTCATTTCTAACCCAATCTTCCTACTACACCGCTCTAATTGTTAACCCCACAATTTACTCAAACCATATGTCTGAATATTGGGCAAACGGTCAGATTGAAACCCTAAATGGGGTTCGCGTCATTCGATCAAGCATCTGTGGCCAGGAGTTGGTCATTTCTAAATAGCTCATCAGGGAGCATTTAGAGCTTCATGATGAGGGCGCTCCAACGGAATTCCCCAAAGCAAACTTGGACGATTCTTATCTTCAAATGGGATATGGTAGAGACGTTAGCAGGTCAACTGTCTACAAATTTAACTTCTCGTACAAATGGAAGTTCCTGCTACACGTGGTCCTTCACTGCTTGTCGAATAAATCCGGGGGATGGGATCAAATCCCATATGAACTTGGGTGCCTTGTTCATGGGTTGGTAAAAAGTCTCCGCTTCAACTATTCAAGATTTGTGCTGACTAACCTCATGGGAAATCTTTAGAAGGACACATTCTTCATGTATCCCAGGTTTCTCCAGCACATAATCAACTGCGAGCTGGACCAGAGCAAGCTTGTCTGTGCAGCTGCGCTGTCTGCTTCTCAAATGAGGCCGACCATCTTCAAGACTTTGAAGAGAGTGTCCACCAACTTCACAGGAAGAGATACTGCACTTCTTCCAGGTATGACTGAGCCAACGGCTCCTGGTGACATCCCTGTTAACCCCACAGGTGATGAACCCCCACCAGCAACTACTCCCATAATGCCAACACTACCTTCTCCACCCATCACCATCACTTATCAGCGATGCCCCAAACGAAACCTTGTTCAATCTACTCTAATTGAACAAGCCCCTCCTGTTCAACCCAAAAAGGCTAGAGTGGAACAAAAGGCTCCCACTTAGCCTGAGGTCCACCATCCTTCATAATTGACCTTAATATGGGTCCTGAGTCTCCTCAGTCTCAGACCCATGATCCCACAACCCAAGCTGAAAGCCCTTAGAGTGAGTCTCTATACTCCCCTGAGCAGCCAAAAAGGGGCAGCCCTATCACAAGCTCAATACCTTTAGATATTGATCAACGTCCCGGGTCATTAGGTTTCACTTCCATATCTTTTACTGACCTTTTAATTAGAACTGATGAAGAGATTATGTCTCTTAAGGGCAATGAAGTTGATCCACAACACCCTCTCAAGGATCAATAGAGCCCAGAGAGACCTCTTATCTCTAGCCCACATCAGCAAAGCCCTACTGAGGTGAGTCTCACTGATGTGGAGGGGACTCATGTAGATTCAGCTACCACTACTAGAGGATTCTCAGTGGATCCTCAGGACAGTGGTAACATCACTGAGACTGAATCTACGGAACCATGCCCTTTGATGACTCTGAAAGAGACATATTCGAGCAAGGGAAACCAGGGTGCCCAGAAACCATATCTGGTGGTGAGGATGAACATACAAGGTATGTTACCTCATCACCCCGTGATTCTTCACAAGAAGATGAGGGAAGAATGCAACTTACCATCCAAGACCTACTTTCTAAAGTCTCAAATCTTGAATCCAAGGTTAAGACTCTAAAGGATAGGTCTGCCACTCAACAACTTGAGATTGAAACTCTCAAGGCCAAACTAGTTGAGAAACAGATGGAGAGGTCTGTTAGGCATATACCGATTCTGGTCTCCTTAACCTCTTCCTCTAGCTCATCAAGCTCTCAGGATGATGCTACCAAAAAGGGAGAGAGTGTTTAGAGACAATGTCAAAGACAAAAGGAAACCCAAAGTCAAGCACTCACTTCCTTAAGATCAAAATATCCAGTGCAACAAGCTTCAATCTTCCCTGAGCCTCCTCCAGTTGTTATTCAAATGGATCAAAGGATGCTCCAAGATCTCAATAGGTTCTTTAACAAGTTCCTATTGGAATCTCTCATAGAACAGCCAAGCCTTGATATGTCTGTGATCTACTTCGGAGCTCAAGAGCTTCAGAGGTTAAATGCACCTTCTACCACTTTTGAGGAAGTTGGTTAACCTAAGGTCCAAGTGGAACCTAAGATTAACTTCGAAGGGGAAACAAGGACTGATGGCCTAACAAGTAAAACTGTTGGGACATATAGTGCATTTTCACAAACTTCCGAAGCACATTCAAAGCCTCGGAAGAAAAAGTTCAAACTTCTGAAGCTGAGATTGGTGCTGCGGAAGGACTATTCTCTTTATCCGATGATCTAATAGTCATAGATGCAATCCTAGAACTCGCATATGAGGTTAGTAGAGAGGATTTTTCACACTCAACTTTAGCTCCATCATCTGCATTAACTCCAGCTCCCATCTCTACTACTCAACCTGAATCTTCTATCCAAGAACCCCCAAAGTCTAGTACTTCCGAAGACATCAAAGGAAAGAGGAAAATGCCTTCGGAAGAGCTTCAGGAGGAAGAATTGAAGAAACTCAAAAGAAAAGGTGGGCTGACGACTGGAAAACTGTTAGCTGCAAGTACCAAAGCAGCTGTAGCCAACTAGGAGGCAGTCAATAACCGAAAAAGGGTAGAGATTATCGATAGACTTGTTAGTCTAGAAGCTGCAACTGAGGATGCACTCCTGCTACCATTATAGGAGTTAATAGAGCTGGAAAAGGCCACCTTGCTCCTAAAAGAGCAAAAAGAAGAAGCTGCAAGGTTGGCCCTGGAAGAAAAAAGGGAGAGAAAGGAAAAAGAAGCTGATCTACAGCTCAGGAGGGACAAGATAACTTTCCTAACCTCCAAAGGTTTCTCTCAAGAAGAATTATCTCCACATAACAATGATACGATCTTATGGCTCTTCAACAAAGAGCGAGATCAAATGGAGAAAGAGAGAAAGAGAGCTGAAAGGGAAAAGCTTTTGAAAAAGAATAAGAAGGAAGAGGAAGCAGGACTGACCGCTGCCAAGAAAATAGGTGAGAAAGCCTGGATGAAAAGCTATCTCAAAGCTCATGGATTCTCTGGCAGGCAGGTGGGTCCTATATCAGAAAAGACTCTCCAGCGACATGTCAGTGACATTAAGGATGACATTCTTATGCTTGAAGGTTGATTCGTATGAATGGAGTGTTGAGTCGAGCGTCTGGTCCTGTTGTGTGACTGATGGTGCTGGGTGTGTGAATTCCCTTCCTGAACGTCTTGTGATGATAAGGTAACATTAGTAAAAGTGTCATTGCTTGACCACAAAGATTAAAGTCAATGCTATCAAAATGCACATACTATTTCAATTTAAATCAACCTAACATTTTACAAATTTTCAACAACCCTTTTTGGGACTACAAATATTCAACAAGTACTTTCTTTTACAACAATAGGATTTTTATACAAATGTCATTGGCAATGACGACTACTCCTAGTACTTGGATCTACATAAGATCTAATACGTGTGTCCGCTTGTGTGGGTTACCCACGACCAAACTGATACAACCCAACCGACCAACATTACTATATGCTTTATACATATCATTTATGCTAAACAATAACTGTCAATAGGTGTTTGATTGTTCATTGCATTCAACCGTTGGGAACTTGATCATTCATACTTACCACTTAACATGTGAGTTTCGTGGCCCCTTTTTACGCTTATACAACTTTTTACTCATTTACAAACATGGGGGAAAAGTGTGCTCACCCATTTTCATTCTGACACCCCACCCTCGTGTTGGTATACTAGTTAGTACCAACAGATGCCAGGAACGGGCCTTGGGTGAATATATCCGACAAGATTCTTTGTGTATGTTGTTAGGTTTGGTTGTAAAGCTCATGTCATGTGATTTTGCTTACTTATAAGTCTATGCACGGTATTCTGCAACAACTTTATACAACATCAATTACTTATCTACTTTTAAACCTACGAGCTCGCCAACAATTTTTTAGACCATTTTGAGCATATATTTTCAGGTGATCATGCTAGTTGAAGATCTAGGTGTGTTGCCTTAGTGGAGACCCTAGGATGCATTTCGGACTAAACTTGTCATTTTGAAAACTCTTGATGTAGTCTGCTTTAATCAACAATATTAATCTTTTGTTACTTGTTCCGGGTTGTGGGAAAATACATTACAATGTTGATATTCGTATTTGTGTGATCATTTGGTTGCATATGCTTATGGCTATGTTGTTGTGAACATTGACTATACACGACACAAGTCCCCTTGTTGTCGGGTGTCGTTATGACACGCTTGTTATCATTTATTATATTGCATCTCTATCGCTTACCATGTGTTATGACGATTCCCGTCTTGTTACATCCTCGTGTTTCCGCTCTTAGCAGGAGTGTGACAGACTGGTATCAGAGCCATTGGTTATAGAGAATTAGGCAATACACTTGACCTAGACTATAACCTAGGAACCTTCATGTAGATTTGCATGCCAGGGTTGTGTGCATTTTATATCTCATACGTTTCCTCATTACTTGTTCGTTTATCTATCTGTTCCATGATCTTTTCACCCTATGAGGGAGCCCTTGTGTTCACTCGTTTTGGGATGCTTCTATCGGATCTTCCGTTCCCTCTGCACACTGAGTTGTTTTATCAATCCGGGTATTAAACCCGAAGAGATCTTCATAGATCATGCTATTGCGCCTGACCTTAAACACTGGGATTTACCCCGAGGAGGTTATGTCTGAGACCTCGACAGAGGAGGAAATAGGAAACCTCGGCTAGACTAAACTTGATTACATGCATGGATATGCCATTATTATGATGGACTACTGTTTGGACATTACTTATACATGGTGTGAGAATTACATGATTTGTAGGCGATGTGTGACAACCATAAGTATGGTATTAACTTGGAATGTTAGGCCTTAATGTGACATGGATACCTTGCAATGGTTAAAACTTATGCGTTTACTAATTTTATGATTAGAACATGCTGCCTCAAAGATTTACCCGCAGCAATAGTGGCGGAAGTGAAGCCCCGAGGGGCAGAGGTAGAGCACCGAGGACAAGTGGTGGTCCTACCAATGCAAATCAGGGAACAAGAAACTCTGACATGGCAGCTTTAATCGCTCAACAGTGGCCGCACTGATTCCGACTATCGGCCCAAGTGAGCGATGCTCTTCAAAATCACCACCCCCATGGGGATGGTGGCAATGATAACGAGGATAATGGGAACCCGACTGGGAATGAAAGCAATCAGGAGACCGGGAATGGTGGTACAACCGGTAATGAAACTGGGATTGTTAATGAGACCGGGGTTGTGAATGCTAGACGGGGATGTTAATACAAGGAATTTGTGGCTTGTAAACCGAGAGAGTTTGATGGCAAAGGTGGAGCCATAGCCCTGACTAGATGGCTTGAAAAGATGGAGGTAATGATTGACATCAGCGAATGCCTCGACAGCCAAAGGATCAAGTATGCCACGTGCTCACTACAGTGCAAGGCACTAACTTGGTGGAACACCCAGATTCAGGCTAGAGGAAGAGAATTGGCGATGCAAATGTCATGGGATGAGTTCAAAGCCCTAATCAATGAGGAGTACTGTCCTCTCAACGAGATGCAAAAACTTGAGCATGAGTTCTGGAATCAGGCTATGGTGCGGGCTGGGCACGCGGCTTACACCGATCGTTTTCACGAGCTAGCAAGATTGGTTCCGCATCTGGTCACCCCGGAATCAAAAAGGATAGAGAGGTATATTTGGGGACTTGCACCTCAAATCCGGGCAATGGTAACCGCAGCTGCTCCTCCTACTATCTAGAGCGCAATTCTAAAGGATGGCGCTCTAACTGATGAGATGGTGAGAATAGGGGTATTGGGCAGGGGAGCAGAGAAAAGGAAAGATGTTGGGGAAACGAGCCGATCGAGTGCCAGGAAGTTTGAGAAAATGGCCAAGACAACCAGAAATTTTGTGGCCGTGACCCAGGGCAGGCGAGAGTATGTGGGTCCGCACCCCAAATGTGATAGGTGCAACTTTCATCATCCCCCAGCTTTGCCGTGCCGGCTGTGCGCGAAATTTTGTGGCCGTGACCCAGGGCAGGAGGACTGCAGAACAGCGCCGCATATGGTTGCACCGGTCAACGCGGTTACGCCGCCGGAATGCCAGGGGCTGTACGATGGAAGCCTGATCACTACAGGAACATGTGCTCCAACTGAATCGGGCACCGGGTCAACAAGGGAAAAACCAGTAAGAGGTGATGGCTATAGCTGAAAATCAAGGCCCGAAAAACCAAGGGAATATAGCTCGGGGACACGCTTTTGTCATTGGAGCCAACGATGCCCGTCAGGACCAGATGTTGTCACGGGTACACACTTACTCAATAATCACTTTTCATCTGTATTATTTGACACTGGTGCTGACAATAGCTTTATATCTTCTGAGTTTGTGCAATTGCTTGATTTGAGTCCTAGTAGGCTAGAAACTAGCTACTCTGTAGAAATGGCCAATGGTAGGGTTGTATAGGCCGACGAGATTATTAGAAGTGCTCGATCATATTGGAGAACCACGCCTTCGATATAGACTTGTTACCCTTTGAGTTAGGAAGTTTTGACGTAATTGTGGGAATGGATTGGTTGTCGAAACACGGAGCTAAGATTGTCTGTCGGGACAAGGTAGTTCGAATCCCTATGTCAGACGGAGAAGTACTCAGAATTCAAGGAGAACGACCAGGAAGAAACTTAAAGCTTATTTCCTGCATGAAAGCACGCCGGAGTTTACAAAACAGTGCTACGCTTTTCTGGCTCATGTGGTGGAAAAGAAAGAAGAGAAGTAGAAATTGGTAGATATCCCTGTAGTGCGGGATTACCCAGATGTATTCCTGACGACTTGTCTGGTTTGCCTCCTCCACGGCAGGTGGAATTTCGTATAGAGTTGGTTCCTAGAGCTAAACCGGTAACAAAGACACCGTATCGGCTGCACATCTGAATGCAAGAGTTATCTAGCTAGTTACAGGAACTACTGGAAAAGGGTTTTATTCGGCCGAGTCACTCGCCTTGGGGAGCACCGGTGTTATTTGTCAAAAAAA
This sequence comes from Flaveria trinervia, assembly GCA_025506515.1. Classification (NCBI taxonomy): domain Eukaryota; kingdom Viridiplantae; phylum Streptophyta; class Magnoliopsida; order Asterales; family Asteraceae; genus Flaveria; species Flaveria trinervia. Next base: position 22,150,284 of record CM046443.1, read on the forward strand.
AGGATGGGTCGTTCCATATGTGCATCGACTACCATGAATTGAACAAGCTAACTGTGAAGAATCGGTATCCTCTCCCCAGGATCGACGACCTGTTTGATCAGTTGCAAGGAGCTTCGTATTTCTCAAAGATCGACCTTCGTTCTGGATATCATCAACTAAGGGTTTTCGAGGAGGACATACCGAAGACAGCGTTTAGAACTCTTTATGGGCACTATGAGTTCTTGGTCATGCCGTTCGGATTGACAAACGCACCAGTTGTGTTTATGGATCTAATGAATCGGGTGTGTAAACCTACTTGGATAAGTTTGTGATCGTATTCATAGACGACATACTCATCTACTCCCGATCGAAGGAGGACCATGAGGAACACCTTCGGGAAATATTGGAACTGTTAAGGGAAGAGAAACTTTTCGCCAAGTTCTGAAGTGTGAATTCTGGCTGCGAGAAGTGAAGTTTTTAGGTCATTAGTTACAAGGACAGGATTCATGTAGATCCCGACAAGATCGAAGCGGTAAAGAAAGGGATGCGCCCAAGACACCTTCAGAGATTGACAATTCTTAGGATTGGCGGTACTATCGTCGTTTCGTCATGAACTTTTCAAAGTCGCTCAGCCGTTAACACTGATGACCAGAAAGACAAGAAGTTTGATGGGGACATGCACAAGAACAAGCGTTCCAAACGCTGAAAGATTAAGTTGTGTAATGCACCGATATTGTCCATCCTAGCGGAACTGTGATTTTGTGGTATACTTTGATGCTTGCATCAAGGGTTGGGATGTGTACTAATGCAGAAGGATAAGGTGATTGCCTACGCTCGCGACACCTTAAGGTGCACGAAAAGAACTACACAAACTCATGATCTGAGTGGGCGCTATGTTTTGAACTGAAGATATGGAGGCATTTACCTAAGCATGGAACCAAATGCACATCTACACGATCATAAAAGCCTTCAACATATCCTGGACCAGAAGGACTACAATTGCGCACAATGACGCTGGGTAGAGATCTTAGTGACTACAAATTTTGCAATCTGTATACCCGGGGAAAGCTGACAGGATCAGTGATCACAGGTTGATGTAACAGAAATAACGCAGCGGAATACAAACACGAATTAGACAAATTGTAGCAAGCTAACAATATAGTGAGCATTAAGATCGCATACAGTTATAGGGAGAGTATGTATTTCTGATTTCTGGGAATGTTTATAGATGAAGAATATTCTAATCGAATCAATCATTCATTCCATTCAATTCCTCATTTCATTCAATCATTACAATAGGTTGTCACTCCTTATATAGAGTGCAACAGTCACTGCTGTTATCACGGAAAGTGACAACTGGCAGATCCAATACAGAAATAACTAATTCTTACAAACTACTGAAATGTTCACAACTACTGAGAACATATCAGCAAGTTAAGTACAAAATATAAAACTACTGAAACTACAACGACTGAAGAACAAGCTCTTCAGTCGTTTTACAAAACTACTGAAACAAAGAAAATAAAACTACTGATATCACAACTACTGAAGAAGTACTCTTCAGCAGTTGTGACAAACTACTGAGGCTTCAGTACTTGATCTTCAGACTTTGACCTTCAGGCGTTTCATCAGCTGATGACTTCAGTAGATATCATCAGCTGATGTCTTCAGTCTTTGTCTTCAGACTTTGTACATCAGTTGTTGATCTTCAGCACTTGTGAACTCTTCAGCTGTTGTACTTCAGTACTTTGGTCTTTCAGCTTCAGCACTTGTGTTCTTCAGCTGTTGTACTTCAGCACTTTGGTTCTTCAGCTGTTAAGGTCTTCAGCACTTGATCTTCAGCTGTTGAAGTCTTCAGCACTTGTCAAACTACTGATGAGGCTTTCAGCAGTTGTTGTGATACCGTGTGGGACTTAGAGGTTTTCTGATCTTGGCTCATTGGTTCTTTTGGTCCAACAAACTCCCCCTGAACCAATGCAGCCAAAACCTCTAACTTATTTTAACTCCCACTTATTGATGGCAAAAATGTTGGTCTTTTTCCTTCTTGATCAGTAGAGAAGATGACCCATGTACGCTCCGGCCTGGGAAGAACCTCAAATATTTGTTTGGCAGAGTATGAATGGGAACTCTGTTTTGGGGAACTGGACACAGAGTTGTTATCCCATTCATGAGATTCACTTCCCCATAATGAGTCTGTACGACTCTCTTGTGTAGGCCTCAAGGAAGGTGATTTGTTCCTCCATGGTTAGCTCTTCAGCACCTCCTTCAAACAATGATTCCGGCCCATAATACTCAGACAGGTATTTGGCCTGTTTCCCATTCTTTAGCTCCACAGTTGTTATTATTCTGTAAGCAAACTCATCCGGGTGATTACCCTCTAGGAACAACTGGAGCTCATTTTTCTGACTTCCTCAAGCCTCTTGTAAACTAACCCCTTTTTCACTATTTTGTTTTCCAGCATCTTCTGAGGGGTTAGATTAGCTTTGTAGGCTTCTTGAAGTCTTCTAGGATTTCCCAGGGTGAAACTACAAAGACCAGAGAGATCACTTCATCTACGATCTTTTTCACCTGGCCAATGTATCTCCGAGGTATATTGTTCTTATGAATTCTGTGAGAGACCCTGGGATCAGGCCAAATCCTCACTCTTTCCTTTTGATATTGAAAGGTATGCCTGAGAGTGTAAAGTCTGAGGCTTGCTCCTTCATATTGATGATGGAAGATGTGGCTGCATAAGCTTTGTCAACTCTCTTCAGCAATTCCTCATCATGCTGTTATGAAGCTCTTCTTCTTCTAGCTTCACTTTAACCATTGTCTCTGGACTTCAGGTAATTGCTGAGGAGTGACTTGTGGCCTTAGGCAACTGAATCACAGCTGATAGCGGCAGCCTGTCTTCATCATCTTCTTCATCTTCTTCTAGCCTCAATATCCTTCTCTTCTTCTTCAAGGGTATATCATCGGCTATGGGTTTTGAGGGTAAGGGAGTTGGTTTGGTGGGTTGTGTTTTGGGTGGTTTTGGTGTGGGAATGTTGACAGGCTGTGCTAGCATCCTTGAGGTGAGTGTGGCTTTTGATTGCTTTGCTAGCTCAGTCCTGCTCCCAGCACCCACTTCATTCAAAGCTTCAATAACAAGCCCCTTAGTGTATGCTTCAGACGAACAGATCTTGGTGGTGATTGCCAAGATACTGTCCCTGGACCAAGCTTTGATCTCAATCATTGATCTTCCAAGATATTTTGCAATAAATCTTATCATGATTTCTAGCCTTTCTCTTTCTAACACTTCATAACTTGCCCATCTATTCTGGATTTCTTCAATCTCTAGTCGTCGAATCTCAGAGTCAAGTTTGTTGGTGTCATGACCTTGCCTGAACAGCTGATCAATGATGTTGTCCATTGATCTACTGTGTTCGGCATCACCTCTTTTATCAGTAGCTCCAAGGCTTTATCTTCAGCAATGTGCTCATCAGCACCTTTCTTTCGCTTGTAGGTGAGCATTGGTTGCTGTTCTTTCTCCTCCTTTTGGGCTTGCTTCGCTTCCTTCTTTTCCTCGGATCTTTTCCTCTTCTGTTCTTTCACTGCAGGACTCTCCCCCTTTTTGGTTGCATTGGAGGAAGGGGTTGAGACCGCAGAAAGAGTCTTGTGGACAGCAGCATCAACCAAGGGCTGTAATGTTGAGGAAAGCCTCTCATCAAGGGCTTTGATCACTATATCAGTGATTAGGGGGGTGATGAGAGGGAGGGAATTTTTGAGTGCAGCACCTATTTGCTCAGAGGGTTCTGTTCCTGAGAAGTAGGGCCTGAAGCAGAGGCAGGTGGTTGATTTTGGGGTGGCTCTGTATTTGGGAAACCTTCAAGGGAAGGTGCCATCTGTGGGTGTATGAGGGTGGCAGATGGACTTGCATCCTGAGACATCTTGGCCAGCAGCTCTTTGAGTCTGCTAACCTCATCCTCTAGAATGGTGTTTTGAGCAACTACATCGTAGAAGAAGCTCAGGTCATCATCAGTTGATACTGAATCACCTGACCTCCTGCTTAGAGCAGGATGTACATGCACTGGGTGTAGACCAGTTGGTGCATGTGCCCCTTGTGCTTGGTACTGGGGACTTCCAGCCTCAGGACAATGTCCATCATCAGCAGTTGCCTCTAGGGAGGTCTTAGCAATGTTACCAGCCTCACTCTGGTCATGTGCTGAGTCAGAGGAGGTGGCAGCCTCACTAGATATTCTAAGCTCCTTCTCTACACCAGGAGATAGAATTGGGAAACCCCTGTGCTGTGGGTTCTCAGGTGCACTGTGTTCCTCCCCCTCAATTGTAGAGGTATTCCCAGTAATAAGTGGTTTCTGGGGAGGGGGTGAGGAGTGCAATTGAGTCAGCACTTGAGCAACTATTAAAGTTGGGCTGTGAGGGGCGGTTGTTTGGGGTACGGGGTAGAAGCAGTGTGCACCTGGGGTGGATGGTGCTCTTCAATGGCAATCTCCTCAAGTGAGGAAGATCCCAGATAAGTAGGTGCCCCTTGGGTTGCTGCAGGCTCCTGTTGAGAGGAAGCCTGAGCGGCTGTGGCTGGAGGAGTCATGGTATCCACTAGGGGGTTTGGACTAGTGGATATATCCTGCGTTTGTTGTGCAGGAGCATCCTCAGGGGACTCAATTCCCTGAGTAGCCATTTTGGGTTTCTTTTTGGTGGGTTTGGTGGGGACATTGGATTTGGAGGTGGTGGCTGTGGGTTCCAGCTGCGTGGGTTTTCGCAGCTTGGCAGCCAGTTTGAGTGTCCGGTCGGAGTTGTGCCGGGAGTATACTTCTGGCAAAACAGCCGTAGCAGGGACTCCCAACAACAAGTCCCTCAGCATTAAGCTGGTCTATTATAATGGCCATTATGAACCGTGGATAGAGTATCCAACGGTTGGCAGTTAGTTTTTGAGCCATATCTTTGAGCTCTGAAAATATTAATTCTGAAAATTCAGTGGTTGTTGCTCAAGGATAGAATACATTACCTGCTGCCATTTGGTGGACATTTGATCCCAAGACGATGTCTTAGGGGCCAAACATACATTGACCATGTGAAAGATCAGGCGCTCAGCGTCATTAAAGTGTTTCTTCATGATGGTGGTGGCACTGAGATCACCTTGATATCCATGCTGAGCAAATGATAGATCTATGGTGCCCTTCGGATATCCAGCAGGAGAGGTAGCATCACTCAGTTGAAGAATTTTACGGATTGTTGCAGGAGTAATCACTACTTCTTTGTGGTTGACGACTGACGGAGGGATCGTGTGTTGCTCTCCTCAGTAGTGACATTAACGTTCATCCAAAATTGGTTCAAGGATTCGGTATGTAAAACGGGGTTCAGAAGGAATGCCTTGTTGTATTGGGACTGAACCATAAGATCGATAGCAGTATCGAACTTAGTCCAGATCGGCGATTTTGTGAGGTAGGCAACACAGTTGTGTCGCGGTTTAATTTGCATAGACGCCATGGAAATTTTTTTGGAGAGGAACGTTAGGTTTGAAGAAGATAAAGCATGGAGAGCTCAGGTTAAGGGTATTTATAGGGTACGGGTGAGGAAACGACTGAAGGATGTGGTGTTAGTCATCAGTAGTTTTAAACGACCGTTGACATGGTATTATCCTTTCAGACGTTGAAACAGCTGAAGTCGCGGTGTTAGGCATCAGTAGTTTAGAAAACTACTGAAGACCGTGGTTTTGACTTCAGGTGATTGAAACAACTGACATGGTGTTTGTCATCAGTAGTTATGAAACTACTGAAGACAGTGGTTTTGTCATCAGCTGTTGTAAACAACTGAAGACTTGGTATTGGTCATCAGTAGTTATAAAACTGCTGAAGACGTGGTTTTGCTTCAGTTGTTTAAAATGAAACAGCAGTGGTACAAACGACTGAGGAGAAAGTTCTCTTCAGCTGTTTTCGTCAATTCTTAGCTTTTCAGCTGTTTCAAACTGTCCTCAACACATTCATCAGTCTTTATGGCTGATTTCAGTTGTTTCATAGGACATCAGTACTTATCTGTTTTTACTGATTTCAGTAGTTATGACTGCATCAGTAGTTGTAACTACTTCAGTAGTTTAGAGCAGATGAAGTACTTCAGTACTTGTGAGAACTTTTAGCCTTCAGTAGTTATAAAAACTACTGAGGTAAAAGAGCTCATCAGTACTTATATGTGACAGGCACTCATGATCATCAATATGAATTACTGAGATCATCAGTAGTTGTCACCTATTCTAGCTGCAGCATACCAAGCCTTAACACCAGGTTTTGGAAAGTTGAACTATCCAAAGGCTTAGTAAAAATGTCTGCAAGCTCATCAGCACTGGGCACAAACTTAGGATCAATCAGACCTTTTTCAAAACAATCCCTTATAAAATGATGTCTGATCTCTATATGTTTGGTCCTAGAGTGCTGGACTGGATTTTTGACAATGCAAAGAGCTGAAGCACTATCCATTAACAATGGAGTCTTAGTCTCTGTAATGCCATAATCCAAAAGTTGGTTTTGAAGCCAGAGTACCTGAGATGTACAGCTTGCAGCAGCAATGTACTCTGCTTCCGCAGTGGATGTAGCAACTGAGGTCTGTTTCTTGCTCTGCCAAGAAATCAAGCAGTTGCCTAGGAATTGACATCCACCAGAAGTTGATTTCCTGGTCAACTTACACCCTGCATAGTCACTGTCAGAAAAAGCAACTAATTTACCAGAATGTCTGGTAGAATACCATAAACCTAGAGATGGAGTGCCTTGCAGATATCTAAAGATCCTCTTGACTGCAATCAGATGAGACTCTTTAGGTGCAGCCTGAAATCTAGCACAAACACATGTAGCAAACATAATATCTGGTCTAGAAGCTGTTAAATACATCAAGGACCCAATCATACATCTGTAAAGTGTTCATCAACCACTTTACCTTTCTGATCTGAGTCCAGTTGTGTGGTGCTGCTCATGGGAGTAGAACAGGGCTTACAGTTTTGTAAATCAAACTTTTGCAAAAGATCTTTTGTATATTTGGATTGATGAATAAAAATTCCATCAGCTTTTGTTTGATTTGCAACCCCAGAAAGAACTGTAATTCTCCCATGGCACTCATTTCAAACTTCTGTTGCATCAACTTTGTAAAGGCATCACACAACTTTGGATCAGAGGATGCAAAAATGATATCATCTACATAAATTTGAACAAGTAGATTATGCTGCCCAGCTTTCTTAATAAATAAAGTCTTGTCTATGGAGCCTCTAGTGAAATTGTTTTCCAGAAGAAAGTTTGATAATGTCTCATACCAGGCTCTTGGAGCTTGTTTTAACCCATAAAGAGCTTTATCAAGCTTATACACCCAATTAGGATGTTTATTGTCCTCAAAGCCTGGAGGTTGACATATAAACCTCTTCTTTAACTTTTCCATACAAAAATGCACTTTTGACATCCATTTGAAAGACTTTAAGTTTTTGATAAGCAGCATAAGCTAAAAACAATCGAATTGCTTCCAGTCTGGCTACAGGGGCAAAGGTTTCATCATAATCAATACCTTCTTCTTGTGCAAACCCCTGAACAACCAGTCTGGCCTTGTTCTTAACAATAAGCCCATTTTCATCAGTTTTGTTCCTAAACACCCATTTAGTGCCTATTGCACACTTACCTGGAGGTAGAGGAACCAGTTCCCACACTTGCTGTTTCTTGAACTGAAGAAGCTCAAGCTGCATGGCATCAACCCATCCATTGTCCTTTAAAGCAATGTGATAATTCTTTGGCTCTTGCTGACTGATGAAGAGAGCATAGAAGCAGAAATTTGACAATTGACTTCTTGTTGATACTCCAGCAGTGATATCACCAATGATTTGAGACATGGGGTGATTCTTCAGATCTTGATACACAATGAGATCTGTGCAAGTGTTTGTAGCCGGTTCAGCAGCAACAGATGGTGATGGTGAATCATTTCCTTGAAACCAATCAGTGGATGGTAATTCAAAGGAAGTTGAATTCGAAGAAATCTCATCAGCATTTGTGTGGATGTATGGTGCTACTGCGCTACAGGAACATCAGGTCTAGTTGAATCAGGCAGCTGATCACTAAACCTGAAGAGGTGAGTACTGCAATCATCATCATCATCAGCAGTACCACCAGGTGGTGAACTGTTGACAGGAGCAACAGCAGGAGTTTGATAGGGAACATATTGCAGTATGTCCAAATCAAATAACTCCACAGGACTTTGTGGAATCTTGTCCTTTGGAGATTCATTAAACTTAACATGTAGAGTTTCTTCAACCATCTTTGTTCTGCAGTTGAAGACTCTGTATGCTTTGCAAGTAGATGAATAACCAACAAAGTATCCTGCATCCACCTTAGGATCAAATTTGTGGAGTTGATCCTTTGTGTTGAGAATAAAACAGGGACACCAAAAGCTTTGAAAAATGAAATCAGAGAGCCAAATGATGGAGAACTTCATATGGAGTCTTCATCAACCTCTGATTTACTAAAACTCTATTTTGCACATAACAAGCTGTGTTGACAGCTTCGGCCCAAAAGGTCAATGGCAAACCTGAGTCAGCCAGCATGGACCTTGCAGCTTCAATGAGAGTCCTGTTCTTTCTCTCCACTACTCCATTTTGTTCGGAGTCCTAGGAATGCTGAACTGCCTTTTGATTCCCTTTGAGAGATAGAAGTCATCAAGTGTATGATTTCTGAACTCAGTTCCATTATCACTCCTAATACACTTGACTGGAAGGGAATACTGCTTCTCAATGTACAGCACAAAGTGGATAATCTTCTGAGCAGCCTCATCCTTTGAGTGTAGAAAGAAAGTCCATACAAATCTGGAGTAATCATCCACAATTACCAGACAGTATTTCTTCTTGCCATGCTCATTACTCTCACAGGACCAAATAGATCCATATGCAGTAATTGCAAGCAGGCAGTGGACTTGGACACTTCAATAGGAGGAAATGAGACCTTGTGCTGTTTTCCTTTTAAACAAGCAGTGCATGTTTCATCACAGTGGAACTCCTTTATTGGTAAGCCTCTGACTAAACTATTGTGGCTAAGCTGATTCATGTTTTTGAGATTAACATGACCAAGCCTCCTGTGCCATAGTTTAGATTCTTGAAAAGAGGCTTTGGAAAATAGGCAAGGATTGCCTTTGAGATCTATCTTCTTAGAGAGATCTAAGGCATACACTCTTCCTGTCCTGTTGGCTTTCAGGAGAGTGTGATCATCCAACACCTTGTCAATCAAGGGCAAAACTTTGGATGACAGAATCCTACAGTTTTGACTTGTGAAAAGGGCAACATGGCCTTTATCACACATTTGACTGACACTCAAGAGGTTGTACTTGAGATTTTCCACATGATTAACATCATCAAATTTGATTTCTCCATTGGAGACAAAGCCCTTACCGATGATGTAACCCCTAGCATCATTGCCAAAAGAGACAAATCCCTTCTTTCCTTGAGAGTAGTCATGAAGAAGAGAGATGTTCCCAGTCATGTGCATAGATCCCCCACTGTCTACATACCAGATGCTATTTGGCATGTTGAAGAACCCTGCAATAATAAACAATCAGTTAGTTTTAGAGACCCAAACCTTTTTGGTTTTGGGCCTGGTCTCATCAATAGATGGTAAACTAGCATGTTTATTTGTAACAACAGCCTGAGAGGAAGAAGATGGTGCAGAAGAGGAGTCCTTTGGCTTAGACCTCCTTTTCTGTGGTTTCAACATAGGAGAATCTAGTTGGTTAACTCTACCCAACAGATGTTGTACCATCATCACCAGCTGTGTCTGATTTTGTGATAAAGCTTTCAGCTCATCAGACACATTGCTAGTGGAGTTAGATAAGGTCCTATGTTGTACCTTCTTCTTTTGAGCACCCTCAGCTGTCACCTGTTTAACTCCTTCCTTTTTGGATTGCTTTAAGGACTTAAGGGTTACAGGATTTGATGTTGCTGATACAAATGTGGTCTCAAACTCAGTTTTCATTTTTACCATTTTCTCATTAATTTCTTCCTTTTGTTTGAGTTTGGAACCTCTTTTGTACCAACAATCATCTGTAAGATGATTGAACAAACCACATACTTCACATGGTTTCTTCTTCATCTTAGGTTGATCATCAACTAAAGATGGTGAAGCAACAGAAGACTTGTTCTTCAATGCTTTGGAAGCATTGGTTGCTTTCTTGACAGCATCTTTAGTAGTCTTCAAACTCTTTCTACTGCCAGTTTTCTTCTCTTCAGTACTGACAGCAGTTGAAGTTTGAACTTCAGGAGTTGAATCCTGCTCTCCAGTCCTTTCAGGACCTTCAGGATTGACTCCTGAGTTGATCAACTTATTGATCATGTGAATGTCAGCATTTGGACCATCAACATCAGCTGATAGGTTCAAAGAGGACTTGATACTGACTGCTACTTCTGATTGTGCTGTATCAGAAGGTAGATCACATGACTTGATGGATTGGTTATCACTCACCATCAGATTCTACCTCTGCTCTTGGGGTAAAATCTGTAGGTGGAGCAGTGTGATTGTAACCAATTCCAAACTTCACATTTGAAGCAGATTGCTTACTAAGAAGCATTTCAAAACCTTTGCATGATTGTACCCATCTATCACACTCGACCTGGGTAACTGCAAGGGTTTCTTTGAGATCTTTGTACTTCTCTAAAAGTACATCTTCTCTAGCCTTATCATCAATTATTTTGCAATTCAGTTTATAAACCTCATCATTTTTATCTTTGAGCACAAACTCAAACTCAGCTTTGTTTTTGGAAATTATTGTCTTCTGTTGTTCTTATTAATTAGCTACATTTGCTTCTCTAATGGAAGCAAATGCTGCTATGCATTGTTCAGAACATAATTTGGCTTTTGCCTCAGAGGATACCTGTGATACCTGTGGTGTAGAGGCATTGGAAGATGAAGTATCAGCAGACTCCAAAGCCATAAGAGCTAGATTCCCAAAGGGACTGTCACCACCATGTTGACCAGCACCTGAGAACAGTTGATCATGACCAGACAAGTCATCTGGTAAACTGCTCCAGTCAACAACTCCTGGGGTGAAGAAGCTGTGTTGTTGAGATGAAGGTTGTTGATGAGATAGGGAAGGCTGAGGTTCTGGTAATGCATGAGGTTGTGGTGTCATAGGAACTTGAACTTGACTTGACTGTGGCATGTAATAACAAGGGTACTGATAAGGCATTTGACCCTGAGGAACAAAATATGCCGGAGATTGTTGTTGAGGATGATGACTAGATGTGACAGGATGTTGCCCTCTGTTTTGTTGACTGTTGCCAGGAAAAGTCACAAAGGGTGCAGTAGAGTTTGATCCAGTTGATCTACACTCTCTTGCAAAGTGTCCAAGCCGTTGGCATTTGTGACACCTCAACTTGCTCTTGTCAAAACCAACTTTGGTTTTGCCAGAGAGTCCTGGGAATTTTCTTCCAGTTCTTTTGTAGAACTTCTGAGATCTGATATTTATCAAGGCCATTTGGCTCAAAATATCCATCTCTTCTAAGTCATCATCAGCAATCCCCTTGAGATCATCCATAATGAAACATAAATTGTCATTATTACTCCAGTAAACTGACCATCAACACTTACAAATGCAGAATTAGAAGTGCTCGAAGAGAAATTAATATGCTCATCATACTGGCATTCAGATGCAGCATATTCTGACTCATGACCCACCAAGGCAGTGTTGCCTTGTATAAAGTCTTCAGTGAGCTTTCCAGATGAAGACAGCTTTCTCTTCTGTTCTATCTCTCTCTCAAAAGTGAGCAATTTCCCATGGAGTTGGGTGAGAGATAGTTTGTCCAAACTTGCACTGGAGCGTAGGACAATAGTATATGTGTCCCATCTCTCAGGCAGTGATCTGAGAAATCTGTTATTCATCTGAATATTGGTGTATTCAAGTTTGACATTTTTAGTTCAGAGATCAAACAAGAAAACCGCTCATATTGTTGAGTCAGTGTCTCACCCTTTCTATGAGAGAATGTCTCATATTGTTGGGCAAGAATTTCTCTATTATTTGCCAAGACCTCATCTGTTCCTCCAAATTGTTCTTTCAAAGCAATCCAGAGGTCATGGGCAGTTTCATGATGCATTAGCCCAGAATAGATTTCATTGGGCAAAGCCATGGCCAGAATTCCATGGGCTTTTGCATCAATCTCAAGCAACTTTTTATCCTCATCTGAGTATTGCTCCCTCCTCTTCGGAACCATTTGATTGGTTTCCGGGTTATTCACCATAGGCTTGTGTGGACCATGTACCACAGATGTCCAACACCCTGCGCTGTTAACAGACAGGTGATGGAGCATACGTCTTTGCCATATGTTATACTCATTCCTAACCAGCATAGGAGGCTTGGTTGAGGAACCAGTATTGTGAGGATCATTGGAGGGAGTGGTCATTTTCAGTTCAAAAACAGTTTAGTTCAAGTTTTAAAAAAAAGTTTTAGACAAACCACAACAAACTCAATGAGAACCAAGAAAAGATCTCAGGATGAATGAGCAGAAATACAGAAAAATTCAATCTCTATAACCGTTTCTTGCAAAAACAAAAGCTAATTCAATCAAACTTGGATCTTGAATAGCAGTTTCAATGATCAATTATTAGATCGATCAATGATTAACCTGCTCTGATACCATTTGACAGGATCAGTGATCACAGGTTTGATGTAACAGAATATAACGCAGCGGAATACAAACACGAATTAGACAAATTGTAGCAAGCTACAATATATGTGAGCATTAAGATCGCATACAGTTATAGGGAGAGTATGTATTTCTGATTTCTAGGAATGTTTATAGATGAAGAATATTTCTAATCGAATCAATCATTCATTCCATTCAATTCCTCATTTCATTCAATTACAATAGGTTGTCACTCCTTATATAGAGTGCAACAGTCACTGCTGTTATCACGGAAAGTGACAACTGGCAGATCCAATACAGAAATAACTAATTCTTAACAAACTACTGAAATGTTCACAACTACTGAGAACATATCAGCAAGTTAAGTACAAAATATAAAACTACTGAAACTACAACGACTGAAGAACAAGCTCTTCAGTCGTTTTACAAAACTACTGAAACAAAGAAAATAAAACTACTGATATCACAACTACTGAAGAAGTACTCTTCAGCAGTTGTGACAAACTACTGAGGCTTCAGTACTTGATCTTCAGACTTTGACCTTCAGGCGTTTCATCAGCTGATGACTTCAGTAGATATCATCAGTGATGTCTTCAGCTGATGTCTTCAGTCTTGTCTTCAGACTTGTACATCAGTTGTTGATCTTCAGCACTTGTGAACTCTTCAGCTGTTGTACTTCAGTACTTTGGTCTTTCAGCTTCAGCACTTGTGTTCTTCAGCTGTTGTACTTCAGCACTTTGGTTCTTCAGCTGTTAAGGTCTTCAGCACTTGATCTTCAGCTGTTGAAGTCTTCAGCACTTGTCAAACTACTGATGAGGCTTTCAGCAGTTGTTGTGATACCGTGTGGGACTTAGAGGTTTTCTGATCTTGGCTCATTGGTTCTTTTGGTCCAACAAAAGCTAACGTGGTGGCTGATGTACTTTAGCGCAAAGAACGTGTGAAAACCAATTACGTGCTCGAAGCTTGGAATCGACCATTCAAATGAATTGGAAAGCTCAGATCAAATCCCTTCTCTTCCAAGTGAAAGCAGTGAAAGAAGAAAACCTTGCGGGAGAAGAAAGAATTCCGAGGGTTGGAATAAAAGAAATGCTATGAGCGGACATGGTGTATAAGCTACTTATACCGTATATGGTACCCAATGGGGGTGTTCTGTACGAACCTGGTATGGATGAAAACCAAAGCGCGATATTCTATTCCACCTGGTGCAGACAAGAGTACCACGAATCTCAAAGATCTGTACTGGTGGCCAGGCATGAGAAAGCATTCATGTACGTCAGCAGATGCTTACATGCTCAAAAGTTAAAGCTGAACATCAGAAACCATCAAGACTGCTACAACAAACCTGAGATTCCGAGTGGAAATAGGAGAACATAGCCATGGATTTCATTACCACCAACTCCTCGACGCGAGCAACAGGCATGACTCGATATGGGTCGTAGTGGATCGAATGACAAAATCAGCACATTTCTTGCCAATCCGAGAAGACTATAAAATGGATAACTTGGCGAGATGTACATAAAAGAGGTCGTGACAAGACATGGAGTGCCGGTGTCAATCATATTGACCGTGGACGGCCGATTCACTTCGCGATTTTGGCAGACACTACAGAAAGAGATGGGCACTCGATTAGACATGAGTACCGCCTATCACCCTCAGCAGATGGTCAAAGTGAACGAACGATACAAACTCTGGAAGACATGCTGAGAGCGTGCGTAATCGACTTTGGTTGTAGTTGGGACACTCATCTACCGTTGATTGAATTCTCTTACAACAACAGCTACCATACCAGCATTGGGTGTGCTCCGTTCGAAGCGTTGTATGGAAGGAAATGTAGATCACCCGTTTGTTGCGCTGAGATTAGTGAAAGTCAGTTAACAGGCCCAGAGATCATCCAAGAAACAACCGACAAGATCTTCCAAATCAAAGATAGACTAAAAGCCACTAGAGATCGACAAAAGAGCTATGCCGACAACCATCGGAAGCCTCTAGAATTCAACGTTAGGGATCAAGTGTTACTCAAAGTCTCACCTAAAGGAAGTTGCAAGATCGTTGAAGGGTGTGAATTACAACACAACAACACAAAGAGGAGATTAACCAAACTTTAATCAAACAGTAAACTGGATTAACCAAGATAAGACACTAAGAACACAAGTAATGTAAGAGACAGAACATAAAGAACACATGTGTATGGTTTTCAAGAATGCAGTATATTGCTTTCTCTATGTTCTATTACAAGTGTTACAAAGCATATTCAAAAGATACAAGAACATGAGATACTTATACAACATCCTATAGCCGGCCATACTTTGAAAGCTAGCTGGATACAATTGACTAGACACACACAAAATCAATTGTAGAGTCAAAAGGCAGATTGTCTTTTGACTAGTGACTATGACATGCCATAGCTCACTCCTTATCTATTACAAAAAGGATAAAGTACATAAAGTAGAAAGTTACAGACTCAAGACCTCAATGTATAGTTACCAAAAGCATGGACCTTTTCACCAAACCATGTTAGTTGGTGACTTGCGGAGTTGCAGCGGAAAGGTGTCCAGCTTTATGGAACAGTACATCTGATAAGCATGTTACTAAAAGTCTTCGAAAGAAATCTGTCTTCATGAACTTGAAGCTTCGGAAGACTTTGTCTCTGAGGCTTCGGAAGACTTCATCTTTGGCTTCGGAAGATGTTGTCTTGGCTTCGGAAGATTTCACACTTAGAGTATTTCTGTTGCACATGTGAAATTTCAGAAGCATTCCACTTCAATGCACTTGTGCAGCATGCAGGAAAGACTAAAGATGTTTAGGTTGCATCAGCCTCTTCATTAATCTCTACAGAAGTGTTCGGTTTGGAAACAAAGGGAAGTTAGCCCTAAGATACGTTGGACCATTCGAGATTACAGAAAGAATTGGTCTAGTGGCTTACCGATTAAGGTTACCACAAGAACTCAACGGTGTGCATGATACTTTCCATGTGTCGAACCTCAAGAAGTGTTTGGATGACGAATCACTTCACGTACCAATTGAGGATATCAAAATCGACGAAAAGCTTCATTTTATTAAGGAACCCATTGAGATCATGGATCGAGAGGTCAAACAGTTGAAGCGCAGTAGAATAACAATTGTTTGCGTGAGGTGGAATACAAAATGAGGGCCAGGGTTTACATGGGAATGGGACGATCAATGAAACTTAAATATCCACACCTTTTCGAGAAGGACACTCTTGGACCTAACTCCACCTGATTTCGGGATGAAATTCTCTCAACTGGGGGATACTGTGACATCCGTCACCTTAAGGTCCGTCAAACAACATAATTAACCATCGAATTGTTCTTAATTATTATTCCTCTTCTTCATGAACTCCTGTTATTACCCTTGTGCCTGTACTTCTTTCGTGAACGTGTGCTAAACCTAAATCTTTTATAAATTTCATCACCATTATCACCAAATATCATTTTTTTATTATAACCATTTTCATTAATAAAACCATTTTAAGTTATCAATTACCATAAAACACGCTTTTAACATTAACATAACGATCATTTTAAAGTCTTTTTCAACCGAAACAAACTTTGGAAACTCGGGGGCTAAGTGCATGGACTAAAATTGACATTTTGCAAACTTGGGATGGGTATAAAAACCCCATTCCCAGCCATTTTCTTCTTCTTCTTCATTTCTTCTTCACTTTCTTCTTCATCACCTATCTTCTTCAGTTTTGCACCAAAAACGCTCCATTTGGTCTTGTTTTCTTTGTCTAGGCTCCATCTACAACCTACTCTACTCCATCCTTGCAGATAGACGACCTTGGTTTTCCATTTATTGCTTGTTTTACTACTATCCATTTCTAGGGTTTCGCGTGTTCGGGTCAACCCGAACACAAGAGGCGTGTGGGTGTGTGTGATGACTTTTTGCGTGCGCTTCTTGTTTGTGTGTGTTTGTTGTGTGATTCTGGAAGTCCATGTTGTGTAGAACCCATGCTCGGGACAGCCGAAGGCTGTTCTGCACTTCAGCAGTCACGAACCTGCAGTTTAGGCGACTGGGTCTGTCATGCGACTGAGCCATGCGACTGGGTGAGTCGTACGATTGAGTCATGCGACTGTGTCATTCGAGCGACTGAGTCGTGCGACTAGGAATGTCATGCGACTGAGTCATGTGATCGAATGTTGTGTGTGCGATTGAGTCAATGCGGATGAATATGGTGTGCGATTGAGTCCTACGACCGAATGAATGTATGCGACTGTGCGTGCATCGCACGACTGAAGGCCAATCGTATGAATGAAGGTTCAGTCGTACGAATGAAGCTGATTCGTACGAATGAAGGTTGATTCATGCATATGGAGGTTAAGTCGTGTGATTGGGTGTTGTGTGGTACGACTGGATGCCAGTCGTTCGAATGAAGGTTCAATCGTGCGAATGAAGCTGATTCGTACGATTGAAGGTTGATTCGTATGAATGGAGTGTTGAGTCGAGCGTCTGGTCCTGTTGTGTGACTGATGGTGCTGGGTGTGTGAATTACCTTCCTGAACGTCTTGTGATGATAAGGTAACATTAGTAAAAGTGTCATTTCTTGACCACAAAGATTAAAGTCAACGCTATCAACATGCACATACTATTTCAATTTAAATCAACCTAACATTTTACAAATTTTCAATAACCCTTTTTGGGACTACAAATATTCAACAAGTACTTTCTTTTATAACAATAGGATTTTTATACAAATGTCATTGGCAAAGACGACTACTCCTAGTACTTGGATCTACATAAGATCTAATACATGTGTCCGCTTGTGTGTGTTACCCACGATCGAACCGATACAACCCGAACCGACCAAACATTACTATATGCTTTATACATATCATTTATGCTAAACAATAACTGTCAATAGGTGTTTGACTGTTCATTGCAGTCAACAGTTGGGAACTTGATCATTCATACTTACCACTTAACATGTGAGTTTCGTGGCCCCTTTTTACGCTTATACAACTTTTCAATCATTTACAAACATGGGGGAAGGTGTGCTCACCCATTTTCATGCTATACAACATACCTACAATTTACATACTTAGAATCAACGTGCTGCTATTTTGTGAGTACTTATCTGATACATGCTTGGGTCTGCTTTGTGGTTCTTTCTTACAACCATTTAATTCCAGTGTGGGAACCGACGGATAGGTATTGGTAGTACTACTTGGGTTGACACCCCCATGCTCGTGTTGGTATACTAGTTAGTACCAACAGATGCCAGGAACGGCCTTGGGTGAATATATTCCGACAAGATTCTTTGTGTACGTCGTTAGGTTTGGTTGTAAAGCTCATGTCATGTGATTTTGTTTACTTATAACTGTATGCACGGTATTCTGCAACAACTTTATACAACATCAATTACTTATCTACTTTTAAACCTGCGAGCTCACCAACATTTTGTTGACCATTTTGAGCATATCTTTTCAGGTGAGCATGCTAGTAAAGATCTAGGTGTGCTGCCTTAGTAGAGACCCTAGGATGCATTTTGGACTAAACTTGTCATTTTGAAAACTCTTGATGTAGTCTGCTTTAATCAACAATATTACTCTTTTCTTACTTGTTCCCGGGTTGTAGGAAAATACATTACAATGTTGATATTCGTATTTGTGTGATCATTTGGTTGCGTATGCTTATGGCTATGTTGTCGTGAACATTGACTATACACGACACAAGTCCCTTTCTTGTCGGGTGCTGTCATGACATGCTTGTTATCATTTATTATATTGCATCTCTATCACTTACCATGTGTTATGAGGATTCCCGTCTCCTTACATCCTCGTGTTTCCGCTCTTAGCGGGGGTGTGACATAATGCCCTTCATGCTCGTGATACTGGACCTAAGCCTTTAAAAGACCTTCATCAGTTGTGCCCAACACCAGGTGGTCACAATACCGAAGACACGCGACAATGGTTCATCCATATGGTCAATCACAAAGAAAGACCCCGATGTGCATCCTCCCGGGGTAGCGAACCCGCACACCGTTGGGATAACACCTTTTAATGGTGTGTCCCGACATACAGTGCTTGCAAGACTTTCTTACATTCATTCATTGATGCATGCATTCATCATCATGTTCCTCTTTCATTATCTTTCACTTTACATTACATAATACTTCGTTCATTCATTATCATAACACGTAAAGTCATGGGAAAGATAAACATACATCAGCACAAGGAACATAAACTTATCATTCATACATCATCATGCAAGGCATCCTACATACATAACATACATCATGTATAATCATGGAACATCATCATCATCATACATAAACATCAAGCACATATCATTACATGCCCATCTTACCATATATGACTTCAGAAGTCAACTTACATAACCCCTAGGAATCTCCTAGGTCAAAGCCTACATTACCTCTTTTTCCCCCAAAAGTCAGAATTTTTCTAAGTGTTCATCCGCATTTCCTGTAGTCATCCGCAGTTGCTATAGTTCATCCGCATTTGATTTACTTCTTCCGCATTTCCATACTTAGTCAAATTCTCACCCGAATTGACTCACTTCATCTGTATTGACTTACTTGCTCATCCGCATTTCCATACTTAGTCAAATGCTCACCCGCATTGACTCACTTCATCCTCATTGACTTACTTACTCATCCGCATTTCCATACTTAGTCAAATGCTCACCTGCATTGACTTACTTCATCCGTATTGACTTACTTGCTCATTCGCATTTCCATACTTAGTCAAATGCTCACCCCATTGACTTACTTCATCCACATTGACTTGCTCATCCGCATTTCCATACTTAGTCAATGCTCATCCGCATTTCCTACACTTAGCCAATGCTCATCCGCATTTCCATACATAGTCAAATGCTCATCCGCATTGACTTCCACACACTTAGACAGATGTAGAAACTTATCAAGTGGATCTAAAACATCATTTTCAATTTCCATACACCATTCATCATGTTCTAAGCTTAATTCTTACCCTCTAAGCCTTAGCAACACAATCATACATCATCAAACATGAACATAGTCACACATCACATCATAACATCATCATACACACATTCAAGCACACGGGTCCGAAACCCAGCTATATAAAAACATACATTCATGCATTTCCAGCCCCAAAATCAGTTAAAAACCAGTAAAAGAGGGGTCCTGGAACTCACCTTTACAGCTTCTGAGTATGGCTTCCTCTAAACTCGTTTGCAAATTGAATTTAACCGCTTAGAAACCCACTAAAAACATACCCGAACACATACAAACACACATAAGCATAAACCCGAGGATAAGACCAGCCAAGAACACCATAAAAGCATGAATTTTTACCTTGAATTCGAACTCTTTCTTGTTTTTCCTTCAAAACCGAGAACTTGGTGCTCTTTCTCTCTCTAAAACCCGAAAATCAGAGGTGTATGTGACATATGGGCGGCCATACCACCTTTTACACCCACTTTTCAAACATTTTGTCCTTTTGGACACTTTTTACCCATAGACTTGGGTTTTATTTATTTTCCTTCTTTTCTTTCACTTTATTATTCTCTTCCTTGACATTAAAATAATCGGGTGTTACAAAAGGCTTTCGGGCTAAGGCAAGCATATCGCATAAATCCAACGGGACTAGTTATGCTTACCTGGGGATTTCTGGGATGAGTGATAAACTATGGTCAACATACACAAGTTTCTAAGACGAATGAGTTAATTTACCTTGACCTGTCAACGTTTCCAAATGGTAATGTGTTACCAATTGGAACCATTCCATGTGTCTTACAACTTTTGACTTATCCTTGTTTAAATTATAATCCTTGTTATTCTCTTCCCCATGTCTAACTCATTTTGTATATTCTAGCATGTCTCGTCATCATGGAAAGCGTGGAAGTTCCGATCGTAAGTTAGCCGCCATGATTGCCCGGTAAATGGCTGTCGTCATCCCGACCACGGTTGCTGAACTCAATAGCACTTTGATGACCAATTGTAGTAACAATGGAAATGGTCAAGGAGATAATAGTGCTAACCAAGGATGTAACAACCAAACTTGTACCTTCAAGCACTTTAGTTCTTGGAAGCCCACTGGTTTTAGTGGCAAGGAAGGAGCCACTGGTCTTTTTGAGTGGTTCAAGAGTATGGAGAACACTTTTGTCAATTGTGAGTGTCCCGAGGCACTCAAAGTTCGTTATGCCACTAGTATGTTCCAACAAAAGGCACTTACCTGGTGGAATAGCGAGAAGAGAAATCGAGGAGCTGATGCTATTTTGGCACTCTCTTGGGATGAGTTCAAGAACATCGCCATCATGAAGTTCTGCCTGAGGAGTGAACTACAAAAACTAGAGGAGGAATTCTGGAACTTGAAGCAAGATGGTGGTGACCATTTGGCCTACTCAACTAGGCATCATGAGTTGAGTATACTGTTTCCTCATATGGTCGACACTATCCCCCGCATATCGACAAGTTCATCAAGGGTGTACCACCCCAATTCAAGATGTTGTGATGGGTAGCCACCCACAACCTTGGAAGAAGCCATCACTATCACCGCTCAACCCACCGAGAATCATATACGAGTGGGCACCATATCTGTGAAGGGTGCAAAGAAGGCGGGAAAGACAGCTACCGAGACTGTTAAGGAGATCAAAGCTGACCGTCTAACAACAGGAAGAAGAAGAAGAAGAAGCGCAAGTTCACACTGGCGCACAACTATGTTGTGGCTACACCCAAACAACCTGCGGCTGTACCTGTGGCACAAGTGCATAGGGCTAGGGCCGATGCTAGTCCTCAACCTATGTGCAACACCTATAGGTACCATCATCCGGGGAATCAACCATGTCGCATCTGTACCTTATGCGGTAAATATGGTCACTTGGTGACGACCTGTCACCATGCACCTAACAATGCTGTGATGGTCATAAAATGTGTTTGCTATAACTGTGGAGAACCTGGTCATTTCCGCCCACAATGCCCTCGTCTTTTGGGTAATGTTCCATAAGACTGAGGACGTGCTTTTAACATTAATGCAAATCAAGCACAAGGAAACAACGATGTGGTGAATGGTATGTTAACTTCCCTTTAACTTTTCATTCGTTACCTGTATCGTTAAATACCATTAAAATTGAACAGGTATGTTTCTTATTAATAAAACTTATGCGTATGTCCTATTTGACTCTGGAGCCGATAAGAGTTTTGTTTCATTAGAGTTTGAACCCATACTTGCTAAGCCACATACGAAACTAGAAAGACCTCTCACCATTGAAGTTGCCAATGGAGAACCGATCACCATTGATGTCATTATTAGTGATTGCATCTTAAGCCTTAACACACACGCTTTTCTTATCGATCTTATTCCTATGAAACTTGGAAGCTTTGACGTCATAATTGGTATGGATTGATTAGCCAAACACCATGCCAAGATCATTTGTTTTGATAAGTGCATTCGTATACCGCTACCCTCTGGTGACACATTGAAGGTGTTCGGTGAGAAATCCTCCAAAGGGCTTAAACTCATGTCTTGCACTCAAGCCCGAAAGTGCTTAAGCAAGAAGTATATGGCCTTCTTGGCTTACGTGGTCAACACAAATGTCAAAGGGAAAGAACTTAAGGATGTCCCGATTGTACGAGACTTTCCTGAAGTATTTCCCAATGACCTTAGTGGTTTACCACCCGTGCGTGAAGTCGAGTTTACAATCGATTTGATTCCGGGAGCCCATCTGGTAGCTAAGTCACCATATCGGCTTGCACCATCGGAAATGCAAGAACTCTCTAGTCAACTTCAAGAACAATCTGAGAAGGGCATCATTCGTCCTAGTTCTTCACCTTGGGGTGCACCTGTTCTTTTCGTGAAGAAGAAATATGGATCGTTTCGTATGTGCATCGACTATCGGGAACTTAACAAGCTTACCATCAAGAAGTTTTATCCTCTTCCTCACATTGATGACTTGTTTGATCAACTTCACGGAGCTGCTATATTCTCGGAGATTGATCTACGTTCTGGATATCACCAATTACGAGTCCATGATGATGATATCCCAAAGACCGCGTTCCGTACTCGTTATGGGCACTATGAGTTCATGGTCATGCCTTTTGGTCTAACCAATGCTCCTGTTGTCTTCATGGATCTCATGAACCGAGTATGCAAACCTTATTAGACAAGTTTGTGATCGTCTTAATTGATGACATACTTATCTACTCCAAGTCCAACACGACCATGAACTGCATTTGAGACTAGTTCTTGAGTTGTTAAAGAAAGAGCAATTGTACGCGAAGTTCTCAAAGTGCGAATTCTGGCTTGAGGAAGTCCAATTTCTAGAACACGTGGTGAATAGTCAAGGAATTCACGTTGATCCTGCAAAGGTGGAAGCTATGAAGAATTGGCGTGTTCCCACAACTCCAACCAAAGTTCGTTCCTTCCTTGGTCTTGCTGGATATTACTGGCAATTCATTGCCAATTTTTCGAGGATCGCGAAGCCACTCACTTCTTTGACACAAAAGAATAAACCGATCGAGTAGGGGTCCGAACAAGAAGAAGCTTTTGAAGCGTTAAAGCAAAAGTTGTGCAATGCTCCTATCTTGACCCTACCAGATGGAAACGATGACTTCACCGTGTATTGTGATGCATCTAAACAAGGACTTGGTTGTGTTCTCATGCAACGAGGAAAGGTCATAGCTTATGCATCGAGACAATTGAAGGTTCACAAGATGAATTACACATCACACGATCTCGAGCTTGGTGCCATGGTTTTTGCCTTAAAGATTTGGAGACATTACATTTATGGTACACAATGCATAGTCTACACCGATCACAAAATCCTTCAACACGTTTTAATCAAAAAGATCTCAATATGAGACAATGTCATTGGGTGGAGTTGATTAGTGATTACGATTGTGACATTCATTACCATCCTGGTGAAGCAAATGTTGTAGCTGATGCACTAAGCCGAAAGATTCATAACAAGATGGTCTCATTTCAAGAAATTCGCGATCGACGGCAATGGTTTGATACTTTGGGAGAGTTCGATACTGAGATTCGACTAGATGTCAACGAGACTACTGTACTATTTCAAAACTTGAGAATAGATAGTGACATCGAGTCTAGTATCTTGGAGGCTCAACAAATGGTGCAACAAGAAGGAGATCAAGTGTGTAATTAATCAAAACCCAAACCCTCACCCCTATTCCTCGCGATTTTCCAGCCACAACTTCAGCCACCCTCTGGCCGGAGTCCGGTGGCTCTAAAATCTCATTTTTTCTTCAAAGTGAAACCCCCAAAACCATGCCAACGTTCCTGAACTCAAATCAAATGCGGTAACTACCTTAATTGGGTTTAAACATCGGTTACAAAGCTTATTCGCAAAGTAACCGAGGGTCTTTAACTCATAGCCGTTCAAACATAAAGTACAATAATAATCGAATTAACTTAACATAAACAATCATCTATCTATCACTAATCGATTACAACTTCAATTGCACCTGGAACAAATGCAAACATTGAATTAAATCATCACCTTCATCACGAGGCTGCAACATAGTCGAAACCTATCTTCCGAGTGATTTAAACCGAAATTGACAACGGTCTTTGTATCAAGGACATCACCCGAAGCTACCACTAAGTTAATTGATTGTTTTCATCGATTTCTCACTTATTGATTCAACCTCGGTCGCGACTATCATCCATTCTGTTCACTTTCAACTCAACTTCAAACCGGGTAATTAAACGCATCTACTTACTCGATTTCATATGGTGATCAAAATACCTAACCTTTCGAACGAACTACAATGTTCATATGGGGTTTGCAGGATCGTTCAAGGGCTTGGACACAATTACAACACAACAACACAATGAGGAGATTAACTAAACGTTAATCAAACAGTGAACTGGGTAACCAAAGGTGATGCAGAGAACACAAGTAAAGCAAGAGACAGAACAAGAGAGTATAGTTTTCAAGGTAGCAGTATATTGCTTTCTCAAGTTCTTTTACAAGTGTTACAAAGCATTTCAGAAAGATACAAGAACTTGGAATACTTATACTACAACCTACAGCCGGCTATACTATGAAAGCCAGCTGGATACAATTGACTAGACACTAACAAAATCAATTGTAGGATCAAAAGGCATATCTGCCTTTTGACCTTGTGACTATGACATGCCATAGCTCACATCCTTATACATTATAAAAAGGATAAAGTACATAAAGTGGAAAGTTTCAGACTCAAGACCTCAATGTACAGTTACCAAAAGCATGGACCTTTTCACCAACTCTTGTAAGTTGGTGACTTATCAGAGATGCAGCGGAAAAGGTGCTTTATGGAACAGTACATCAGATAAAGCATGTGTACTAAAAGTCTTCGGAAGAAATCTGTCTTCATAGGTTGAAGCTTCGGAAGACTTTGTCTCTTCAAGCTTCGGAAGACTTCATGTTAGGCTTCGGAAGATATTGGTCTTGGCTTCGGAAGATATTACACTTAGAGTATTTTCTAATGCTTTGTGTAATTCTTCCGAAGCATTCTTCACTTCAGTACTTAGTGCATGTTGCTGAAACACTTAGGCAGTTTTGGGTTGCATCAGACTTCAGGAATCCTTACAAACTCCCCCTAGGCTGATGCTACCAAAACACTAGAAGATCTTTAAATGTTTGTAGTCTTCAGAATATCAATACCATCCCTTTCTTCATTTGATGGTCAGGATCATCAAGACTCTCATAGTATCTTCTCATTTCAAAGAGATCATGCAGAGGTAAGTTGATTATGTCTTGCCATGAGTAGACATTTTCAACACCTTGATCTCTGATAACATTCCATCTTTCTGGATTGGTAGAGTAAGTCCAGGATAAGATGGGTGTCTCGGTTGCTAGAGGAGCCACTTGCATAGGAGTTGATTGGGCTGCCTCATCATGCACTTCCTCAGGTTGATCTGATTCACCCTGGGGGAGAGGTAGATGACTTTGGCTTCTTCTTTTAGTCTTTGGTTTAGAGGCCATTTTCTTCTTCCTCTTTAATGTCTTTAACTGAGAAGACTGGTCTGCAGCACCATGTTGATCATCAGTGTCTTTCTCAGTTGGGTGTTCCTCCCTCACAGGTTCAGAAGGAGAGGGAGTTTGACCCTGTCTTGGATCAGAAGATGAAGTTTGCTGAGGCTCAGCTGGAGGTTCTGGTTCAGGTGTCTCTGGTTGTTCAAACTTGACCTCCACTTCAGGTGGGACTTGACTTGGAAGAGAGTGCAAATCAATGAGTTCACCACTTTTAATCTTCTGCTTGATTACCCTTATATGCTCATCCATTGTAGATAGAGACATGGGACCAAGTCTCCTTCCGGAGAATCCATATGACTTCAAGAAGCTCATCATCTTTGTCTGTCAGCAGACTTCTTTGCATTCTTTTGAATGATGGCTCTTGACTTTGCAGCTTCTTCCCTTAGCTTCCTTTTGGTTGTTTTTCTTTGTTGACTAACTCAAGCTCAAGTTGCTTTAAGTACTCGAACTCAATGAAGTCATAGGACAGGGGAAGAAGTGTATTTGCCTGATAGAAGCCTGTGGCACTCAGGTAGTTTATCATTTTGATTCTATCCTCTTCTATCTACCTGAGGTTCTTGTGGAGCCACATCTTCCTGTGCAGGACTTTCTTGAACTGGAGAGAGAGTGGGAGTATGCTTGTGAAGTCTTTTCTGTCTCCTCTCCTCTTTGAATGGAGAAGTAACCTTGCATCCTCTTTCTCCTTTATCTCTCTTGACACTTCCATGTCAGCCAGTTCATTCAACTCTTCTAAGGGGAGGGAGATGATTTCATCAACATCATAGTTCCTGGTCTGTAAATATTAATCCTGACTGCCCTTTGTTCATCTTTTGAGTGTTGGTCTGGGGGCAGCCCTGATTGCAGCTTGCATGAATTTTGATGACCCAGAAGAACTTTCTCCCCTTAGCCTCCTTTTCCTCTCTCTCTCTTCCTCCTCAATTTCCTCAGGAGTCATTATCCTTTTCCCTTTGTCACCAACAGACCTTTGTGACTCAGGGTGGATTGAGGCTTGGCCTTCATTGCTTGGTGTAGCTTCCATGCTCTGGCCAGAGAGAGGCTGAGAGACACCTTCACCAGCAGGTGTCTCAGATGGAGTTTGGACCTCTGCAGCAGTTGTTGATGGTGAGACAGGGGTCTCAGGTTCTGCCACTGGGCCTTCAGCCAAGGTTTCCCCTATGAAACTAATCTTAGGGTCCACCTCAGCATCCAGTTGACCGATGACATTGCCTGATTGCCTAAGTCTCCTTCTTAGAGAGAACTCTGCAAGGATCCTGTCTTGGATTCTTTGAGCCAGCCTGTCAGCTTGTCTAGATTTGCTTGGGTTGACAAGTGGCATGTTGACCAAATCCAGTCCTTCATAGAAGCTCAGGCTTTGGAACTGAAAGACTTCTTGTTGACCTTGAACTCTGTGAAGTATGAGGGCTCTTCTGTCATCATCATACCTCCATCTGATAATGTAGTTGCCAGTTCCATGTGGTGGAGATGAGACAGCCCTTGGTATACCTTCCTCAAAGAGACTCCTGATGAGAGAGTCTATAGAGTCCACATTAATGTGAACTTGAGGAAGTTGCTGAGAATGCACAACAGCAAGTGAGGATGGTGAGTCCTCTATGTCCATTCTCTTTGAAGAACTCCCAGGTTCTGTGGTGTGATAACTTTCTCCCCCTTTTTGGTAGCATCACCCACTTGCATAGGTGAACTGGAGGATAAATCAGTCACTTCCCACAGGTTCTTGTGTTCCTGGTTGAGTTCTCCTTAAAGGTCTCTCAGCTAGTTTTTCCTGCAGATATGAAATCTGGAGTTGCTGATCATTGACCCTGTTTTGCAGGGTAGTCACCTGAGATTCCAAGTGACTAACCTTAGAGACTAGATAGGTGCATGTTTGTGACAATTGTTGTACCTTTAGTCTCAAATTCCCCTCATCTTCATCAGAAGAATCACTGGGGGATGAGAGGATTGGACCAAAATCCCTTCTCTCACCACCAGCTTGAGTTTCTTGGCTGCTGGTTTTCCTCTGCTCACTGGCAACCTCAGTTAAGATGCCAATGGGCTGAGTTGCCATGGTTGAGGTCTTAATGATGTAATCACTTTCAAAAGTGAGAGCCTCTTCCATGGACATCCTGAACAGGTTCAGATGTGTCCACCTCAGTAATAGGTGACTGATGAGGGATAGACTGAGGAGAGTCAGAGGTACTCATCTCTCTTTGAGTAGGGGAGGAGAAGAGAGACTCATGGTACTCACTGAATCCTAAGTCTTCATCAGTGTAAAAGGATAGGTTGGGAATTGGTTGGTTTAGATCCAAAGGCTGGGGATGGTAGCTGTCCCCTGAAGGTTGTTCACTTGAGTGTTGAGACTCAGAGTGAAGGCTTACAGTTGTTGGGCTAATGAGCTCATCAGGTTGAGCTTGAGGAACCTCAGCCCTGATAGGTAAAGTAATGGGAGTGGTTTGCTCCTCAGGAGAAGTGGGAGCTCTGGAGTCCACTTCTTCCTGTAAGGTTGAGTATTGGGGGCCTGCACAGACTCAATAGCCTGAGCAGGGGTTCGTTGGGATTTTCTTTTGTAGGTGATGAATATTGTAGGTTGTGAAGAGGGTAGGAGAGCAGTAGGTGTGGGTTCAACACTAGCTTGGACTGCTATGTTGTCACCTTGAGCAATGAGCTCTAACATTTTTGGGACTAGGGCTGTTTCTACCCCTGAGAAGCCTACAGTTGGCTTCTTCATAATTTTAAAGATGCCGGGCTTCATCTGTCCCAGTTTAAGAATATTGCCTGTTTCCCTCAACTGTGAGCCCAGTTCACAGTTAAGAATGTGTTGAACATATCTAGGAACATGTAATATTCTAAGGAGTCTAAGTTTGCAAGTAAATTAGTATAAAAACAAATTGTGAATACCTGAACTTGACCCCCTGAACCATCCCATGAACTATAAAGGAGAGATCCTCAGGAATCTGGTCCCATCCACCATGCTTGTTTGATAAGCTGTGGATAACCACATGGAGCAGGTATTTCCACTGGGATGAGACCTTCCCTTTCCTGAAGGTCTTTACAGAGAAATCTCCTTCATAGCCCATCTGCTCGAAGGAATGATTAACCGCTTCTTTTGGAAAGAACACTTCACTGCTTCATCATCCAGCTGAAGATGTCGGTTGATGATGGCCGGAGTGATGAAAATTGTTCTCCCCTGCACTGTGGCAGACAGTGCCTTCTCCCCATCCATAATGACCTCTTGGCAGGTCTTCCAGAATTCAAGCAAATGATCCATATAGAGGAGGATCAATGGTTAGGGAGGTGAAGTAGTGAGACAAAGACAAGAAACGGCAAACCTCTGAGAAATGAGGATCTTTGTCAGAGCATAACAGAGCAACCTGATTGTGTTGTCTGTGTAGCTGCATGGCAAAGTGAGGATCATTTCTGTGTGTAAGGTCAGCCATTGTGAGGTAGCTCAGAGATGAAGAGAAAAGAATGGGAAGTAAATTTCAGAGAGAAAGCTTGGGTTTTAGGTATGGAAGAAAAGCAGATGATAGAAGAGGGGGGAAACCGTGGGTTTATATGAGAGAGAAGGATTTCAGATAAAGTTTAATGAAAAAGGATAAACTTTGAAATCCGTATGTCGGTCCCACCTCTGAAAAAGTAGTTTACCTTTTTGCTCAAAAAGTAGTTTTCTTGGAATTCGAAAAGCTTCCGAAGGTAATTTGTCTTCGGAAGTTTGATTGAAAAAGCTTCCGAAGCTAAAGTGACTTCGGAAGAATTTTCCTGAGAGTCTTAAAGATTTATGCTTCGGAAGAGAAATAAACTTTTGGATGCTTTGTATAAGAATGAACAAAGCTTCCGAAAGTAATTTTTGCTTCGGAAGGAAAAAGTCCTTAAAAATGAATAAGTGTCTAAGTTGAGAATTTTAAGCTTCGGAAGATAAAGTTTGACTTCTCCGAAGGTAAAATTTCTTAGACAGTCATTTATTTTGAAGACATATTTTTCTTCCGAAGGTAAAATGTTATCTTCCGAAGTGTCAGAAAATTTTCAAGAATCCAAGGAAGTCTTCAAAAAGAGGTTTTTTTTTTTCAAAGAAAACATGAGCTTATGAAAGTGATGAACTAGACAACTTAGGACACACATATTTTAAGAAGAAATAATTAGAATTAGTTTTTAAAAAAATCTACTCAAAGTTAATCATCCCAATAGCTGATATCAGATATTTAAATCTCTGTTCATCAAAAGCTTTTGTGAACAGATCAGCATATGTTCATCTGTGTGAACTTTGACTAGTTTAATTAACCCCTTTTCATAGTTATCTCTTATTAATGATACCTGATGTTGATGTGTTTGGTCCTTGAGTGCTGCACAGGGTTCTCAGTGATAGAGATAGCACTGTTGTTGTCTATGTGGATAGGAGTCTCTTTGAAGTTAAATCCGTAGTCTAGCATCTGATTTTGAATCCAAAGCACTTGAGCACAGCAGCTTGCAGCAGCAATGTATTCAGCCTCAGCAGTTGATGCAGACACACAGTTTGTTTCTTGCATTGCCATGAGACAACCCTTCCACCAAGGAATTGACATCCCCCAGATGTAGACTTTGCAGTCATGTTGCAACCACCATAATCACTGTCTGTATAGGCATACAGATTGAAGTTAGAATCTTTGGATACCATAAACAAGTGTTGAAGCACCTTTGAGGTATCTTAAAATCCTTTTCACAGTGATTAAGTGAGACATCTTAGGATTAGCTTGATATCTTGCACAAATATGTAGCAAACATGATATCAGGCCTGCTAGCTGTAAGATACATAAGAGACCCAATCATAGCCCTGTATAAGTGCTCATCTACACACTCCCCCTCAAGATCTGGACCAAGAGAGGTTTCTGGCTATGGGTGTCTTAGCAGTCTTACAATCAGTCATGTTGAACCTCTTGAGTATATCTTGAATATACTTTGACTGACTTATGAAAATGCCATCTTCAACCTGCTTCACTTGAATTCCCAGAAAGAAATTAAGTTCTCCCATTGAACTCATTTCAAATCTATCTTTCATCAGCTTTTCAAAGTCTTTGCAGAGCCTTGATTGGTTGAGCCAAAGATGATGTCATCCACATATACTTGAACTAGCAGAATGTCGTTTCCTTGTCCTTTGATGAAGAGAGTTCCATCTATAGTACCTCTCCTGTAACCATGTTTACAGAGACTCAGACAGTTCTCATACCACTTCCTGGGTGCCTGATGCAGCCCATAGAGAGCTTTGTCAAGCTTGCAGACATAATCAGGATGATCAGGATCTACAAAACACCGGTGGTTGTTTGACATAAACCTCCTCATCAATCACTCCATATAAGAAAGCACACTTACATCAAGTTGGTAGACCTTGAAGTTCTTGGATGCAGCAAATGCCAGGAATATCCTAACAGCTTCTAGTCTAGCTACAGGAGCAAAGACATCAGTGTAGTCAATCCCTTCTTCTTGTGTGTATCCTTGAACAACTAGTCTAGCCTTGTTTTGATGATGATTCCTCTATCATCCTTTTTATTCCTAAAAACCCATTTGGTTCCAATGGTAGTCTTCCCGTGAGGAAGAGGACAAAGGTTCCAAACTTCTGTCTTTTGAATTGAAGCAGCTCTTGTTGCATAGCTTCAACCCAACTTCCATCCTTTAGAGCCTCCTCAACTTTTTTGGCTCTAACTGGGATAGAAAACAAGAGTGAAGACAAACATTTGCTTCATGGGTTTGCCCTCTTGTTTTTACCCCGGAGATAACATCTCCAATGATGTTTGTAGTAGGATGAGACTTGTGGATCCTTAGCTGAGGGATCACAGCAAGTTGCTGAGATAGATCCAATTTGAGAAATTAGATCTGGTCTTGAAGATTGATCCTCCACATTATCACACTTATCAAGATTAACTTGATCCAATGAGTGTGTGACATCATTGATGTTATCATCTATGGTATGGTTATTAGCATCAAGAGATTCTTGATCACTTCACCATCACCATTGTTATCTTCTGCAATTGAGGTGTCTTTATCTGGTTGAGAGGCCTCTGAACTGGAATTTGAAGGCATGCCAGATGTATCAGCTGGATTTGTCATTGTTGTGCTGATAGAAATCTCATTTGCTGAAGTGGTTCCAACTGGAGCTGAAAGTCTTCCAAGCTCAAATCTTGGATCAGGATCACCTGTATTTAAATTTTCTGCAGATCCTGAAACATGCTCACAAGATTTATTAAAACAGTTGGTAACTAAATCAAGATCAAATAGCCAATCCGGACCAGAACCAGCCACACTGGGAGTGTGCTCATTGAAAGTCACATTGGCTGACTCCTCAATGATTCTAGTTCTGAGATTGTATACTCTATAAGCTTTAGCTTGAGAAGAGTATCCAATGAAGTGTCCATCGTCTGATTCTCAGCAAACTTGGCAACTTGATCTTTGGTATTCAAGATGGTGCAGGGACATCCAAATGACCTGAGAAAGCCAATGAAAGGTTTCCTCTTGTGCCAAAGTTCATAGGAGGAGTCTTACCATGTGTCTTAACTACTAAGACTCTGTTTTGCACATAGCAGGCAGTATTAACCGCCTCTGCCCAGAAGGTGATAGGCAGTTTAGAGTCAGACAACATAGTTCTTGCAGCTTCAATAAGTGTCCTGTTTCTCCTCTCAGCAACTCCGTTTTGCTGAGGAGTCCTGGGAGCACTGTATTGTCTTGTATACCCTTTTCATCACAAAATGTATCAAGGATTTGGTTTTGAATTCAGTTCCTTGATCACATCTTATGGTTTTGACCTTGTGATCACATTGATTCTCAATCTTTAAGATGAAATTCTTTAGAATCTCAGGAGTCTCATCTTTAGTTCTAAGAAAGAAAACCCAAGTGAATCTTGTAAAATCATCTGTGATCACTAGACAGTATAAGGTCCTTCCTAAACTCATTACACTGGTGGGCCAAAGAGATCCATATGTAATAAGTGTAGGGGAGTAGTGGAGTTCCTTTCCTTAGGCTTGTGAGATACCTTGTGTTGCTTCCCTTTCAGGCATGCAACACAATGATCATCACTTGTAAACTCTTTCTTTGGCATTCCAGTTACTAGATCATGTTTGATTAATTTATCATATTCTTAAAGTTTACATGGCACATTCTTTTATGCCATAGGAAAGACTCATCACTATTTGCTTTAGATAGAAAGCATGAAACTTCTCAGAGGGAGATGTTTCTTGCAAATCCATCTTGTACATGTTCCCTTTCCTGGGGGCTCTGAGCAGAATATGCTCATGAGGAATGACCACTCCAGGTTTGAGAACAATGCACTCATGCTCAGTGAAGAGCATGTTATGACTCTGATCACAAAATTGAGATACACTCAGAAGATTGTACCCAAGCTCCTTAACAAAGTTTACCTTCTCAATACTGAGCTTACCATTTGTGACCTTGCCCCTTCCATAAATGTAACCACCTTCATTTCCTCCAAAAGCAACTGGTCCTCCATCAATTCTCTCAAAATTATGAAGTAAAGACCTATCGCCTGTCATGTGCCTGGAACAGCCACTGTCAATTATCCAGACATTCTTGTTTGTCTTGAGCTGTTCCTGCACAAAGAAAATGATTAGTTACATTTGGAAACCCAAGCCTTACTTGTCTTGGGTTCAGTAAGTGTAATAGAAGGAATGCAACAGTAATAGATCCTATGGTTGTACAGAGGGGATCTTCGGCTGTTGTTGATGGAGAAACCTCAGTCATTTGGTCTTTCTTAGACTTCCACACCACCTTTGGAGTCTTGGACTTGACCTTCAAAACCTTAGAAGCTTTTGGAGCTTCACAAGTTTTAATGACTGACACTTCGGAAGAATCTATAGTCACTGCAGTAGACTTTAGTACTTCGGAGAATTCCTTTCTTCCGAGACCAACTTTGCTTCCGAAGGTAATTTTCCATTTACCTTCTTCTTTGATTTGGAGCTTCCGAAGGAAACAGACTTTCCTTCCGAAGCTTGAGACTTCTTGAGATTCTTTGAAGTCTTTGTATTGGTCATGTGGATAGTACTTTAGGATTGTATGGACAATCCTTGGCAATATGAGAAGTACTTTCACACATAACACACAGCATTTTCTTCTTCAAAGAAATCTCCTTTTGAGAGCAAGACTGGCCTTGGTCATATCCCTTTTTCACCTTCATCTTGGTAGATTCAGATACAGTTCCTTGGGCTGTGAACTGTTCTTGGAATTTGATGGTCCAGGCTGTGCAGCAGTGGTACACAGCAGCTCAGTCTTCTTCTTTGTACTGAGATGATTTGAACATGAACCAGAACTCTTGGATAAGAGGCTTTGGTGGATGTCTTCAGTCCTTATTGCTTTGAAACCTGCAGAGATGAACACTTGTTTCTGCTTAGCATCAAAGGTAGCCTTGATTTCTTGAGCCTTCTTTGCTTTCCTTTTGCTCTTCCTGATCAAGTTCTTTCTCTTGGACTTGGTCATCACAGTTAATTTCTTCTCCTCAGAAGGATAGTGGCCCTTGGAGGAATCCTCTTCTTCACTCTTCTCAGAGGGATTCCTCACTATCACTTCTTCATCATCCTCACTTTGGATCTATGAGAGGAAGCTCATCTTCACAAGTTCCACACCTAGGAGATCTTACAGACAGATTGTGTGTGGAGGAGCTATCTCATTTGATCCCAGTCCCTGTCTATTTTGATAACAAACCTTATTGTGTAGGGATGAGGATATCATGTTCTTGAAGGTCTCTTCTTCAAGAACACTTTTCTCTGCCAGGGCTTTGCTGATCACAAGCTCAGCCTGGCACTTAGTCAACTTAGTGATGAGATCTTGGATCTGAGTTTTAAAATCTATATGTTCATGTTTTAGTACTGAAATAGTTTTCTCCAAGTCTTCTATCTTTAACTTGTAATCATTTTCAGACTTTCTAAAGTCAGATTTTAATATGTTTAATGACTCAAGATCAGATCTCATCTCTAGGTTGTAGGACCTGTATCTATTTACTTTAGCATGCATTCAGGGGAGCAAAGATGTTCTAATACCTTGGCTTCATCATGATCAGCATCAATGCTTGGTTTGGAGAAGCATCCTCCGCCTGAAAACTCCAGTCAAATCCTCCCTCTTCAACAGCAACCGCAGCATGTTGCTTTGTCTCTCAGCCTGAGGGGTATTGTTGGTGTAGTTTGTCTGAGTTGTGTTTGACCCCCATTTGCTCTGGGTGCCTTACACTCCCTAGCGAAGTGACCCATAAGGTACAATTGTAACACTTAACTTTGCTTTTATCCAGGCCAAGCTTACCACTGGTAGCATTGCTTGGAAATTTTCTTCCTGTCCTCTTGTAGAACTTCTTGGCTCTGTGAGTGAGAAGAGCCATCTGCTGAACTATCTCCATGTATTCCAGGTCATCTGGATGGATACAGTCTAGATCTTCAAGAGTGAAGAGATAATTTCCACAGCTTTCATCTGCAGACACAAAGGCTTGAGAAGAACTTGTCTCTTGGAATGGGCTTCCTTGAGTAAAGTTCTCCCTTGGTGTCTCCGGGAAGGTGATGAAAGGACCCTTTTGTGAGTTGTCAGGGTAGGATAGAAGATGATGTTGGGGTTTTATGCTGTCCCTTTCAACCACATGAAGGGCTGAACCCATTTGATTGTTAGAGTTGCCAGATGAACCTTGTAAGTTCATTTCCATCTGGTATCCACTGAGAATCCCATATAACTCTGTCAGAGTAAGAGTTTTAAGGTTCTCAGTCCTCTTGATTACCACACAATAGTGTGTCCATTGCCTAGGAAGTGAGGACATGAACTTCCTTACAATGTCTCTGTTCTCAAGAGGAACTCCTCCATCCACAAGGGTATCCACAATCTCAACATACCTGAAGTATTGTTGGGTCATGGTTTCACCTGTTTTAAAGGTGAAATTTTCAAACTGCTGCTTAGAAGATCTTTCTTGTTCTCCTTGGCTTCAGAGGAGCCTTCATACATCAGTTTCAGTGCATCCCACAGCTGTTTAGCTGTTT